>JAJKFI010000139.1:266275-326275 GCA_029204185.1 Lerista edwardsae | reverse complement strand
ATCTGACACAAGAACCCTTGACTTTTGAAGGGCAGACTTCCCTCAGATGAGGAGGCTAGTTAGAAAGAAATTGAAAGGGAAGGTAAAAAGAGTCCAGTCTCTCCAGGCTGCGTGGAGGCTGTTTAAAATAACAGTAGTAGAGGCCCAGCGGAAGTGTATACCGCAAAGAAAGAAAGGGCTCAACAAAGTCCAGGAGGCTGCCTGCATGGCTGACAAACAAAGTTAGAGAAGCTGTAAAGAGCAAGGAAGCTTCTTTCCGTAAATGGAAGTCTTGCCCCAGTGAGGAGAATAAAAAAACAACATAAACTCTGGCAAAAGACAAGAAGGTGATACAGGAGGCCAAGAAAGCATTTGAGGAACGCATGGCTAGCAACATAAAAGGGAATAATAAAAGCTTCTTCAAGTGTGTTAGAAGCAGGAAACCTACCAGAGAGGCGGTCGGCCTGCTGGATGGTGAGGGAGGGAAAGAGGAGATAAAAGGGGACTTGGAGATCGCAGAGAAGTTAAATGAATTCTTTGCATCCGTCTTCACAGCAGAAGAACTTGGGCAGATATCGCAGCCCGAACAGCCCCTTCTAACTAATATAAGGAATTAAATCAGATAATGGTTAATAAAGAAGTTGTTTTAGATCAAATTGATAAATTACATATAAATAAGTCACCACATGGTATACACCCAAGAGTTATTAAGGAACTAAAGAACGAAGTTGCTGACCTCTTAACTAGAGTATGCAACTTGTCCCTTCAAACGGCCACAGTGCCAGAAGATTGGAGCATAGCCAATGTCAATGCCAATCTTTAAAAAAGGGAGAAGGGGGGACCCTGGAAACTACAGGCCGGTCAGCCTAACGTCTGTTCCGGGTAAGATGGTGGAAAGCCTCATCAAAGATAAAATCCTAAAACACATAGAGGAACAAGTACTGCTGAAGGAAAGTCAGCATGGCTTCTGTAAGGGTAAGTCTTGCCTCACAAACCTTTTGGAATTCTTTGAAAAAGTCAACAGGCACATGGATGTGGGTGAACCTGTGGATATCATATACCTGGATTTTCAGAAGGCGTTTGACACGGTCCCCCACAAAAGATTGCTGAAGAAACTTCACAGTCAGGTCTTCTTATGGATTCAGAATTGGTTGAGGGCCAGGAAACAGAGAGTGGGGATTAATGGGCAATTTTCACAGAGGAGAGAGGTGAAAAGCGGAGTGCCCCAGGGATCTGTCTTGGGGCCAGTGCTTTTCAACTTGTTCATAAATGACCTGGAGACAAGGACAAACAGCGAGGTGGCCAAGTTTGCTGATGACACAAAACTTTTCCAGGTGATGAAGACCAGAAGGGATTGTGAAGAGCTCCAGAAGGATCTCTCCATGTTGGGGGAATGGGCAGCCAAATGGCAGATGCGTTTCAACATAGACAAGTGTAAAGTGAAACAGCGATGTCTATGCTGGCTTGGGCATGTCGTGAGAATGGCTGATGGTCGGATTCCAAAAGACCTCCTGTATGGAGAACTAGTGCAGGGAAAGCGCCCTAAGAGTTCAGCTTGGAGGCAGGCGGTACAGACACTTGCTCAACACGCTGAGGTAAAGAGGCGGTCTCGAAACCAGCGAAATCAGGGAGCTGGACAGGGGACAGACTGTATTTGCCCTCAGTGTGAAAGGGATTGTCACTCTCAAATTGGCCTTTTTAGCCATACCAGACGCTGTTCCAGGATCTCTGTTCAGAGCATGTTATCATAGTCTTTTGAGACTGAAGGATGCCAATAAAATGCAACATTCACACTTTACATGTTGAATGCAGTGCCTCAGCCAGTCAGGTTCCTCTGTTCCACTTCTAGGTGGCTGCAATTGTCAGAACCTGACTATGAGGGAGATGTGTTGTGCAGTGTGTACTTTTTTGGGCCATGGGACACCATCTGGAGAATTGAGTGGTCCCCACAGAAGCCTGGAGAAATGGGTCAGGATTTCTATAAGACTGCTGCTGTTCTTTGAATAAAAGAAAATGTTTATTAATCTACAGACATATGGCACAGATTGGATCTGTGCTAGGCCTTTGCTGTGATTGGTTAGTTAAAATTCTAATGAGTTAGATTAATCTAGGTAAACCACATTGCTGGGTAGAACAGCTGTTCTAAATTGCCAATTACATCTTCTTCCAGCAGGGTAAATGTCACTCTTTTCCTGTGTTGTAAAATCTTCTTGTTGTATCAGTGAAGCAGCTCTAGAGTCACTGATATTGTGAAACATCTGGAAATTACAAACTGTTGTAATTTCAGTCATGGAAAATTAGGAGAATTTACACAACTGAGAGCGCAATCCTAAACTGGAGTTAGGCTGGCATAAGCTAAGCCAGCAAAATTTGGCCAGCACAAGGGCCACCATAAAGCATGTTTGGATTACCCTCAGAGTCAAGGAGGATGGCTCATGTCTGTGTGCTGGCCTCTCTGACTCTGAGAGTGGTCCAAACATACTTTACAGTGGCTCTTGTGCTGGCCAAACTTTGCTGGCTTAGCTTATGCCAGCCTAACTCAGTTCAAGATTGCGCCCTCAGTTGTATTTCATGTTATGCAATACTCTGAAGTACGGTTACCTCATAATAATCACTTCGTTTCTCTGCCACAAATACATCCAGAGGGGTTACACACAATTTAATGACCACTTCATTAATCAAATCAACACTATTCTGAGCATATATTTAATATATACATTTTGATAAATATGGCATTTGAAAAGTCCCAAGCGAATTAGGATTTGTGTGGATTTTCCTTGTGCCATCCTTCTCCAAAGGAGAAGTCAGAATGGCACAACAGGGAGATAGGACAGCCACTAAAGCAGGAGGAGGTGGCTGTGGAGGGGCTTTCTTGAGGGCTGCATGGGGCCTGCAGGCCTCATTTTGGACAACATCTGTTATTCCAGTGGAATTTAGAGCTGAACCGCTTCATTTCCATTTTGGAGCTGTGAAAACTATATTTGCATTTAAACCGTAAGCAAGCTTTTTCACAATCTGAAGCACTGAATTCCAATCATCACTAACAAACCAATCCTATCCTCTCTCCCCCCTCCCTGCCCGGATGCAGCTGTGCCAAAAAGGCACATGCTGTATCCAGTGGAGTAGGGGCTTCAGAAGGGAAAGGGGATTTAGAGTGCAGTCCTAATCTGGATTGGAACAGCACAGGCCGGTGGGCCTGCGCCATATCCAGCGCAGCTTGTGCGCAGCCTGTGCCCTTGCCCCGGGGTAGGCGCCAGCAGTGCCTATGGGCTACTCGGATCTGTGCCTGCTGTATAGCAGGCGCAGGTCCAGGTTCCCTGTGTGGCTCGAATTGGGACTGTGTGGGCCGGGGGTTTGGATGCTGCCTAATGGCTGCATCCAGGCTCCACGCTCCTCCATGGGTTAGACTGCCTCCCGGACCGCCCTCCCCCTGCCCCGTTCTGCTCCATGTAGGGAACCCTGGTTTCTTTACTCCATGTTGAGCTCAGGTGCCCCTGATAGATCTACTTAGACAGCAGTGTGAGTCTCCGTGGCCTGGGAGGGGGTATAGGATTCAGTGCCGCTGTCCACCATCAAGTGTTCCCACCACCACGTATTTTCTAAGCTTTTAATCAATTTAAACATGCATGTTTAATTGATTAAAATTTAAGCCATGATTTCATGTACGTTGCCCTCATACTGCAAAACAAATATATAATGATACAGCAATGATGGTGCCGTTGACCCCTATCTCTACCTGGCTGAGCATGTGATGGATGCCGTGGCTCACCTATATGGTGGGTTGATTGTGAGGAACAAGGACCAGTTCCAGAACTAATTGGATGCTTTGAGAGAGGGCAGTCTCTCAAAGTATGATTGCTTGAGAATCTTTGAGAGCAGGGACAACAAGCTGAGGCAGGAAGGCAGCAAAAGAAATCATTTCCTAACAGTCACCTTCCTGACTCTGTCAACCCATTTTGGCAGGAGAAAGAAATTAACTAGGAACTATACATTACAAGTCTTTTAAACTCATTTAATGCAGCTGTTTGGTCCATCCATATTTTTTAAAATGAACTGTGCCCTACAGAGAAAGCCTGTTGCCTCTGAATTGGAGAATAAGAAGATGGAAATTGTGTTTTTCACCAAATATGAGCTGAAGTAAGGGCCTCTTAGGTGATAGAAAGGTGATATACAAATACCCAGATAAAATAAAACTATTGTTTTGCCCACTATGCCATAATCTTTTGACACTGCTACCTATCCTAATGAGCACTGCAAAGGAGCTTGTGGCTGCAATCCTATACACACTTTCCTGGGAGTAGGCTCCATGAAAAACTATGGACTTACTTCTGAATAGACATGCATAAGATTGTGCTGTGTATTCCAGCAAAATCAGAATAAAAATCATATTCAATCAACATAGGTTTAAAAATCTAGTAGCAGGAATGGGGATAGAAAGTAGTTAGAAATGCGTGCATAAGTGAGATGTTTTGAAAGAAGGTTAAAAATAAGGAAGCACACAGCTGGTGAATAGTGGTATTTTGTAGTGCTGTAGAATTTGTTACTTCTACAGTACATCAGCAGAAAGGGTTGTCATGGGTAGGGGTGGAGTTTTTGGGTGATTTTTTCCCCTAAAATTTCTTGATTAAAATAGCAAATTGTGACATTATGTGTTTTTATTCTACATTCTCAATCCAACTTCTCATTTTATATTAATTTTAAATGCTTTAAAAGTGTACTAGGTAGATGATATAGGTGATATAGGGTCAGCGGATGCATCTTTATTACATGCATGCATCATGTATTATTTCTAATTGAAAAAGTAGTCTATTTTAATTTATGGAAAATAACATAAACACAAAAAGGTGGTGTTTTGTGTTTTTATTCAGATATATTAACTGCCAAAAGGCGGGTGTTAATGCCCCAAAACCGATTTTCAACAACCCTAACAAAAAACCACTCCTAGTCATAGGATAAGCAAAGGAGGATAGGGCTCTTGTTGTGAAGCATACCATCCAGTGATGCCATTCAGGGGGAACGGACCAGAACGGGCGTTCCAGATCCTAACAGGCTCTGTGGCTGGTTCCGGGTTCCCGACAAGTGCCAATCAAAAGTGAGTTCCTGTTCCTAAATCATTTGAATGACACCACTGATACCATCCATTATTTTATGGATGAAAACAGGAAAACCCTTTGTGTACTTGTAAGACCTCTGTTACCACATCTGGTTGGAAATGCTTTACCTTTATCTCTATTGCTGAGAATTCTTTATTGCATTTGCTGTACCAGAGATTGTCCTGCATAGCACCTGAGAGGTATTATAGGCTTCAATCCTATACATACTAACCTGGTTAAAAGTCCCAATGACTCAATGGGATGTACTTCTGAATAGGTGTGTGCTGTACCATGAACCTATGCAGGTCTACTCAGAAGTAAGTCACATTGAGTTTAATGAAACTTGCTCACAGGTCAGTGTGTACAGGAGGATTCCAGTCTTTGCCTACTATGCTGGCCATAACAACTTTTAAATTTAAGATTAACTTCACAACTTGGTTCAAACTATACATTCAAGCTAGTTTGCTCATTGTTGGGATTAGGGAGATGTACTAATGGATGTCCTAATCCTCTCCTGACATGCTTTCTGGGTTCCAGTAGCCATGAGGTGGAGGGTGATCTACATGCATGATCTAAATACTAATTTAACTGTACATAGTAACGGTTCAAATGTATAATGTGGAGGGAATTCTGGCAATGGGTGAGAAAAATCATACCTGCTAAACTTTCCAATATGCTGAAACTGGAATGACTTCTGTTACAGATTATATTTGGTGGCAACCTTAATTATCTACTCGGTTTTAAAAAGTGTTTAATGAAACTGGTGAAGTTTTCTCTTTTTTATAATTTTCATAAAGATACATTCGCATAAAGTCCTACCTTGCATAAAGTACTGTTTATCTTTTGGAGACCTCATGGATAAATGTTAGGTTAGTTTATCAAGAAGTCAACCATGTAGACAAAGCTGACAGAGAAAGCTCAGTATTGACAGCAGCTGTAATTCAAAAAAGCTAGACTTACAATGATAGTTTCCTTCAAATTAAATTAGTGTTGGATGATATTAGTGCTCATCGCAACTAACGTAACATGAGAGCTGTTAATAGGATAACGCTTTTCGTATTGTATTAGGCTGAATGAATATTCATTTGATATGATGAAATGTAGTTTATATCACTGGGATGCATGCAAACTGAAACAGAGCTCTCCAAGAACAATTGAAAGAACAAATAGGAAAGAGCAGCTTTGCTAGTTCTTTCTTGGGGAAAAAAATGAAGCACAGAACAAGAACATTATTTAGTGCAATTGGTGTAGGGTTGATGGAAGAAGGCAGAAGAGGGCAGAACAAACACAACACCTAGCAGTGCCCTGTCTCTTTTCTGATTGGTTAGGCTGGAGTTGCTGCAACTGGTTAGACAGGTAGTCTTCCTGCTACACTACCCAAAACTGGAAAGTCCAGAGAAACAGTGGCTGTCTAGGAAAAGCCCCCTTTCACAGATTTGCAGTGGGTCCACCTTGAAATCAAACAGTACTGGAACTTGAGTGATGTGTAAGTGTGACAATCCCCTTTTTAAAGTTTATTGAAGTAGCAAAACATAAATGGAAGAGGTTGTAAAAGGTCAAAGCAAAGCTTACATCAAAAAGCAAACAGGAGTGTGACTTGTAAAGGTTGACAAGGAGATCAAAATGCAAGTGGCATATAAACACTCTGACACAATTAACAGAATTATTACCTAATCCTAACAGAGCCTTATGCTAAGGTCCATCACATCTTACAGGGGGAATAAGGGGAAATAATTTCCCTTTCCCAAGCTTTCCAATCTCTTCCTTCACTGGATATAGCATGCTTCTTTTTTGCGCAGCTGCAGCTGCAGGGGAAGAAAAATAGGAATTGACTCTTAGAATTGCTATGGGGTTGCTATCGCTAATTGTGAATGGTCTTGTGAATAAACTGATTATCTTGTATAGTATTAAAATTGTTACAGATCAGTCTTGTTTAATATATTTGTGCTAAATAAGGCCAGGAAGGGGGACAGTATAGGCAGCAGTGTCACTGCAAATATTCTTTTTTGGCCTCAATCCATCTTCTCAGGTCCACTCACAGTTGCCCATTCTGAGTAGCTCAGCAGGATGGTGAGGCTTACCCCAAAGCAAGGGAACGAATGTTCTCTTATTTTGAGGAGGCCTTTGCAGCTTGGAACTCCTCAGCAGGATGCAACACACATCCCTTAGGCGTGTGCTGCATTGGTGAGCAAGAAGTAAGTTTGGACTGCCCATCTTGCCATTTTTGGTGGCACAGGGACAAGGGCTTTGTGGAATCGCAAACAGAAATATAAGGAAGCCAGGTATTAAATAGCTGCACCAAAAAGTGTTGATATTTTCCAGGTCTTTGCGCTCCACAACCCCACTCATTTTTAAACTGGGGCATCTAATTCTATACAGTAGATGGAAGATCTTCTTTCAACTTTTCCTGCATCTGACTAGGGCCTTACTAAGGTCTGTTATATTTTTAATGATTTGCTGGCAGAACCCTATTTGCACTGCACTATGGCCTGTGGTGGGACGTGGTGGCGCAGCGAGTTAATCCGCTGTTGCTGGGCTTTCAACTGCAAGGTTGGGGGTTCGAGACTGCGTGATGGAGTGAGCTCCCGTTGCTTGTCCCAGCTCCTGCCAACCTAGCAGTTCGAAAGCACCTAAAAAAATGCAAGTAGATAAATAGGGACCACTTCAGTGGGAAGGTAACGGCGTCCCGTGCGCTATGGCGTAGAGTCATGCTGGCCACATGATCAGACAAAAACGCCAGCTCTACAGGCTTTGAAACGGAGATGAGCACCGCCCCCTACAGTCGGTCACGACTAGACCATTCGGTCGTGGGGAAACCTTTACCTTTTTATGGCATGTGGCACCATGCGGCTTTACGGCTATTGTTGTACTGTCCAGCAGCAGCAGCAGCTATAAAGCCGCATGGTGCCACATGCCATAGTGCAGTGCAAATAGGGTTCTGCTACCAGAGTGATCAAGGAGGATTGGGGCAGGACAGGCAGATCATGGTGGATTCTGTGGCCAGACATGACCCAGCAGGCTCCTGAATAACACCAGCAAAAGAACATGTGGAACCTTTGATGGACTACACGGGCAACCCAATCCTAAGTAGCACCAGAACAAGCTGGCGGGTGGGCCTGCACTATATCCAGCACTACTAAGGATGAGGCAGGAGCCTCCCCAGTGCAAGGGCACATTTGTGCCTGAGGAGGTGCCAGTCTCCCCAATGTGCTCCTTGGATCTGCACCTGCGAAATTGCGGGCACAGAATTGAGGAGACTGCGCGGCCCAAATTGGGGCCGCATGGCCTGGGGATGAGGCCTAGGATGTGGTGTAATGGCCATGTCCCATGTCCACCCTCAACCCAGGCTGGCATGCCTGCTTGCCTGCCCACCCCTCGCCAAGTTCTGCCCACATTAAAACAATGTTCAGCAATCTGTTTTCCTCAATGGTTAAAAAGATACTTCTCAAAACCTTGCAGTCAGAGCATGAATGCAACAGCCCTTCCCTACTGTTTGCTGCCATGAAACTGTCATTCAAAGGTATGAGCTCCAATGGCCAAATGGAGTTCAGAGGGGGCTGCACTGAGCAATCCTAACTGCCCGCTCCCTCTTGCGATGTCATCATTCCCAAGGGCTGCCAGCAACGAAAAGAGTCAGGAGGAAGTAGGGGGTGAGACAAGGAGAACGAGGAGGAGGAAAGAAGAAAAAGGCAGGAAGATGAGAAGCCGAGAGGGTGGAGAAAACAAGGAAGAAAGGCCAGAGCTGTACCTGGCTCCAAGGGGCCCGGGGGCGGGGCGATGTCACCGTGCCCCCAGCGCTTCGCCCCACCCCCGTGCTTCAACCACGCCTCCCTGTGGCTGGAATTGCTCCATTAAGGAGCTATATGAGCGTAAGGGAGGGCAAGGGGCCAAAAAAAACGCATGGGTTGTTCCATGCAGCAGTGCCTCGCCGCTGCCAGAGCCCATTGTGCGTGTCACCCCCCTGCTACACCTGCCCTCCACCTCCGGGAAAGGCAGAAGAGCAGACAAGCGAGCAAGATGCATAACCTAAGGGACAGAGGCTTAGGAGGAAAGTCAGGAAGGGAAACTAGTCTAAACCATGAAGAAGTGTGTGATGAACCAAGATGGGAACAGGCACAAAAAACAGGAGAGATGGAGAGTTTCACAAGGAAGGGGAAACTATTCAATTTAGTTGTAATTTGTTGTGATTCAAGATAAAGAATAAAGAGATTGGAACTTAAGGAAGGGAAAACTGGAACCTCAGAGAGGGGGAGCTAGAAAAGGAGCCTGAGGAGAGAGGCATTGGATTGGGCTGTAGTGCATTTGCATGTACCAATTTATGCTTTGGGAAATAAAACACGGTAGGTAGTCAAACACATAACATTCCTACCTTGGTTGTAAAATTGGTTTGATAAAGTATTGTGCCCTTGGTTGTCTTTGATGGATTATCCAGCTGTGTGTATTCGGGGCTTCATTTATCTATTATTGACCAAGAAAAGGATGAGCTACAGATGGCCCAAGTTTTATAACACTAAGGAGACATACAACAGTTTATTTGCTTTTGTATATACAAGCAGTAATGTTTCACAAGTAAAAGCATAAAAATAACTTTGGGGGCATCAACAGCATACTTCCTGTTTATAAAAGTAAAAACATGAAGGAAGATTTTTAGAGCATTTCAGTTTTATATATACATCTATAAATTTTATGTATAGTACAAACAAAACTGAGTGACAGGAGACCAAAAACTTAAGAATTATTTATTTCACAGACTAATTTATTTATTTATTTATTAATAAATATATTTATTTTAGTGTATGCTCCATTTTTCTTCATGGGCTCCAAAACAAGGATGAAAACAATCTGCTTAAAAAATGGGGGGATTTGTTTTGTTTGTTTTGTTGCTGTGTCTCAGGACATCCAAACTGGTTTCAAATCTCACTTTCAATGGATTCTCTTGGCAGCCATCTAGCACGAAGTGAAGAAGAAAATCTGGAAAACGGAATATATTGACACGTTCTTCTTTTTCCACCACAAGCCAGAGGCTGTCCTAAGATTGGTGAGCTGTCAAGGGATCAGGAGATGGTGTGATTTCCGAAGATTGAACAGAACTGGTCAGAACTGAGACAGATGTGTTTGTGGGTGGATCAGGTGATCTGTATACCTCCCAGCAGGCTTTGTCGCAGATGGGGAGTTAGAGAGGCATTCACCTCATGAGCTGCAAAGAACTCAGCGGTAGGCAACCCCTGCACTCTTCACCAGATCAGGATGGAAAACAGAAGGAGAGGCCTCTACAGTGGTGATGTGCAAGGTGTGCTGTTTGCTTTCTTGCCTGCGGCTATTGAGGACAACCTATGTAACAAGAGTAGTAACTGGTCTCCAGAGGCTGACTGGCTCAGAGATGCAGGCTAATAGTCCCTTGGCCTTGAGTTGCCTTAGAGATTGTTCCGCTTGGGGCAGGCAGAGCAATTCAGGGTCCTTGACCCCTTTTCACAGAAGTTGGCAGTGATTAAGTTAGGTGAACCTCAAGGTGACCAGAGCCAGATGGTTTTACCCAAAGGAAGGGTTTGACAACCCCTGCTAACTGGGCAAGAGGCACTTTTTCAAGTGGTGTCCTCTTATATCTAGCAGGGGGAGAGCAATTGTCCCTCTTCACCCCAGCACAGTGTCTTTCTCGTGGCTGTTGCTGGTGGTGTTCTCCATTCTTCTAGATTGTGAGCCCTTTTGGGACAGGGAGCCATTTAACTTTAATCTTATTATTTGCCTGTAAACCACTTTGTGAACTTGTGTTGAAAAGCGGTATATAAATACTAGTGATTGATTGATTGATTGATTGATAAGACTGATATCTCCTTCCAGTTAGATGCCTGCACTTTGGTGTGAAATGTTTTAGGCAGGATCTACTGTATTCACTTATTGCTATCTGGTATATTTATGGCCCTAAGTTTCACCAATACAAGTTCTGTGTCATGTATGTTTGTGTGGGGAGATACTTGAACAATCAAAACAAGCACCAATGAACTGGGGTTCTGAAAATGGGACTCCCATTCACTGTCATTTATTCCATTGTACAGTTGTTTTGGAATGAATGGAAATTAATATAAATGAGGAACAATTCGTATCAATCCTCATTTGTTCTGAAAACAAATCAGTGGCATGCAATATGGGGTTGAGATAGTGACACCCCACCAGGGTTCTTTAAAAAGCGTTGCCACTACTGCCAAATTTGTAAGTGTGCAAACACTCACAACCCACACAGTCACAACCACTTGGGTTTGCACACTCACAGGTTCAGCAGTAGTGGCGATGCTTTTTGAAGAACTCCGCCTTTCTGCCTTGGCCATGGCGCCCAGGGTTGCAAAACAAAGTGTTGTCTATAACTTCTAGCATACTGAATTTGAAGCTCTGTAGCGGATTTTACTGTGCTTTTTTAAAAAACCACTTTCCTTTTTCTTGTCTTGCTAAGTATCTTGACTACAGTTCTTTACTTAGAAAGGGCTATCTCACCAGAGATGAGAAAAAAAGAGTCATGACTCAAGACTTGAATGTTTTCACCGACTCATGCAAGACTTGAATCACGAGTGTCAAAGACTTGGCAACTGACAGACTGGCCCCACCCTTGCCTTTCACTGCAGGCTCAGGGGTAAGGCCTGACCCAGGCCTCAGGTCAATGTCACCTCTTATCTGTCCCTGAGGCCCCGGTACCCAGGGGTTGGTGGGTGGCATGGGACTCGGTACTTGCCACTCGGCCCAAGCCCGGGTGGCTCCTTGGGGCGACCACCCAGTCGTCATGAGGACCTGGTCGCTTCACCACGACCCCCTCCCGGGCAACCGCTGGGTTGGCAGGGGGTTGCTTGTCCTGGTGCTCGCCCAGGCACCTTGCTGCCCCCCCTAGGCTATCTCCCAACTGCAGAAGGCACGATCACCTGGGCATTGGCATGGATACTTCACCGGGGGCTTTTCCCCTCACCAGTGTGCCAGTTGCATCACTGTGCATGCCAATCAGGGCCGTCATAATAGAGATGGTATTGGTATACCAGCAGCAGATGGTGGCAAGCAAACTATGTGGTAGCCTACAATTTATATTGCATAAAATATAATGGGTATATTGGGGCTTCATGTATTTTTGTTGTTAATTTATTATAGATCTGTACCTGTTGTATTTATTATGTACACCAATAAAGGTCTGATGGTGGTGATCTAGAAAGGTCAGATTGAGGCCTGGAAAGGGATGGTAATGGCAGCAGAAGTGCTGTTGATATCATATTCCCCTTTGTAGCTTCAATCTGACCTCTTCCCCATAGGGCAGCCTAGTCCTAAGTAAGGCCAACATAGTAAGGTCGACATAACAGGGCTATATCTTAAAGCCAATTAGGTGGCGGCAGCAGCAATGTGTGGGACAAGGGGAGGTTTTCCCCTTGCATCCGCGTAAGCCCCAGTCACCCCTATGGGCCTGCTTGGATCTGTGCCTGCTCTTTTTCAGGTGCAGAGGAACGTGGGCAGGAGCGGCCCGAATCCTGGCTTCCCTGGCTGGGGACGGGCTATAGGATTTGGCACTATCCTACTGCGTTGCCCAGTTATGCCCCTGTTATGCCTACTGCATTGCCCAGTTATGCCACCCACTGCGTTGCCCAGTTACGCCCCTGGCACGCCTCTGGCACACCCTTGTGGAGGCCCTGCGCTGACTGAGTGCTACCGACGCTCAACTGGCGCAAAGCCGGCTCTGCTGGTGGTCATGGCGTTGCCCGAGCGTTGGCACTGCTGCTTGCACTGGTCCAGTGCCATAGCGCCGACACGGACACTCTTGACAGCACACTTGTGACAGCATTTGGCCGGCGCAAGAGTGTAGCACTGGCGCAATGGGGGTAGAGGATTGCGCTCCCAGTCTCCTCCCTGTTCCTCCCCCTCCATGCCCAGTACCACCTATTCCTGCCTCCTGACTTACCTGTTTGGCACAGCCATGGCAGATTTTACAGTGTTGGAATGCTACTGTAGTTTCAGCAGAGTAAATTGCTGAACTCTGTTAGGATTGTATAGTCAGTTTCAACTGTCCAGTAACCAGATCACCTGGACAGTCGTTTCAGATTCCTTTGCCAAGAAGCTTCTCCTATCCGTGACCCAGTGGTGTTCCTAGAGGGGGGGAACACTAAGTTCAGGAGTCTGAGCTCCAGGACACACCCTGTCATGCCTTTTGCTCCTCAGCTACGTCTCTGGTCTGGATGCAATCAAGACTTTGTTCCTGGAAAGTCTAGGAAATTCCTAAATGCATACACAGGAGAAGCTCCAAATGCTACTGGAGGAGAATTATTTTCTACTGTCCAAAAGATTTTAGTCTTTTTATATAAAATTCTCATCTAATAATGTATATGAGAATTCAGACCTGATTCTTGGTTGGTTATACAGTTGTGTAGAAGAACTGCCGTGAAAGTTTTCACTAATGTTATAGTAATTATGTTTTTGTTTCCTTGAAATCCCTCAGACCTTTCACCTAGTAAGACTTTCCAAATACTCTTAAACATGTTGCTTTATGTAAGATTTGTTGGCTACCTTAATTAATATGGCTCTCCCAGATAAAACTGTTTGAGCAGCTTTTCTTGTCTCTTGTTTTCTTTCTTACATTTTGGGTTTATAATGAGTTTGTACCATTTCATAGTAATCATTCTTCGCATTTATCTTCCTTTATTTATGAGTACTTTCAGAGTACTTCCTCTATTTCAGGAAAGCCTTGCAACACCAACCTGGCAAGATATGTAAGTGAACATCATTACCCCCATATAGCAGCTGTGGGGCTATGGCTGAGAGACAAGGACCTGCCTAAGGCCATCTAGTCAGAGGCGTTTCTACAGGGATGGCAAAGCTCTAAGTTTTGCAGGAAGCCTTACCCTGTCATGTAAATCCCTCCTCTCCCTTGCTGCTGTAGCCAGTAAGCAACGCCAAGATGTTGCTGTTCCCTGTGAGGATTGGTTAAAACGGTGCAGGAGAGGAGTGATTTCCAGTGCAAGGTAAGGCTTCTTGCAAAACTTAGAGTTTTGCCATCCCTGTAGAAACGCCACTGCATCTAGTGAAGGCACAATTTGATCTGGCAGCTTGCTCTCTTGCAGCCCAGGCTCTCAGCCACTGTACAAAACCAACTCATATCTACTTCAAGAGAGAAACTAACAATAGATGGATGGAAGTGAATGGCTGACCAAATTCCCTCGGTACAGTTAACCCTCAATCCTAAAACATCATTTTGTAAAATTACAGTGCAGATAAGCAAAATGGTGGAAAATGGATAAGGATGAATAGCATCAGCCTTAACTGTTAAAATAAGCACCTTCCCCACAAGAAAGTAAATTTGACCCAAATCATTGTGATGGAATTACGGTATTTTAGATTGTTCGCCATAGCTTTTGAAGTTTTTGCAGCCATCATTGTACTTTTACTGTACTATAAACAGAATACAGGCCCATAATTTACACACAATTACTTCTTGCCTATGTTTTTCCCCTCCCCATTGTTATGAATTGTTCTGTGTCTCCTAAGGATACTGTTTCTGTTTCTGTTGTTGAGCTGAATCTCTGCATCAGGGCTCATAAAATGCTTTTGAAGTCCTTTTTCAGGCTAGAGACATACTTGGGTTTTCAATGCATTTCCAGTAGGGTCTGTTATATCTAAGGGCCCAATCCAGAACATGCTTATAACCTGGAATACATCTCTACCGCCGGCAAGAATGTAGCAAATGTGCCACAAAGCACATCCTCTACAAGTTTACGCTCATGTGGGGGGGGGCGCTCATTCAGCACCAGGTCCAAATATGAGCGGCAGGCCAGTCGGCCGTTTCTCCAGCAGTGACAGCCATCAGGAAGCCCATTCACGGTGGGGGCGGGGGAGGAACTGGGCAGGGGAGGGGAAGAGATGACCACAACGGGGTATGACCCTGCAGTGACTCAAGCAGCCCAACACTTGGCCAAAATCCGGAGTCCGTCCATGTCCCACCCTTGTCCCGCCCATGTTCCACCCTTGTCCCGCCCACATTCCACCCTCCTCCCACCAATCCCAGGCCCGCCCTGTCAGCCGACGCGAGAAAGGGACTGCAGGGGCGCAACGGGACCGGCGCTGGGTGCAGTGCTGGTCCCGCTGCCTTAGCACCAACACGGGGGTGCCAATCTGCGCTCCTGCATCGGCACTAAGTGCGCAGCGCCTACGCAACCCTGTTGTGTCAGTGCTGTGCGGGGTATAGGATTGCGCTGCCCAACTTTAACATGCCAAATTTTAGTAAAAACATTACTTTTGTTACATTTTTTTTTGACTTTCTGAAATGCTACAAGAAAATGTCGCTCTGTATTCTAGGCGGAAAAAAAGTGTCCGAAATCTATAGAGATTGCTTTAATTTTAGATTAACACGTATGACTTCAGCACTGGAGCAACAAATTAGGAAATGATAAAACGGGGAACAAACTTGAAATTCACTTATTTTTCTTTTCCCTAGGTACCTTCATCCCCAGGGAGGCACATACCTAGAGGGCTGTGAAAGGACATGGCTCTCTCTGCCAATCTACACCACCTCAGCATCAGTCACTGTTGGACTAGAAATATGCTTCCAATCTTTTATTACCCATCAGTAGTGTAGCCAGAGGGGGGGCAGTACTGTAGTAGTAGCAAGTACCGCAAAGCAGGGGGTGAGCAGCCCCTTCCACTCACTGTTTGAGCCATTTAGGGCAGCAATGGCAATGCACAAGAGAACCTGTAAGTTGCTGCCACTGCCCCGAATAGCTCTGATTTGGGAGGGGCCACTTACACAGCAAATTGGGGCACCTGATGCACTTATCACACCAGTCCCTTTTGGCTACACTGCTGTTCCCTGAAAATCCATTACATTCATGGGTTGCCATGGTACGTCACAATCTGTCCCTCCAGGGTCCCACTAATACAACTGTATTCTGTTCATTTGCAGGTTGGGCAGCAAGTTTCTACAGGGTTTGTCCGACAGGCGAGTCTGCTCCTTCCCTGCCTCTGCCTCTGGAAGTCCTGTCTTGTCTCTTGGAAGTCCTGTGGATCTCCTTCGGGAGGCCTTGCTGATCAGAGCTGGCTTGGATCAGAGCTGGAACCATTGAGATTGGCTCCAGTGCCACAGGTCCTGCAGTCTTCATCCTAGCAGACCAGCACTGATTGACTCTACCCCCCGCCCCTTCTCTTCCTCGCACTGTCCAGCTTACTGTTTCTTTGGCTGAGCGCAGCCTCACCATTGCAAGCTAGGTTCCTCTCCCCCCTTGCCACAGCTGGCTCTTTTCTTTAGCCAGGCTGCTAATCAGCAACCATTCAGCACTTAATCTTTCTGGGCTTCTTTGGGCAGCTTCAACTTCCTGCACTACATCACGAATGTTGAAGCTGCTGCTTCTACCCCCTTGGAGCCTTGTCGGGTCACTTCACCCCCTTTTGCTGAGACGTGAGTTGCACAGCCTTCATTTCCATCCCTCATGTCAACCAGGATGTCAACCAGGATGCCAGTGTGGGCCTCAGGCGTGGTTTACAGCCTGACCCTCTGATAATGCTGGTAACAGACCAATGGCATATGTAATCACAGCAAGATTTGACAAAGGGGTTGAGCAGAAGTTGCTACAGATGGACTCCTTTAGGGAAATGTGAGCACTTCACATATGGTATCAATTTAGATTGCAGAGATGTTAATTTATAAAATGTAAAGAAGCCAATTAAAACAGAACTGGTTTGGTTGAATCACACAATGGTATTCAAAACACCATTTCATTTAAATTTTGACTTTCAAGGTATGTCACAGGGTAAGCTGGTAACATTATTCCAAATTTCTCTCTCCTTTAGGTCAGTGTTTTTCAAACAGAACCCACAGGATGGGTCGGGACCTAATGTCAAGTGGGTCGCAAAAAGCTGGGAATAGTCATCTTGGAAACTGCAGACTTTACTCCTACTATAGTGTATTCCTTTTGTGAGTGTTTGAATTTTCAGTTTGAATTTTGAATTTTCAAGTGAGGTTTTTAAAATTTTGTTTTAAGTTCAGTGCTTTTACATAATATTTTGTCCTAATCTTACTTTCTGTCCGAGATGTTTCATGGTTGTGCAATTGCTTCAGTCCATATGCCAGTTTGCATTCTAGGAGTGTGATTTGATTATGTCATACTGACGGTACTTCTTGCTTCATGATGTCACTTCTGGCTATGACATCACTTCCAGGTTAATGACATTACTTTTGGTGGGTCCCAATACGAGTGCCATTCTTAAAATTGGGTCCCAGTCTAAAAGGTTTGAGAACCACTGCTTTAGGTCACAGTCCTTTCTTCTTTGTATTCCTCTCTTTTATTCTGACATTCCAAAAAGGAGGAAATAATGCTGTGGTGATAATTCACCAGTATTATAAATTATATGCTTGCAGAAGAGGTTCAAATCATTTTATATAAATCATTGCTTTAAAATCTTCTTGAAAAAATGAGTTTATGTAGGCATCTTAGGCCAGGCCTGCACAAATTGGGACCTACCAAGTTTTCTGTAACTAGGGGTGCATTCCTACAGTAACAGTGCCCTGATGCATTGCTACCAGCAATTCTCTGCCAATTTGTTGCCAACACTGCTCATTCACATGCATGTTATGCACACACACAAATAACTGAAATTGGGGAAATTAGCAAGTGAGAGGTCAAATTCAGCAGTGTGACAGTTTTTGGGATTGTGACATGGATGAGCAATACAAACAACCTCAAAGTGCCTCAAAATTAGGCCAACAGCAACCACATATATTCCAAATACAGCTATTGTAAGGCCATTTAAAGTTCTGTAACTGATCATCAAAGCAAAAATACCTGAAATTAAATGTGCTTTTTATTTGTTGTCCATATTTCTTTAATAAACTCTATTTGAAAAAGCTCTGTGGCTGTATTTGGAATAGCAGACATCAATTGGGGACGGGTGGGGGGGGGGAGAGAGAACGAACTGTGATGAGGATTCAAAAGGAAGGGAAGGGGGAATACTACCTATCCCAGTGTTATTCAAACTGTGGTGGTTCACGGAAAGCTGGGCAGCAGCACATCCCGCACCTAGCCCAAACACTGCAGCCCATCTACAATGTGACCTGGAAAAAGGCACAATTTGAGTGGGGGGGAGCAGCAGCAGGTCACCCTGGCTACTGCCAAGGCCACAGTGGCAGCAGCAATGCCATTGGGCCCATTCATAAAAAGGCTCCCTTTCGAACTGCAGGTTTCTGCTAACCAGGAGGTAGCTATGGGGGTATGGCAGAAGGGGCAAGAAGGTGCCACTGGGCTTCTGGTCTAGGAAGCTCCCAGGGGCAGCAGAGAACTATTCCCCCTTTGAACGCCAGCTGCTAGCATGTTATTTGATCCGGTGCAGTTCGCATATCAAATCCAAAAAATTCCAAAGAAAGCTCTTTCAACTGGATTTGACAGTACTAGGTGTGCGTATTGCCGGGAAAAAGGTCCGGGAAATTCAGAGTACCCGAAGTGGCTAATGTACAAGATGCCATTCTGAGAATGGGCCAAAATGCATGCAAAATCCTATACTAAAACTGCGCCATTCCCAAGCTCAGACACAGTCCAACCACAGGTATGACAGCTGTTTTTCTCAGAGCTGGGTGTGCATATTGCAGGAAAGAAAGTCCGGGAACTTTGGAGTACCCAGAGTGGGCCATTTCCACCAGGTCCCAGTCTAAAGTTTTATGATTTTGCATGCATTTTGGGCCATTTACAAACAGAACCCCATGGCATCCTACCAATACAGGCAAACCCTGACAGCGCTGGGGTGGACTTCTTCCTGGGAGGCAGATACCCAGCTGGGATCCCACCGCCAAACAAATAGGCAGATGTCATAATTACAGCCAAGTGATAAAACTTCTAAACTGGAAAGAAAGGCTTATTCTTTATTCTTCCTGCCCAAAAGTGAGATCTGATAGAACAGTGGTCAGGGAACAGGGGTAAATTACCCCAAATGGGGTAAAAATGAAATTCCCGGGGGTAATGGACGGTCGCGCTGCCGAGACACAGCCGGGCATGCATATGAATCTAAGTGATTCCCTGCAAAGACTTGTTCCTCCGCGCGCCCGCTGTCTGCAGCTCGGTCTCTCTCTTTAAACCCGGGCAACAAGCCCTGCAGCATGTCTCTGCGCTCTGATCAGCCAAGCCATGCTAATTGGGTAGCCAATGAGGAAGCAGCCTGAGAATTTAGCGGGGCCTTTGGGTTTAGCGGGTTCCAAAATGTAATTTTTTTTCTTTTGTTCTGGCGGGGTGTGTGTGTGTGGCACACCAGCAGAGCTGAGTTACGAATTTTCCAAATTTCTGACACACCAAGCCCAAAAGGCTCGCCACCACTGTTCTATCTGCATGCCCGGCTGTGTGTGTTACAGTACTGTAGTGTACAAGGACCTGACGCAGTGCAGTGCATCAGGCCCTTGTTTATAACATGCTTCCCTGCGTGATGCCCCGGGCCCTGCCTCCAAGTCTGCCCGCTTCTTCAGTAGAGTCCATTAGTTGCTGCATCATTGAGAGAGACAGGACAGTGCCTCTCCTGAGAGGTCACCTATCTTTCACTGGTAGTTTTAGTAAGTACCTGTACTAAAAATCAAATCAAGGGGGTAACGTCGGCATATCTAAGTATATTTTGGGGTAAAAGGTAAAAAAGTTCCCTGACCCCTGTGATAGAAGATAAGGAAATGAGTGAAAATGGCCAGAGGTCCCATCCTTCAGGTAATTAAGACAAGGTCTATGTCTAGCTGGCAATCATAAGGACTTAGGTTAGTTTTGTCTGTTTGCAGTCCTTTCTGCACACATACAAAATCTCCAGTGAAACTTGCAACTGTTCCAGTTTAATGCATGATATATGAGATCTGACAGTGCCAATTATTATTGCATTTTTTTAAAAAAACTATTTTCTGGTTTTCTGCCAAGTTTATAACTATTTGCCTTTCTTGCCCATTTGTTTATCCCTTTTTGGTTATAGTTTTAATACACTGTTTATATTTTAACCCCGAGTCTACTTGGGTTTTTGTTTTTTTTTTTGCCTCCTTGCACTGCAAGCAGAATGATTTTAACCGTTGTGTAAGTAGCTGTTTGAGACCTGAGGGTCATAAATTTTTGACACCTCCATACAAGAAAATTATTTATTTATTGATATTGTTCACATTGTTATACCACCCTTCCTCCAAGGAGCAATGTGTGGTGTGCATGGTTCCTCCCCTTCTTTTGTCTTTCCAACAACCCTGTGAGGTAGGTGAGGCTGAGCGATAGTAATAGTTGTGACATTAAATAAATAATAATGACCAGGAAATAAATACAGTGAATATTTTCCAAAGGATGAACATCAGTGCCCTCACCAGCTTTTGCTTCCCTTCACATAGTACTCAGTGATATAGTACTCAGAAGCCCCTGCATCTGGAGGTTTATCATGGTTAATAACCACTTATCAGTCCACCCACTATAATCTTCTGTGAATGTTTAGAATCCACTTTAAGAGCGCAATCCTAACCTGGAGTTAGGCCGGCACAGTTAGGTCAGCAAAGTTTGGCTGGCACAAGGGCCACTGTAAAGCGCATTTGGACCACTCTGAGTCGGGGAGGATGGTGCAAGTCTGTGTGCTGGCCTCCCTGACTCAGGGACTGGTCCAAACATACTTTACTATGTCCCTTGTGCTAGCCAAACTTTGCTGTCCTAACTGTGCCAGTCAAACTCCAGGTTAGGATTGCACCCTAAAAGTAATCTGTGGGCCAAATATTACCCAGTTTTCCAGTGCTGGTGCAGAGATGCCAAAAGGTCATGCCCAGCATACTGACACTCAAGGAGGCTTCATCAATGTAAGGGAACATTTGTGACCAGTGACCAACAACACCCAAACTTACTACCAGTGGCATCCGTAGGGTTGGTGTACCACACTGTGTCACCCCCATTCACTGTATTTATTTATTTTACTATAGAACAGTACAGGTCACCCAACAAATCAGTAGCCAACAAAAACTAATGGCCAACTTCTAGTTCTAGTATTAATATTCTATCATCTAGTATTAAATGGAAAGGGGAGCTGACTCCTAATAGCATATTATTGGTAGAGGAAGTCTAAAATGGTTTTATTGGGGGGGGGGATGGTGGTGTTATCCAAAAGTAAAAATTGGTCAAAGCATTTTTTGTGTTTTTATTCAAAAAATTTCATTTTAATCAATGTTAATGCATTTTTATAAATTCTAATCTAAGTAATATATGTTGCATACTGCCTGCAGATATTGCCATAGGCATAGAAGACATGAAAGACCCCCTCCCCCCAAATAATGACACAAATCAGACATGTAGGTAAAATGGATCACTTTTTAAACTTAAGGTTTAAGGCAGTTGGCCAACCAGCCTACAGTGACCAATTTCAAAATATAATCATATCAATCAACCCTAACAAACCACTGTGTGCACACTGAACCTAATGCTGTCAGACTCAAAGGAAACAACAGAACATAGCAATTCCCCCAAAAAATGTTTTAAACACTGAGAATACACCTATGTACTGCTGGGAAAAAACCATCAAAACTCAGCACCTTAATTGGGAAAAATCTGAATATACAGCCACTTAATACAATAGAAATACTTTTGAAAACACTGCCAACTAAAACAGTGTCACTGCCACTTTAAATGGTTTCTAAAAGTAATGCAGAAGCACTGTAAACCAGCTTACTTCAGACCATCCTTTATAATGCAAATATTTTAAAAGGCTCTTCCTGGAGTTTGAGCATGCTCAGTAGATTCTAAAGATGCTAGGAGGAGATAGCAGGAGCTCCATACAGTGGAGGAATGTGAACAAAGAAAACAGAACAAAGCACAGCCCTTAGTGCAATTAATGGCTTGCAAATTGCCACTAAGCACTTGAAATAGCCCGAGGGCTCTTTACAACACAATCAGCAGCCAGTTAAAAGATAAATTTCATGCTACTTTGTTAATTCAGCAGGATATTGCATTTTGTGGCTGAAAGAGCCCAATTTCATGTTATGCTATATTTCACAATTACCATTTTGGACTGCACCTACTTCTTGGATGCATACTATATTGTGTCATAAATAACACCGCATTAGCTCTTAGTGTTCTAAGTCTCATTGTCTAAGTCTCATTGGTCAGCTTTGAGTTAAAGAAATCCACATCCCATCCAGCTGGCCTGCCCCATATCCGGCCCTGTTAGGAGGTGGCTGTGGCATAACTCAGAGTAAGGGGGTGTTTGTCTCCTCTGCCTGTTTTCTGTTGCCTAGGATGGTGGAGGCAAATACAAATTACCAATGCTATTTCACCAGTCAGTTGGCAGTCAAGTGAAAGCAGGAAGCAGTGTGTGTACACTAATCACTAGGTGCTATTTCCCTTTGCCAGCCTGTGTTCCAGGAGGAGTGCCTTTCCCTGACAGAAACTAAACATTTTCGCAAATGAAATTTCATCAGAAGGGCTCTGCATAGCCATAGTTTCATATTGTTTGGGCCTTTCTCCAAAGAGTTCAGGGTGGCAAATCTGGTTTCTTCACTTCTGTGTTCTCACAACAACCCTGTAAGGTAGGTAAGTCTGAGAGAGAGTGACTGTCCTAACGTCACAATGCCACACAAGAAGCTTCATGGCTGAGAGGGGATTTGAACCTGAATCTCCTGGGTCTAGCACCAGAACCACCAAAACATCTTGGCTCTATTACTATATATAGTATTTCTCAGCATAAACTGCAGGATTCTACTGATATATAATCAAACAGGAGCCAACTCTGTCTCTTTGATGAGTAAACTTATTTGATATACAGTATATGTTTCCAAACATATGCTGGTCTTATTCACACATTACATTTTTTGGCACTCACTTTAAAAATTTTATGCACACACTTAAAATTCATTGGCCCCAATCCAAGTAAAGTTAGTGCTATTTATTTTCATGGAATCAATTAAATGTGTAAAGGACTCTCACTTGCAAACCTAGTAATGTGGCAGTCTAAAGTGTGAAGGAATCCATAAAACTGCAGTATGCTATGGTTTCTTTCATGATAAAAACTGCTGCATTCCATTTTCTAGTAACTAGTAACACCAATTTCTAGTAACTCCCTCAGGCTATAACCATGAATTTTGTGTGAGATTGATAACAGAAAAGGATAGTTGGTAATAATAGTAAACCTGCATCTTCTCCCTTTACTTATCACTGTGACAGTTCTTGACACACT
Source organism: Lerista edwardsae (assembly GCA_029204185.1). NCBI lineage: Eukaryota > Metazoa > Chordata > Lepidosauria > Squamata > Scincidae > Lerista > Lerista edwardsae. The sequence goes on along the minus strand of JAJKFI010000139.1, from coordinate 303,050 downwards.
TCTCTTAATTTTACTTCAGAGTTAGGCCACTTTTTTGGTATTGACCTTATACTCAAACTGTGTTCATATTTAGGAAGAGAAAAAATAGTGCCAAGTAGAGAAGCTTAAAATAGTAAAAAAAATTTTTTTTTAATCATAAGTAGCAAAAATATTTATATATCTATATATTTATCACAAAGATCCAGGGCCTGATCCACATCCACTCCCCCACCCAGAAACTCCCACTGACTTGAATTGTAATGCCAGCCCTAGTGATCTTCTGGTCCAGTGTTAGCAAGGCAATTCTGTTTTCTAGTTTTCAACCCCTTTCATCAGGGGTTGGCTGTGAAGAAGCTGAGAGAGCCTTGAGGTGATTTTAGATTCTGAGCAAGAGCGGCTACACCAGAAGGAGGAACTCGGGCTTTAACTGCCTTCTCCAGTTTAGGTGCCTACACAGCTGAGGTTGACCCGTTTTCTAACTTTCTATTCATGATAAAATAGAGAACAGGCATTTGGGGTAAGGACTGGTGGCCATGATAAACAATAAACATTGGCCCACGGTTTTAATATACATTTTTTTAAGGTTGGAGGAATTCAGTGAGATTGACAGCCCAATCCTATGCTGCTACTGCTGCATCCTACCAGTGCCAGTCAGGTGCAGGAAGTACCTTGTGAGAAGGGGACATTTGCCCCCTTCCCTGCCATAAGGGCACAGGGCTGTTGATGTTTCTACTCATGTCCGCCTGACATGGTTGATAGGATGCGGTGGTGGCCACCACTGGTCCCACCCCCACGCTGCCCCTCCTCTGCCCAGTTATACTCTCCTGCCCCACTAGGAAAACATGCAAATATCAGTGGCCCCTGTATTGACCAGCTGCCAGCATCACATTCATACCTCTGGGGCCAGCATTGGCCCATTACCGGTGGTAACAGCTTACCACTGACGCTGGAAGTGCCTTATGGCACTTCTACTATGCCAGCACTGGAAATATGCTTGTACAGCTGGTGCTGAGGCCCATAGGATTGGGCCCTTACAACCCTATCCTAACCTGCCCTGGCACAGCCAAACCATGTAGCCTGTACTGTATCCAGTGCAGGTTAGGATGCAGCTGGAGGTCTCCTTGGGGCAAGGGTAATTATTTCTTTTTATCCAGCCACCCATATGGGGCTTCTGGGATCAGAATTTCAGCTAATCAGCTAACAGCTATTTAGTTGGTGCAAATCTGAGAAGCCCTATATATAGGGTTACCAGATCCAAACTAGGACAGAGTGCCTTTACCTTTAACCATTGCACAGAAGAGGGAATTTGGGCAGGTGCAGCTTTTGAAACCCTTCCATGATGAGCTGCACCTGCTCAAATTCCCTCTTCTATACAATGGTTAAAGGTATAGGCACTCTGTCCCAGTTTGTATCTGGTAACCCTACCTATATAGAGCTGCAAGACCCAGGAAAGGGTTTAGGATTCAGCAAGTTTGGCCCTCAGTTTCTCAGTTTTAGATGTATTACTTTAGGGATGTTTAATGAAATTTTATTATTAGTTTATAGGTTTCATTTTAGTGTAACTGTCATGTTACAGGGGATCCATGTGTTCTAATCTAACCAGTGGTGGAAACAAAATCTAAATAACTGCTGGTGTTCATGTTTTCAAAGGGAAAGCAACCTCCTTCACTTCAACATGCTTTGCTACTATCTCAGGATTTTTGACACAAGGCAAATGCAATTCAGTCCATATCAAGATTAGATTGGGGTTCTTTTTATGCCAGCAACATCTTTTTCTCCCCCCGTTTCTGAAATGTCAGATTGGGGTTGGATTTTTTTGCTCTAACTTGAAGAAAAGTTCTTGTTCCTGTTACAAGAGTTCTTGTAACTTGAAGAACAAGAGTTCTTGTTCAAGAGTTCTATTTCTTGAACATTTCAGTTCAAGAACATTTCAGGGGCATTTCAGTTGAACCTAATACATGTATTATACTCCATTGCTGCTTTGATTTCTTCAACATAAGTGTATGGATATATTAAATATCTCTGAGATAGATCCCATCTTAATCAACAGTTAGTAGAAATGTACTGAGCCGAGTGATAAGTGAATGCCAATGGTATTCGCAACTTCAAGACATTACACTTTACTTCAGATTCTGAGCAGTTACAACATGAAGTTCCCTGTGAATTTTGGTAGTTGAACATTTAAATTGGCAAACAAATCAACAACAATCAAACAAGAACATATACAGTTCCATTGAATTCATAGAAAAGATACATTAAAATATATATATTCTGTATATCTTTTTACCATTTAATCCGTCAGATTTGGCAGGACCAGTCAGAATAAATGTTGAAGTACACGGGCAGCCCAAATTTATGGAGGGCTTACAGTGACAGCTCTCCTATTCTACCACTGTAAGTCCTCTTAAGGCAGGGGTTTTAAAACTGGGGCATTGCAAAGGCCCAGCTTAGAAAGCCCTGCATCTTTCCCCTTAAGGGGCAGACCAGGGAATGGCAGCACCGCAATCACCAGGATTGCATCACTGCTGGCAACATAATGGGGCTGGGGTGGACTTATCGCTGCCTGCCCAATATTCGTAGGGTCATGCATCAAAAAACTTTTGAAAAAGATTGTGAACCACTTCCAGGTTGCGATTGTAAAACTGGAAGTGGGTCGCAATTTTTCTTTTTAGTTCTTGGACACACGGAGAGCCCTGCAGAGCGGGTTGCAGGGCTCTCTGCCCCTGACAGCAGAGGCATACCTTGGGTGCTTTGTGGAGGGGAAGAGCAATGGGCGCCATTTGCCAGGGGTGCCATTTGCATCCTGCCCTCCATCCCGGCACCCAAGAGGCGATGCACCCCTTGCCACTGAACAGCTCCAAAATGGAGCAATTCTGGAAACACGGGGCACAGCCTCACCCCAGGCGAGAGAGGCTGTGGCTGGGGAGGTGGGCAGCTTATCTGGGCAGCCACTTGGACAAAATTTCCTGAGCAGCAGCCCGGAGAAACCGCAGACCTCAATGTCATGATGTCACAATGTTGTGATGTCATGACGTTGCGTGCTATGGGAGCGGGTTTACCCAGGTATGCCTCTGGCTGATGGACACTGGGGCAAGCACCAGTAAGTCCTCCCAGCCCTATTATGATGCCAGCAGTGATGTGATCCTGGCGATTGCATTGCTGCCATTCCCCTCCCCCACACTTAGGTGCTTCCCAAACTCCTGGAGAGTTTGAGAGCTGCTGTTTTAAGGCATCATAAACGGTGCAATGCTGTTGTGTGCTGTGAAGCCACAGGCACAAATGGCTGGAGACTCCACTTGCACAAGGAGCTCCTGGACACCACACTAGTGCAGATAGTGGTGACAAGTGTGGTTTGTGGGTGGCTCAGGAGGAGCATGCCAGGGGGTGAGGGTGGCTCTCAGTGACAGCAGTCCAATGCTGGGATCTTATCTCCTTTTCCCCAGTCTTGTTTCTCCTTGAGTGTATGTGGTCATATGTCCGAGGAGCCCCACTGATGGCTGAGTGTCCTACAGAGAGGTAAATAAAAAAAATATTTCCTCTCCTAAATTGCCTAATCACACCCACCACCATCATTGGATGCAGTGCATACTTCAGCAGCATGACTGCATTGCATTGCAATGAAAGTGTTGCCCCAGTATGCAGCAGCGGTGAAAAAGGCCAATTCCATGCTTGGGATAATTAAAAAAGGATGGAGGATAAAACAGCCAGTATTATTTTGCCACTGCACAAATCGATGGTAAATCGATGGTGCATACAGTACTGGTCGCCTCATCTCAAAAAAGATATAGGGGAACTAGGGAAGGTGCAGACGAGAGTGACAAAATGGTTACTGGGCTAGAGCCCCTCCCTTACGAAGAAAGGTTACAGCATTTGAGGCTCTTCAGTCTAGAAAAATGTTGGGGGAGTGGAGACATGATTGAGATGGACAAAATCTTGCATGAGATGGATAAAGTGGATAGAGGGATGTTCTTTTCCCTCTCTCACAATAAAAGAACCAGGGGACATCCACTAAAATTGAGTGTTGGGAGAGTATGATCATATAAAAGGAAATACCCAGAGGATATTTTTTTTACCCAGAGGATAATTAATCTGTGAAACTCCTTGCCACAGGAGGTGGGTGATGGTATCTGGCCTAGGTGCCTTTAAAAGGGGACCGGACAGATATCTGGAGGAAAAGTCCATCGCAGGCCATGATGACTAGTGGAACCGCCAACCTTAGAAGCAAGCTACCTCAGAATGCCAGATGCTGCCTCAGAATGCCAGATGCAAGGATACATGATACAGGTATCTAGTTGTCTTGTGTGCTCCCTGAGGCATCTGGTGGGCCACTGTGAGACATAGGAAGCAGAATTAGATGGGCCTTTGGCTTGATCCAATAGGGATCTTCTTATAGGATGGTTGGGGAAGGGATTATTATGGAAGAGTCAGCATCCGTATTGAATATCAGGACCAGGAAAATAGAACTTTCATTCAGTGATGGAAACACTGAATCAAGTGTAATTTTGATTTACTCATCCATAGATGTCCTTTCTCACTGTCAGTGGCACTGTTATGTAGTTCAGAGAAGAAAATGGAGAAATACATAACTTCATTTAAACTTAATCTGGATTCTGTAATGCTTCTCTTATAAACTGATTATTTAAAATGGGTTACTCATGCACCATTTACTTCTGAGTGATGAATTACTGTGTCCCTGGCGAACAATCAGTGAGTAGAGAAAGGTTGCCGAAAGTAGCATTAATGCCTGGCTAGGACTATGCTGATTTATTTTAAAAATGTGTGTGAACCACAGGGAAGCAAGCTACTAAGCTGCATAACTTGATTAGGTAAAAAGAGCATTACATGTGAAAATCCTAAACTCTTTAGCTCTGCTATTCTGCATATAAATGAGAGATTAGGTAGGAGCTGCATGAGCAGTCCCTTTGTAATATATAGGCCTCATTACAATAAATTTTGAAAAGTCTGAGTGTGTAATTTGCACAAAGTAGATTAAGAGGGCATAGAAATTATGAGGTGTCTAGGCTCTTTTGTAATGCTTTAGATGCAACTGATAAGGCCTTTTTGGTGTGTGTTTGTTTAAATAGGAAAAAACCCTACAAACCACTTACTGCATGTGTTTGAGGGGTACAGTATATAATTTCCTTGCATATTTTAGTAGGGAGTGAATTAGGTTTAATTAGTAGGAACAGGCGGAATGATTGAGAAGTAAACACTAAAAAATATGTGGGGGTGGGGTGGGGGAGAATTCTGAATGAATGAAATTTTAGGAATAAGGCTAGCGTTCAAAAGTCTTGTGATACAATTAAAATTGGAAGCTGGTAATGTTTGCTCTAAAACTAACCTAGCAATTCTCATGCACATTCCAAGGAAAGGTCTAGCTGAGAGCTCTGTTTTTCTCTGAAAGAGTCAGGAGGGCATTTTTACCATGTGGGTATGCCCCTCCCACTCACAGAGGCAGGGCTGGGCTTGCTCGCAGGTCTCTTCCCCCTGTGGGAGGGCATCCTGACCCAGTCTGGCTCTGCCTCTCTAAGGGACCGGTCGAGTCTTGCCGAGCCTTTAGAGCTCAGTGTTCCATAGCTTTCTGCTCCTGTTACATCCCTTTCTGCTCCTCCTTAATTATTCCCAACCTGCCAGGCCTCCCTCAATTGCCTAATTTTCCTCCATTACCCTGACAGCCCAATCTTTAGTAGCGCCGGTACAGGCAGGCCTGCGCTGAATCCAGCGCTACTTAGGAGGAGGCAGAACGATGTTGCATTGAAACAACAGGGCACTTGGGATTGCGCCCTGAGTCAGGGGGTGCATGTGCCTTTAAGGTGGGAGGACTACTCAGGCCTCACTGATACAGGGTGGCTGCAGTCAAGAGGCCAGAAGGCAGACAGCACAGCCAGGTTCCCTCAGCGCAGCCCTAAGGGAAGATTGTGGAACGGTGACCTGCCGCATTAAGTGGGGACTCCTGCTTGCTGCCGAGGATGCGGATGAGCGCTTCTTCTGGTAGCATGCAGCTGCATTTCTTCCCCACACAGCATCTTTTCCTCCGGTGCAGCTGTGAGCTCGAGTTTTTGGTGGCTGGCCAGCATTTGCGTGCCAAAATCATGCAAAGCGGCCATGCCTGTTGCTGAGGCTGCCTCATCTGGAGAGCTGCGTGGGTGAACAGAAAGCCCCAGAGCACTCCATTGCTGGTAACCTGGGGCCATTATTCATTGGTGATTTCCTTCATGGGTTATCCCCTGAGGTACAAGGGCCCTTGGTAATAGCAGCAGAGGAAGGGGGAGCAGGGACCCGATTCAGAAGGCTATCAGTCCAGGCCATTCTGGACAGATTGGTCATCAGGATCCAGAAATAAAAGCTCACATTGCTAAGGCTATGGATGGGGCCATGAAGACCAGCTTCCCTCCGTTATTAAAAACACATTGCCAGAGATTAAAGGTAAAAAAAGCAGGCAAGATCCAGCCTCCTGTTGTATTCTCTTGGTTCCTCTTCAGAGGAATCAATTGAGGACTCTTCTCTGTGCCTAGAGGTGTGTGTTTTTGTGATATTTTTTCCCAAGATTTCTTGATTAAAATAGCAAATTGTGGTGTTATGTGTTTTTATTCTACGTTCTCATTCCATGTTCTCTTTTTTATTAACCTTAAATGCTTTAAAAATTTACAAGGTAGATGGTATAGGTGATATAGTGTCAGCAGATAATTGGAAAAGTAATTTATTTTAATTTCTGGAAAATATAAGACTGTAAAAGCCTTCAGGAAGACCTTGACAAGATGGAATACTGGGCTGAAAAGAATAAGACGAAGTTCAACAGGGAAAAATGCAAGGTTCTACCCTTGGGCAAAAATAACCCAAGACACAGGTATAGAATGGGGGAAACCTGGCTTGGCAGCACAATATGTGAGAGGGATCTTGGAGTTTCAGTGGCTCACAAGATGAACATGAGTCAGCAGTGTGATACAGCTGCAAAGAAGGCTAATGCAATTTTAGCCTGCATTAATGTTCTATTAATGCATAGAAGTTGTGGTTCCGCTGTACTCCGCAATGGTGAGACCTCACCTGGAGTATTATGTTCAATTCTGGGCACCTCAGATCAAGAAGGATGCAGCCAAACTGGAGCACGTGCACAGAAGAGCAACAAATATGATCAGGGGATTGGAAAACAAGTCTGAGGAAAGGTTGAGGGAATTTGGTATGTTTACCAAATGATAAGACACTTGATAGACGCTTCAAATATATAAAGGGCTGTTATAAGAAGAAGGGACAAATTTGTTCTCATCTTCCTTTGACAGTAGAATTAGGTCCAATGGGTACAAAATGCAAGAGAGGAGATTGCAGTTGGATATGAGGAAGAATTTCATGACGAGAAGAGTAGTTCGACAGTGGAATAGATTGCCAAGGGAGTTGGTAGATTCTCAAACAGAGGCTTGATAGGCACCTGCTGGAGCTGCTGTAGGAGGATTTACTGCTACAAGCAGGGGGTTGAACTAGATGACCCTGTATATCCCTTTCAACTCTTATGATTCTATCGTCAACACCAAAATGTGGTGTTTTGTATTTTTAGTCAAATATTTTAATCCTCAAAAGGCAGTGTTTAGGTGGTGTTCAGCAAGAACAAAAAACAAAAACCCACTCCTACATACGCCACAAATGGGCTCAATTCAAAAAGGGAAAGAAGAAGAAGAAAAGCTTCTAAAAGGTCCAGGGCAAGGTAACAGGCTCTGGCCAGGCTGGCTTATGACTTTAGCTCCTCTGCATCCTCATCCTCTGGCTTTGGAAGGGAAGAGGGGGAGATATTAGGTGAGAAGGAGGAAGAGTCTAACCAATCTCAAAACCCAGATTGGTTTAAGATGTTGTACCCTATATTCTTCGCCAATTAACCCCTATATTTTCTAACCTATTCCTTTTCTTGCATAGTATATAGTTACATCTCGCATCACCACCTTCTTTACCTTTCTATTTACTCTGCATATTCTAATCAGATACAAGCTGCAATCCTATGCACACTTTCCTGGGAGTAAGCCCCATTGCATATAATGGGACTTACTTTTGAGTAGACATGCATAGGATTGTGCTGCCAGTTTCATTTGTGCCCAGTCCACCTGTAGAAACTGCAATCAACTCTTTGAATTTTTCACTCTTCTGTCTTCTGTTAAATGTAACAGACACTGTTAGATTTAAATTGCTAGATTTAAACTGTTAAATTTAACAGTTAGATTTCTGTTAAATCTAACTAAATCTTTTGTGCCACTTCCAGACAGGCCAACATACTTTAAACTTTACCTCTCTATATATTCCAAACTTCTAGCTGATTATGTGTTTAATGTCTAGCCTCTTTATCTCTACTCTTTGTATTTTGTTTTTCATTTCTTCTTTTGTTTAATCTTTCGTTTCTTTTAAGGATGCTTCTAAATTGGATACATCTTTCAACTCAGCTTTCATATTTTGTAGTTCATATTGTAATTCCATCGTCTTCTCAATACAATCCTTATCTTCATTCAGACCATTGCCTGTAGAAAAAGTTCTGCCATAATTCCATTAGATGTTGATGTATTCAAATCCATGATAAGAGCCCATCTGTGTGGTGTCATTTCATTAGTTATAATATTCCAATATCAACTATATGGAATATGTGCATTTCTTCTCTTACTGCCACCAGATGTCACTATCCTCCAAAGCTCTTTGTGCTGAGATGTTAAACATTTCCTTTAGTTGAACTCTCAAATGTTATTGTATCACGTGGTCCCCAAAAAAGTCAACATTTTACATGACACACTAAAAAAAAATCCATCTCAAAACAATCTATAAACGTCTTTTTAATCTCTGTCCTGAATCTTTCTTTTCTTCAGTTTCCAAATCTTCTACTTTACTGCATAATTTCAAGTTCCATAAATATCCAATTTCCCTTATTTATAGTCTCCTTTTAACTTGGTTTTCTTCTTTTTTATGTTTTGCAAAAACATTGTTAAGTCCCTCTGCTGTAAATTATTCTTGTCTTCAATTGCCAGGTACTAAATCATGAATCAAATCCTCTTTCTTTGTTGTTGTTGTTGTTCAGTCGCTAAGTCGTGTCCGACTCTTTGCGACCCCATGGACCACAGCACGCCAGGCCTCCCTGTCCTCCACGAGCTTCCTGAGTTCGCCCAATTTCATGTTCATTGCTTCGGTGACACTATCTAACCATCTCATCCTCTGCCGCCCCCTTCTCCTTTGGCCTTCGATCTTTCCCAGCATGAGGGTCTTTTCTAAAGAGTCCTCTCTTCTCATGAGGTGGCCAAAGTACTTGAGCTTCAGCTTCAGGATTTGTCCTTCCAGGGAGCAATCAGGCTTGACTTCCTGGAGGATTGACCGATTGGATCTCTTTGCAGTCCAGGGGACTCTCAAGAGTCTTCTCCAACACCATAATTCGAAAGCATCTATTCTTCGGCGCTCTGCCTTTCTTATGGTCCAGCTCTCACAGCCATACATGGCTACTGGGAAAACCATCGCTTTGACTATGCGAACCTTTGTTGGCAGGGTGATGTCTCGGCTTTTGATTAAGTTGTCTAGGTTCACCATAGCTTTCCTCCCAAGAAGCAAACGTCTTTTCATTTCATGGCTGCAGTCACCATCTGCGGTGATCTTGGAGCCCAGGAAGATAAAGTCTGTCACTGCTTCCATTTCTTCCCCTTCTATTTGCCAGGAAGTGATGGGAGTGGTGGCCATGATCTTAGTTTTTTTTAATGTTGAGCTTCAAGCCAATGTTGGCACTTTCCTCTTTCACCCTCATCAGAAGGTTCTTTAGGTCTTCCACACTTTCTGCCATTAGAATGCCTCTTTCTTACCCTTTTCTTACCTCTTTCTGCCTCTTTTACCTCTCTTATCTCTCTCTCTTACTATACCTCTTTTGCCTCTCTTACCTCTTTCTGCCTCTTTCTTACCTAATGAAAATAAAGCTGTAAGAGAGGCTTGACTTTTTTTTTTTGTCAAAGAGGCTTGCACTTTGATCTCTGTCCATTTCTTTAGTCATTCTTGATCCAGCAGCCTCTACCACTGAGGTCTGACAAAGGAATGCTCGAAAAAGATTTATGGATTATCTCCTTGCTATCTATTTTGTTTCCAGAGATAGTTTTTGGCTGCCTTCCTCTCCTGCAGCCTTCTTTATTCCTCTGACGGCCACTGTTACTGAGCAGAGCCCAGAAGAGTGTTACCAGTCAGCCATTCCCTCAGGAGGTGTGCCAAAGGTGACACACCACAGTGTTTTGGGTAACAGCCAGCATTCACCAACACCCAATGACAACTGAGGTTTTTTACTCTTATTTCATTTTTGAAATTATTTGACTTTTTTATGTAATGCCAAGCACCACACATGATTAGACTGCATTAAATAAATATGTTAATAATTGTTTCACTTTTGTTTGGGAGTGTGTGTGACATGCCAGCACAATCAGCATCACTCTGATTATGTGTGATTATTCACACCCAAAATTTCATCACTGAGTTATGAGGTGACCAAGGAAGAAGACGGGCTTCTTATTCAGATAACAGATAAAAGCAAGGAGGGCATTCTTCTCCATGTGGGTACGCCCCTCCCACTTGCAGAGGCAGGGCTGTACTTCCTCGCAGGTCTCCTCCTATGTGGGAGGGCATCCCAATCCAGTATCAGCAAAATTCTGATATTAGCATATTGGCAAAGCTGGTTTCATCATGAAAAAAGATCAGGCATTTGTTTTTTGGGAGCAGAAACAAGAGAAGGGGCAAAACTTTCTTGCAGAGAAGACAAGTTGAAGATAGCCCACCTGACACATGTTGTGGCATGGCACAGGCTTTGCTACCTTCTCTTCACATTGTTTCACAAAATGTGTAAATTTGCACTAAGAGGCTGCAGCCAGGGGGAGTACATAAATATGTAAGTAAGGTAATGAAAATAAGCTCTGAAAAAAATGGATGACTTTTTGCATTAGTTTATGTGGTCTGTAGGGAATACAGCCATGAGAAAACAAATTTAAACGTCACTTTTAAAGGATCTGCAAACAAATTAACATATGTCAATTATCTAAAAGTCTGAAAGATAAATATGCTGGAAATAAAAAAAACTCATTCTGGATGTCTGGATGTATGACAGGAAACAGAAATCCATAGTATTGGCAAAGGATAAAAGTAAAAGTGTCATGTAAACACAGGGCAAGGAGAATGTCTGGACAAATAACAAACCAATCAAGTTCACATGCTGTTGCACAAATGGAGTAGACAACAGGTGGAAATCATAGGCAAGTAACAAGACACCACCAATAAAGGAGTTAAGTGGTTCTGCAGGTGGTGACCACAGACCACTTTGCAGTCCCTATGTGTTCTGGCTGATGTTTGGGTGACCTTTGAATGCTGGCGGTGCTGTCACTCTAGTGGCAGCATGAGGCGGAGTCTGCAACCCACACAAGTGGCTCAGGTAGTGCAGCTCATCCAGGATGGCACATCAATGCGAGCTGTGGCAAGAAGGTTTGCTGTGTCTGTCAGTGTGGTGTCCAGAGCATGGAGGTGCTACCAGGAGACAGGCCAGTACACCAGGAGATGTGGAGGAGGCCGTAGGAGGGCAACAACCCAGCATCAGGACCTCTCCCTCCGCCTTCGTGCCAGGAGGAACAGGAGGAGCACTGCCAGAGCCCTGCAAAATGACCTCCAGCAGGCCACAAATGTGCATGTGTCTGCTCAAACGGTCAGAAACAGACTCCATGAGGGTGGTATGAGGGCCCGACGTCCACAGGTGGGGGTTGTGCTGACAGCCCGACACCGTGCAGGACGTTTGGCATTTGCCAGAGAACACCAAGATTGGCAACCCCGCCACTGGCGCCCTGTGCTCTTCACAGATGAAAGCAGGTTCACACTGAGCACATGTGACAGACGTGACAGAGTCTGGAGACGCCAGGGAGAACGTTCTGCTGCCTGCAACATCCTCCAGCATGACTGGTTTGGCAGTGGGTCAGTAATGGTGTGGGGTGGCATTTCTTTGGGGGGCCGCACAGCCCTCCATGTGCTCGCTAGAGGTAGCCTGACTGCCATTAGGTCCCGAGATGAGATCCTCAGACCCCTTGTGAGACCATATGCTGGCGCGGTTGGCCCTGGGTTCCTCCTAATGCAAGACAATGCTAGACCTCATGTGGCTGGAGTGTGTCAGCAGTTCCTGCAAGATGAAGGCATTGATGCTATGGACTGGCCCGCCCATTACCCAGACCTGAATCCAATTGAGCACATCTGGGACATCATGTCTCGCTCCATCCACCAGCGCCACGTTGCACCACAGACTGTCCAGGAGTTGGCGGATGCTTTAGTCCGGGTCTGGGAGGCGATCCCTCAGGAGACTATCCGCCACCTCATCAGGAGCATGCCCAGGCGTTGTAGGGAGGTCATACAGGCACGTGGAGGCCACACACACTACTGAGCCTCGTTTTGACTTGCTTTATGGACATTACATCGAAGTTGGATCAGCCTGTAGTGTGTTTTTCCACTTCAATTTTGAGTATGACACCAAGCCCAGACCTCCATGGGTTAATAAACATGATTTCCATTGATGATTGTTGTGTGATTTTGTTGTCAGCACATTCAACTATGTCAGGAACAAAGTATTTAATAGGAATATTTCGTTCACTCAGATCTCGGATGTGTTGTGTAAGTGTTCCCTTTATTGTTTTGAGCAGCTTATATTCTATCCCCACAGAATAACGTAGTTGGGGGGCAGGGCTCGGAAGTGAATGCTGCAGGAGCCACACTGCACTGTGTAAGCAGCCCCTCCCCATCTCTGTTGTTGGTGAAGAGGGTCATTACATGGGTGGGGAGGGGGCAAAGAGGGGGACTGGCAGGGGGGTGTTATTAATATTTGCATCCCACATTTCAACAAAAGTACTTCACAAAGTAGTTTGCATTACAAAATAAATTATAGCACAGAATTAAACCATGGGCACTCTAATCCTAAACTGTGCTGTGTTATCCTGCATTTCCTACACAGATTAGGATGCAGCTGGAGATCAGCTTTAGGTGGGGTAAGGGATATTTTTCCCCTTACCCCACGCAAAGTCCCAGCCCCTATATAGCTGCTGCAAATCTGGAAAGCCAGTGTAGGACCATCTGGGCCAGGAATCGGGGTTAGGCTATAGCAGAGGAGGCCTCTGCTGACCCCAACCCAATTCTGGGCTGATCCTCCACCCATTAATCCCTCTCCTGCCAAAAACACCCCCTCCTCTCCTCCAGACCACCACCTCCTGCCACCCTCTCCCATGCAGGCTGACCAGATATAATGCCTTCAACCATTTAACCATTAACCATAATGCCTTTAACCATTGCATAGAAGAGGGAATTTTGGCAAGTGCAGCTCAACATGAAAAGGTTTAAAAAAAAAAAAAACCAACAACAACCCTGCTCCCACTCACATGCCATCCAGTGCACTCTTACCTGTGCAGGCGGCGCAGGAATCAGATCTGCCACAACTGAGCCAGTGCAGACCTCCACATCAGCCCAGCCAGCTCTCAAGTAGGAGTAAGTAAGGACGCAATCCTGAGCAGCGCCAGACTGGCGAGGCCAACAGGCCAGCGCCACATCCGACACCGCTTAGGAGAGGCTGGAGCCTCCCCGCGGCAAGGGAATGTGTGCTCCCTTACCGTAGGGGAGGCTCCAGCCTCCCCTATGGGCTCCTCGGATCTGTGTTTAGCAGGCGCAGATGTGAGGAAACCGTGCAGTCCAAATTGGGGCCACATGGCCTCCCGAACGGGCTTAGGATGTAGCCGTATGGCCACCTCCCAAGCCCGCCCACGGCCCGCCCACAAACTTCTTCCCACTGCCAATCCTGCTGCTGCCTCCGCACGGAGCCTCCCTTGCTCCAGCTGGCTTCAGCCAACACAAGAGAGGCTCAGTGGGCATAACAGGACCAGCGCTGCCTGTTGCTCAAGTGCTGACGTGGGGGTGCAGATCGACGCCCTTGCATCAGCGCTCCACCCCTTGCGTCGACCCTATGAAATATCATTGGTGCAAGGGGCACAATAGGATTGCGCTGCCCGGCACATTTGCAGCACTCTTAACTGGTGTGGGGACAGCCATGCTGGCTCAATAGCAGGTTAGGATTGTACCATAGGACTGCAATCCTATATGCAGCTTCCTGGGAGTAAGCCCCATAGAACTTATAGAATAATATAATTGTTCTTATAGAACAATAGAACTTTCTGATTAGAGAGGCACAGGATTGTGCTGTAAATTTAAGATCCAAAGAAATTTCTAGGCCTCTTCCTTTGGCTCCCAGACACCCTTTTTGACCCTGGGCTTGGGTACAAAGTACCCCCTGCACTCCCACTCTCCTGGGTCCTGTCCCTGTGCAAGAAATGTGGAAAAGTGCATCAAAAGTGCATCAAAAGTGCTTCTGAGGCATATCGTTCATGCTAACAACTAAGAGTATGTTTCATACTGGCCGTCAGTCCACAATGCCCAGTTTGATTTCTGCATTTGTCTGGCTTGCTTATGGAGGTGGTGGTGGTTTCAAAGTCATTCATACTGTATGGCTTAAGTAATTATTGCTCTCTGGTTTTTGTTGTTTTCAAATATTATGTTTGTACTTAGAACTGAGAAAAAGAACTAAGAAAGCAAATCAATAGAAAAGTGCCAGAGAGAAGAACCTTTTGTCCTTTTGAAACATGTCATGTCTAAGAAAGCTGGGATCAGTTTACTGTGGAAAGTCAACATGGATTTTTTCATTGTATGGGCAAAAGTAATCTTGACAAGGTACTACACCAGCAGTTCCCAAACTGGTGAGTTGGGATCTACCAGAGGAACCGAAACCAGGGCAATCCTCCTTAAGGGGAGTGACCCTGCTCCTTTGGCAGCGATGGTGCCACAAGAATCATGGCACCTCTGCTGCCAAGGGGCTTATTTGTTATTTTGTGGGGCAATATAGGCCTCCTGCAGGTTCTTGGAGGCACACAGCCCCCTCTGAGCTCCTCAGTGGCTGCTATAAGTAGCCCTTATCTTTGATCAGCAGCTACTTCTGGTTTTCCTGGGAAACCAGGACTTTACTGCTGATTGGAGATAAGGGCTATTTACAGCAGCCACATATAAAAGGGGTCTATGCGCCTCCAGGACTCTGCAGGAGGCCAGCACTGCCCCCAAGGCAATGAGGGCAGTGCCCCCAAGGCACTGCCCTCCACTCCCTTGGAAGTGGAGAAGCCTTGATCACTGCGGCACCATCGCTGCCATCAGGGCAGGGCAATTCCCCTTAATACTGATTTTTTAAAAATAGTAAAACATTTAAATTTAGAAGAATGTGACAATAGTGCACAATTAAATTATTTTAAAGACGTATTTTAATTTAAATTATTGTATGTTCTTAAGCCATTTGGTGCTTTAGAGCAGAATTTAGTAGAAAATAATTCCCCCCAATTTTTGAGAAAATATATTTTAAATAAGAATATGCATATTCTGCTAAGTGGTTAATTGAGGGCTGTTGGGGATAAACACATGTCAGTGGTGTGTTTACCACTGACAATCTACTCTGCTCAGATACTATCACTCTACTCTTCCAATAGGGCAATTCTTTTTTTCTTGTGCCTGCCTTCAGAAAAGCCTCACACTGTAGTGTAACTTACCTATGGAGCCGGGGACAGGGCACCCAGGTGCCATCCTCGGGGGAATGTCACCACTGGAACCCAAATTTTGAAAATCACGGTTTTACAGAATAACACCATCATGTTATATACTGTTAGATGTAGAACTTCACAAGGAATTCAATGTAAAAAACTGGAGTGTAGTATCTTTATTCTATCAAAAGTTATGGCCAAAATTAAAAACAAAATAAAATTTCTTATGAGAAAATCAGTTTGTTAAAATCACGGTTTTACAGAATAATGACATCATGTTATATACCGTTCAATGTGGGATTTCATGAGGAATTTAATAAAAAAAAACCCAAAGTGTAATATCACTTTATGATATTAGCAAATGTTATGGCCAAAAACAAACAAAAATCCACCAAAAATACAACTGTCATAAGCAGGGGTGTCAAAACATTCAGGCTGTGGGCCTGCGCAATGAGTTCATGAATGAGGCCAGTGCAGAGGTGTATCTAGGGTGTATCTGGGGTGGCAAGAGCCATAGGTGCCATTTCCCTCATGGGTGCCATTTGCCCTCAGCCCCCACCCCCGCACTCCGCTGTACCCCCCAGCTTGCCAGCTCGTCCCCAGCTTACCAGCCCACCCAGAACTGCATGGACCTTGCCTCCTTCCCGCACCCATCTTTAAAGCATTCTGAAAGCCAGCTATATAAGCTTCATGGATTGGATTTCTATCTGGTTATGGTGAGCTCAGCCTTAGCTTTTTGTAGTTGGCTCTTTCCCTTTGCTGAGTACAGTTTGAAATCCCCATGTCTTCACTTTCAGCAATGTGAGGCAGTGAGGCTGAAAAAAGCAAGGAGGTGAGCAGAGACCATCATGCAATGCTTCCAATTTGCATGAGTCCAGCAAGGAGGTCCCCCTCTGTTTTGGGAGATTAGCATGATCCCACCCCCCACCCCCAGTTATATAGGCAAATTAGCCATATGCAGATGAACAGGCGGGGTCTGGCCAGTGGAACGTTCCTGGGTGGCCACGTGGGAAACCCGGAGGTGTTTACTGCTGCAGCAGGAGATCAGGTAGGTTGCAAAAAGGAGCAGATGCGGTGGTCCCCCCCCATTTTTTTTCCGTCCACCATCTAATTCGCTCCCCTGCTGCCCCCAAACTGCAAGGAAAGCTCCCCTCTCCTCCTTGCTCTTCCTCTCCACTCCTTCCCCCACCTGAAAAAAAAAATTCAATTTTTTCCTTCCACTTTCCTGCTGAACAGGAACAATATATTCTGTTGTGTTTTTTTTTGCACATACCCCACTCTGGTTTAATTGGGTGAGTGTGCAAGAAAAACCATGTGGAAACCCCACCCCCAACCTCCTTGCAGAACAGCCAGCCCTCCTTTCCTGGTCATAAGGAGGCAAAGAGCGAGTCCTTTCACCCCCGGAAGTAAGTCCCACTGCAGTCAATGGGGCTTACTTCTAGGTACGTGTGGATAGGATTGTGGCCCTAGTCACTATTCTGGGTTCTCTCTCAGCACATAATTTAAAACAGGGCTTATTGGGGATATGTGGTAGATGGCAAGCCTGAGTGAAGCAACTTTCATATTTTATTTTCATGTTGATATTATTTTCCCTCAATTGTAGTATTATGAGGTTGGAGCATGCTGAATTTCATAGAAAGAGATTGATAACATATTTATGCTTCTTAATAATATATTTGAATTTGTTATATATATAAGCTTTTCATGTTGTGTGAGTAAAAGCTTTTCCTAAGCTTTTCCTAAGCTTTTCATGTTGTGTGAGTAAAAAAGCCCTGTCAATAAGCCCCCCCCCCCATGTACTCAGTCTGGAATAGTTGGCCTTGCTGCCTGATAATGCACTGATGACTTTTGGTGGACTGCAGTTCTTCACTTTGTTCTGTCCAAACATGCATAGGGCAGGAACAGTGCTGTGTAATTATGGACGCAATCCAGGTGTTTTGATAGGGGCGCAATTTCATTCCCCTTGCCATGGGCACCATTTTCCCTAGGTACGACTCTGGGCCATTGGACCCTTTTTATCTGCCCCCCCATGTGGCTTGCCTTGTCTCCTGGCCTCTGGCAGCAAGCATGCAGCTGCAGCAGCAATTGGTTATCCAGAGCAGCAGGGGGAACTGAGGAAATGAAGCTCCCACCAATGAAGGCATACAGGAAGGCCAGTGCAGGAATGCAGAGCAAGCAAAACCTAGTAAGAATCTAGAGCAGTGATGGTGAACCTATGACAGGCGTGTCAGAGGCAACATGCCACAATGCTTTGTGTGACACACCACCATTTACCAACACTTGACAACTGAGAACACAATCCTAAACTGGAGTTAGGCTAGCATAAGCTAAGCCAGCACAAGGACCACCATGAAGCATGTTTGGACTACTCTCGGAGTCAGGGAGGATGGCTCATGTCTGTGTACTTGCCTTTCTGATTCCGACAGTGGTCCAAACATACTTTATGGTGTCCCTTATGCTGGCCAAATTTTGCTGGCTTAGTTTATGCCGGCCTAACTCAGTTTAGGATTGCGCCCTGAGTTTGCTTTACTAGTATTTCATTTTTATAATGAAATTATTTAACATTTGACATTTCTTTATAAATACATAGCAACACACATGATTGGACTGTATTTTTTAAAATAAATAAATGAATATGTAAAGAAGTGTTTCTATTTTGCTGGTAGGGGAATCAAGTTAGCCATTTTCTGAATTTTTGACAGACCAAACCCAAAAGGTTCACCATCACTGATCTAGAGTGTGTGTTGCTCCTAATCCACCCAGGCCTCCTCCCTTGCTCTACCTGCCAGCCATGCCCAGCTTCAGATCCTCCCTCCTTCCTTCTCCAGCCTCAATAAGAAACAGCTAAAAGGTAGTGGTGGTGGGTAAAATGGAATGCATTAGGTACAGGACAGTGTCTCAAGAGCTCCAAGTCGAGTATTATTGATTTTTAAGGAAGCTCTGCTTTAAAAGCAGTTAGGAATTGTGCTGGAAATTGAGCTTTCAATGAAGGGTGCTGCTTTCAACAGGATATAACTCTCAACTAAGCATGTGTAGAACTGCAATGGTGAGAATGACTTGTGGATCTCTTTTGGAAAAGGGGAATGTGCTATTTGCTTTTATTTGTGTTACAACATTTATTTGTGTTAGGAATATGAAATATCTTATCCTGGTCTCTCTGGAGCTGTTCAATTTCTCCTGCTTTAGTTTGGCTCAGGAAGGGGTTATTCTGTTTGTTATTTGAAAGATGGATATGCTTTGTATTTAAAATTCTTTTTGGTTAGAAATTGTGATCCAAGACTACTTATATATTTCAATTGGTATTTAATAGGGCTTAATAGCCCTATTAAATAGGAACTGCTTCTCTTTTCAATGGGTAGGTTATGCTCTTATACTTTTTTATGGAGACAGCTGTTATGTACTGCTCAGGTCATTAACTGCTCTGAGTGGCAGGGAAAATATTAAATGGAACACTGGCAAAATTGTGCTGCTGAAAGGGCAATTTGTGTGATAATTGGGCTCACCATATCTTGAAAATATGATTAAGAGTGCAATCTGAACCTGGAGTTATGCCAGCAAAGTTTGGCTGACAGAAGGGACACTGTAAAGTGCATTTGGATCACTCTAGGAGACAGGGAGGATGGTGCATGTCTGCGTGCTCACCTTTCTAACTCGAAGAGTGGTCTAAACATACTTTATCGACACAGTATAGGACAGGCTAGAGCCTCCCCACAGCAAGGGCTAAACAGCAGGCGCAGATCCGAGGAGACCATGTGGCCCAAATCAGGGCTGCATAGCCTCCTCATTGGGTTTAGGATTTGGCCTTATGGTAGATTCCCAAGCCTGCTCACCTACCTGCCTGCTCATCGCCTGCTCATCACCTCCCACGGCTCGCCCAGAAATGCCCTCCCCCAACTCTGATCTATGATGGTGCCTCTCTTGTGCCGGCTGGCTTCAACCAATGCAAGGGAGGTACGGCGCGGGGGACCTGCATCGGCACTAAGTGTGCAGCATCGACGCAATCCTGTTGCATCAACGGAGCACAGTTTCTAGGATTGTGCTGCCCAGATTGAACAGTTTCTTGCTGTGCTGAAACATAAGATGCAACTTGGTTTCAGTCTGCTAATGCTACTACACAGGCGTTGATTGAAGATTTATTTTTGAAAGAACAGTTTCTTGAATAACTATCTCCTGAGTACAAAATTTGGTGGCAGATTCGAATCTGGAAAATGCTGCTGCCACTGTGGCAAGAGCAGATTATGAGCAGGGTGAGTGCAGATTAAGAGCATTATGATCAGGTTGAGTGGACCAGAGATAGGAGGAGAAATGTACCAGGCTCCTGGAATGCACTGGAGCATATGCAGCATAGGAGGGACTGGTGGAGATATCCTGTGGGCTCACAGGGACAGGAGGAGCTCACTTCCCGGGACACTAACTCACAGCTCAATTAAAGTGTGCCCATTGCGTCAACGCTACATGATAGCATTGATGCAACATCAGTAGCGCTGATGCAGGGGCGCCGAGCAGCACCCCTGCATCTGCACTACTGCAGGCAGCACCGGTTGGCCAAAGCTGGCCGGTGCGAAGGAAGCTCCATGTTGGAACAGCCATGGGATTGGTGGGAGAAGGAGGTTCTGAGTAGAGGGAGAATGGGAAGTGGGCGGGCTCCAAATTCAGCCATAACACTGAATCCTAAGCCCATCCAAGAGGCCCTGCAGCCCCAATTCGGGCTGCGCGGTCTCCTTGGATCTGCACCTCCTGTTTAGCAGGCGCAGATCCGAAAAGTGCATACGGGAGGCTGGAGACTCCCCTACGGTAAGGGCGCAAATGTGCCCTTGCCGTAGGGAGGCTCCAGCCTCTGCTGTACTGCACTTGGATTTGGAGCATCCATGGTCCCCACTGCCTGAACCTGCTCCATATGGTGTGTGCTTTATCTGTCATTCTATGTCACACCAGAAAAATTGCAAGGTCCAGGGTCCAGGGCAAATTGCAAGGGGGACAGTGGGGAAGTGCATACACATGTACGTTCTCTTAGAAGTTCTCCAGTTGACTGTGTGGAGCATTCCCACGTCCCTGCAGTGCAAGGGGAAATTGAGACCAAGAGGAAGTGGTACAAGTTCAAACTGTGAAAGAGCATTTGCCTGCGGAGGTGTCAGATGTTCAGAGGCTGGTTGGAGGAAGGAAGAATAGGGAAAAGCAAGATGGTGGCAAGCAGCAGCAACCACAGCACCAACTGTTGGTAATTCAACCTCCCCATATTATATGGAAGCCGTGACATCTACAAAGGAGCGGAGGCTGTTGTCTCCTCTCCAGGAAGAATCAATACCATTTTTTCAATGAAGCCAGAAGGCATGTGGGAAATTTTGGCTTCAGATATAATTACTTCAGAACAGAGACAATGAATGAAAGAACAACATTATGATTGGGTTAAACTTTTTCATGGACAGAAGGGGATGCTTGGATTTACTGATACAGGTACAGATTTATTGTCTGTGGTGCAGAGTCTAGTACCTGTGGAATGTGTGGACCAGTGCATGCATGGCGGCTATTTCCCATGCTGCTGCCGTTTGCCATTTTTCAGTCTCCCATGTGCATATAACGTTTTTGGACTTTGATGTTGAGACACCTGTTTTGATTCATCTTGACTCAGCAGCTGTGCCCCAAGTACTTTTGGGTGTGGGTGTGTTACCTAAGACAATTAAGATTTTGCCAGTGACATGAGCACAAGCCACTTGCCAAGGGATGGATGGTCAAGGTGAGGTAGTGGTAGAAACTATGACCTGTTAATGAACTGTGAATGAACAATCTGAAATAGTTACAATAGGGATGGGCTGACATGGCACAGGCTGCATTTAAAGAGGCAGTGATCGCAGATCCCTCTTTGAAGAAATGGCAGGCACAGGCTGTGGCTGATGGAGGAGAGCGACCAACTGGGGAAGAGGGAATCTTTTGAAAATGGCAATTGTTATACTACTTGTATGTAAAAAAAGGGGGGCATTCCATGGACTGCAAGCAGTTGGTGGTCCCTTCTTAGTACTAAGAGTTAGTTTTGCAAACTGATCTCCTTGGAGTGCACACTTTGGGAAGACTTTGGGAAGTTTCTCGGAACATTTTTATTGAGGTGGAATTTGGAAGGATACAATGGACTTTTTAAAGACGTGTGGGACTTGCCAAATGCATGGAATACCTACAGATGAGGTGAAAGCCCCAATTTATAATTTTCCTATGGCTGATTGTCCTTTTTGAATGTTTGGCTGTGGATTTATTGGGACCTTTACAAGCCACGTGCTCAGGAAAAAAGTATATTATAACAATTGTCTACCATTTTTCCAGATATGCAGAATGTAGCGCCCTGTGTAATATTTCTGGTGTGACAGTGGCCAGGGTCTTGCTTTTTTTTACATGTTTGGGCTTGTTTGCAATCAGGGCGCACAGTTCACAAGTAAACTTTTAAAGACGCTGTGTTAGTTAGCTGGAACACAGCATCTGCCAAGTGGCACCATTTAGTGAGAGGTTTAATGGGCTCCCTGAGAAAATTCATCCGTGGTTCAGCTTTTGAGAGGTTACGTTGCTGAGAGGGGTCCAGATTGGGGCCAGGGACTGTCAATTCTAATCGCTGCATATCAAGATGCCCTGGTTAAGGGATTGAGTGTTCTGATTGGTTAGCAGACACGGGGGAACCACCGTGGGGCAAGTGAGCCAGGCAGAAGGCACTTGCACCTCAGTAGGACTCCATTATATGTTTGCAGCCCCATTACAAATACCATATAATACATTACTATATACCTACATGAGTATATATGACAGTATAATACATGAGTATATATGACTATACTTAAATCAATCTCATGGATAAGTGAAGGGCACATTTTAAGCCAAAAATCATGGAGTTTTCTATGCCCCATGGATAAGTCGAGGGTAAATCTTAGGGGTATATGCATTTGTTTGAATTAGATGTTTTTCTGAAGACAGATCCTGACAAATGACGTACCAGTCATTTGTCAGACTGAGGCCAAATCCTAGCCAACTTTCCAGCGCTGATATAGCTGTGCCAGTGGGGCATGTGCTGCATCCTGCAGTGGATGCCTCTTCAAGGTAAGGGAATGTTCGTTCCCTCACTTTGGAGCTGCATTGCCCTTATGCCGGTGCTGGAAAGTTGTTTAGGATTGCGCCCTGTAGACTGTTACCTATTAGGTAACCTATTACCTACCTGTAAAAAAATCAATCAATATCAATCAATAGTATTTATATACCACTTTTCAACACAAAGTTCAAAAGCGGTTTACAGGTTTATTTAACAACAACAACAACAACAACAACAACAACAACAACGTCTCCTTGTCCCAAAAGGGCTCACAATCTAAAAAAAATGTGAAACACCACCAGCAACGGCCACTAGAAAAGACACTATGCTGGAGTGAATAGGGACAATTACTCTTCCCCAGCTAAATAAAAGAGGAACACCATTTGAAAAAGTGCCTCTTGCCTAGTTAGCAGGAAAAGGAAAAAAGAAAAATTATAAGAGGCATTTTCATTAAACACAGAATAATAAAACAAGCCTGTGAACCAGAAAGTGCCTTTCTTGTTGCTATAACTGAGAGATGTTTAAAGTGGCTCTAAATGTTTTCTGGAAATTTGTTAGTAAGTATTTTTATCAAGCAACTAGCTTTTTGTTACCCAGCATTGCCTGGGTAACAAATGTCATCGGGACTGTCACCATTCAGCTTAGCGACCCTGAAAAGTGTGGATTTGACACTGTCGGTCATTGTGGACATTTTATTTCACACCCCTTCACACACCCCATGCCGAGGGGGGGCCGAACCTGGACTCAAACGGCATCGGGAGCATCTCAGTGACCCTGGAAACTATGGATTCAATGCTGGTATCAGCCATTTTCTATCATTTTTATGTGGCAACCTCTTTGCACCCTGATCCATGGGGGCACTAGGGGGGGTTGTACCCAGCAGTGTTTGTTGACAGGCCGTGAGGCATATGCATACCGAGTTTGGTGCACCTCGCTCCAGGCGTTCCAGCGGGTCAGTGTGGACATTTTATTTCGCACCCCTTTTCACACACACCCCATCCCGAGGGGGCCCGAACCTGGACTCAAACGGTGTTGGGGGCATTGCCACTAGTCTCAGCGATGAGAAACTATGGATTCAATGCTATGGAAACTATGGATTCAATGCCTATATTGGCTGTTTTTGATCATTTTTACATGGCAAAAATGTAACACTCCGTGCACTCCGTAGCACTCCATGTAGCACTCCGTGGGAGTGCTAGGGGGGGGTCGTACCCCCGCAGTGTTTGTCGCCAGGCCGTGAGGCATATGCCTACCAAGTTTGGTGCACATCGCTCCAGGTGTTCCAGTGGGTCAGTGTGGACGTTTTATTTTGCACCCCTTCTTGCCCCCCCCACGCCGAGGGGGGCCAAACCAGGACTCCAACGGCATCGGGAGCGTTGCTGCTCATCTCAGCGAACCCAGAAACTATGGATTCGATGCTGATATCGGCCATTTTCGATCGTTTTTACACGGCATCCCCTTCGCACCCCTACCCATGGAGGTGAGAAACAGCGGAGGAAAGAGAAAGAAAAAAGTGTTTGAGTTTGCTGAAGTGCACGGGGCTGATTTGCAAAGAGTGAAGCAGGCATTTCAGGAGTGGGGGAAGGAAGGAGGGGGCTCCCTTTCTCCCGCTTGCCTGTTCTCTCTCAACGTTCTGAGGAAGAGGGCAGAGCTGCAGACTCTGCATGAAAAACAAACTCTCTTCAGTCCCTCTCACCTTCTTCAGCTTCCCTGTTCTCCTAAACTTGAGGCTCTGCTGTCTCGCTCCCGCCCTTGCAAAGACAGGTGGTGAAGAAGGAGACAGAGTGGCAGAGTGAGAACAAGCTGCAGCTGAAGCACCCAGCGAGAAGGAAGCCTGAGTATGCTGAAGGGGTACGGCTGGAATGACAGCCAATGGAGAGACTGCTGTGTCCAGTGCAGGGAGAAGGAGAAGCTGTAGCCGCATCTAAATGAATTTACCATATTCCCTCATGTATACATCCCCTAATGTATATGTCGACTTCAGGTTTTCAGGGGCAATTTCTAGGCATAAATTTCTTGACTTATACATGATTGTATACGTTACTTCTCTTCCATTTGTGTGATGTGTAGATGCTGGTTCATACAGCAAGAAACTATGATTTCCCATTATTTCTGACCTGAACCTCTATCTAACCTATCTAATCAAGCCAAAAGGATTTTTCAGGTTTTTTCGGAGATGGGAATCTGATGGTGTCCTAAAAGAGTGAGGATTTCCCGTATTCTGCAACTGTAGTGGCTATCAGCCTTTTACCAGACGTCATTTTTAAAGAACTCACAGGAATATTTCTGATTCAAGAAATGGATATATAGCAGCCTAGGATGTGAATTTTGCACATTAAATTTATAATCCATTTGAGGAAGGTTACCAGGCCTACCAGGTTCCAATAAAGTGGAGATTATGCAAGAATGAAGAGAATGTAAAAATATCTGCAGAGTAGATTTCAGAAGGTGAATTTGTAATATGCATACAAACCAGCAGGAATGAATTTAACTCAAACTCTGAATATTAATCACTGTTTGACAAATTAATAGATCACCCAAAGCTTATTATTATTATTGCAGATTAAGATTTCTTGCATTCCCTGTACATGTGGAAATGTATGGTTTAAGATGGTTTAAGATGACTAAAGACTGCCCTCCATTATCAACTGCTTTCTTCTCCTCAGTCTTTTCTCTCCTATCAATATAACAATTGCCTGTGCTAAAGATCCATATTGCTCAGCTGCTGCACTAGCCTATGCTCTTGTCTTTCAAGAAACATCTGTGAAGCTTTCCTCTTTAGTAGTGATTTTAAATATGGCCATTAATAAGAGTTCCCACCCATATTGGCTGCATCTTTTAAATTGTTTTATTTATTTTAGAAATTGATTTCCCTGCTCATTTCTTATCCCTGCCTTCTACATTGCTTCTGGAAGGGACTTTTTTCATTTTAACTTGCACAGTACTTACCACTACATTAGGTGCTTTATCACCAGCACCATCATAATCATCATGATTCAACAATATCTATCCAGATGCCAAGGATACTCTATTACTGGGTGTGCTCTTAAACACACGTAACATGGGGGAAAGCTACTTAGTGTGCAGAGTTCTTGTGTAGTGGCCAATGGCATAGCCCAATGGTTTAGTGGGGAAGGGAGAGGGAGATGAAGGTGAAAGATGCAACAAATCAGAG
This sequence comes from Lerista edwardsae, assembly GCA_029204185.1. NCBI lineage: Eukaryota > Metazoa > Chordata > Lepidosauria > Squamata > Scincidae > Lerista > Lerista edwardsae. The sequence continues at coordinate 277,258 of JAJKFI010000139.1, read as the reverse complement.
TTTATTGGAAGAATCATTTACAATAATAGGGACAGGGAAGCAAAATGAAACAATGCAATATTGACCATTCATTCACTACTAAGCTGTTGCTATAAAGCAAGAAAAGCAAAATAGCCAAGAGGAAGGGGAAAGGAAGTCCTTATAAAGAAAAGGAGGTTGCACAATGGTGAGTGTGTAGAGGGAAAGAAGGGGACATAGAGAAATTATGTGGGTGTCTCAGAGAGACTTGGAGTTAGGGAAGTCAGGGTTCTAGGGCAGTGGTTCTCAAATGTTTTGGTGCCAGAACCCACTTTTTAAGATGACAATCTGTCCAGGACCCACTGGAAATGATGTCATAGCTGGATGTGTTGTCATTGTGATGCCAGAGCCTGCCCCTTTCTGAGAATGCAGCAATAAGATGAGTTATTTCTCAGCCATTTTCCAACAGCAAAGTGAATCAGAAGGGGGGAGGAATCCTATTTACAACCCTGACACAAGCAAAATAATCACACAGCCCTCTCCCTTTCTAGTGTCCCATCTTCTCATATTTTCAATGATGGATGCTACACAAAACACCGGAAATTGGCTCATGACCCACTTAGTGGGTCCCAACCCACAATTTGAGAAACACTGTTCCAGGGTTTAGGGAGTAAAGAAAAAGGGAGGACAGTTGGGGCATTGAAGGAAAAAGAAAGGAGTTTATGCCACAGCTACAGGCTATGGCTGGAAACCAGTTCCTGATGGCTTGAACCAAGGGATGACCCCTTGGTGGGTTGTGCAATCTCCACCTTCTGGCATGGTGGAACTAGTCTCTTCCACCAAATAAACATTTTTAATCAGCACTGTTGCTGCTCAAAGGATTGAGCCAGCCAATCCTGGGTCTCCCAGTAGTTTGAGTCATTGGAACGGTAGTTAGGGGAGCTTATTTGGAAAGGAAAGTGCCAACATTGGCTTGAAGCTCAACATTAAAAAAAACCTAAGATCATGGCCACCACTCCCATCACTTCCTGGCAAATAGAAGGGGAAGAAATGGAAGCAGTGACAGACTTTATTTTCCTGGGCTCCAAGATCACCGCAGATGGTGACTGCAGCCATGAAATTAAAAGACGTTTACTTCTTGGGAGAAAAGCTATGGCGAACCTAGACAATTTAATCAAAAGCCGAGACATCACCCTGCCAACAAAGGTTTGCATAGTCAAAGTGATGGTTTTCCCAGTAGCAATGTATGGCTGTGAGAGCTGGACCATAAGAAAGGCAGAGCGCCAAAGAATAGATGCTTTCAAATTATGGTATTGGAGAAGACTCTTGAGAGTCCCCTGGACTGCAAGGAGATCCAATCGGTCCATCCTACAGGAAGTCAAGCCTGATTGCTCCTTGGAAGGACAAATCCTGAAGCTGAAGCTCAAGTACTTTGGCCACCTCATGAGAAGAGAGGACTCTTTAGAAAAGACCCTCATGCTGGGAAAGATCGAAGGCAAAAGGAGACACTGGCAGAGCCCATGACAGGCACAGCACTGGCACTGTGGTATTAGCAAGGGGATGTGCCGATGGTGGAGGAGGCCTAGCAGCAGCCAGGAGACAAGATGCATGAATAATAGGCCACAGGCACCTCTGTGCTATCTCGGAGTGCATGATTAAGGACTGCCCCAATACTGTATAGAAAAGCATCACAAGCAAGGACAACTGGGAGTGACTCATCAAAATGTGCCAACACAGAATTAGAGGTAAGTAACTTTTTTTTTACCTCTTGAAAGGCAGCATCTTGATGGCAGCCCCAAACCCACAGACTTTTCTTGTCCAAGAGGTGCTGGAGCGGCTCAGCTAACACCGCCTCATGTGACGAAAAAGAATAGTAAAAATTCAAGAGTCCCAAAAATGCCTGTAGTTCCTGCTTGGAAGTCAGAGGTGGGGCGTTCATGATGGCACAAACCTTCTTGGGAGCAGGAGAAGCATATACCAACAGATGACAATGTTCAGGGAAAGGGTGGTTACAAATCCTTCCACTATAATGTTGGCTAAAGGTAATTAGTGAGCCATTATTAGCAGCTCAATCTTAACTACTCCCCCCCCCCAAGAATCCTCCAAGTAAGAAAGTTTCATTCCCTTAGCTGCCCTAACAGGTCTCCATTTCTCTCCAAAAAAATGGAGAGTAAGGGAATCAAGGAGAGTAAGGGATCAAGGAGAGTAAGGGAGAGGGGGATTGGGTTCCAGTCTGAGGTTTTAGGATTTTGCATGCATTTTGGCCCATTTGCAGATTGGGACCTGGTGGAAATGGCCCACCCCGGGTACTCCAAAGTTCCCGGACTGTCTTTCCTGCAATGTGCACACCCAGCTCTGAGAAAAACTGCAGTCATACCTGTGGTTGGACTGTGTCCGAGCTTGGGACTGGCGCAGTTTACGTATAGGACTTTTCAATGCATTTTGGCCTATTCTCAGAATGGCATCTTGTAAATGGCCCACTTCTGGTACTCGGAGTTTCCCGGGGTTTCATCCTGGCAATATGCACACCTAGTACTGTCGAATCCAGTTGAGAGGGCTTTCGTTTGAATTCTTTTGATTTGATATGGTAACTGCGCTGGTAAGGAACTGGACTATATCAGCAATGGCTCCTTGTCTAGATAAACCAGGGATCATAGGGTTAATCCCAGAACTTTTGCAAGCCTTGGGAGCACAGCTGTAGGCTGTTGAGGCCAGCACAGGTGCAGATGGGCGTGGCTGATGTTAGAGTCTGCCCAGCAACAGACATGGAGTGGCTGACCTCAGTATAAAGCTGGAGGCAGCAGAGGAGAAAGGGATTTGGGATGGGACTTGGGAAGGCCCTAGGAAGGCACTTGGGTTGGTACTGGAAGGGAGAAGCTGTATAGGTACTGGAGGATGGTACCTGGGATGGAGTGCTGATTGGACTGATTGACTGCCTGTTGGAAGGACTGAAGGAAGGAAGGAAGGAAGGACAGTTGGACTGGCTAAGGTAAGCTCATTGTGGGGAATGACTGTGGGAAATAGTTGTTTGGCTGCCATGCCCCTGGAGCCACCAGTGGAGAAGGCAGTTGTAGCTGGGACAAGCTATAGTTTGGTGGTGGGGTATTTTGAGCGAAGCCAGTAATGAGGGCAGTCTGGAGGAGGCTGACCAGCCAGTGATCCCAAACAAAGCTGCTGAAAGAAAGGAGGCCCAGTGGGTGACCAAATCCCCTCCACTTGCCAAGGGGTGGATGGTTACACCTCCATCTGACCATCATGAGCATACAATCACAAGTATTACTTATAGGCCAAAATAACCATAATGGAGTACAGAGCCATGTTAAGGAGGCTCTCAACAGCTTGACTTCAGCCAAGAAGTGTTTTCCTACCAAGAGTTGCTGCTGGCTGCTTTTACTGTTGCCAGAACCTCTACTGTTTGCTGGTTACTGTGCTACTGTGGTGTTCTTGCTTAAAGCCTTCAGCTTCAGAAGCTCATATAGTCCATTAAATCCAAAAATAGACACTTGACTTGTCCTACAACAGGAACATACGTTCCTCTGCTCTAAGGAAAGCTCCTGCTGGTCCTGTGAGCCAACTTAGACCTGCCACATCACTATTGCTGCAACAAATCCATGTTGGCCATGAAGGCAGATCAAGCCCAGGAAGTCTGTCTGTCTATCCACCTATCCATCCATCCACCTACCTACCTACAACCTTTCTGAAGAAAAATGAAGAGAAAAAGGTATCCAGTTTTGTTTGGAGATAAAGTTTTATAAGAAATATGGTGAAATACTGATTTATGCAACCGCAAGGTTTGAATGCGTGCAACACAACTTTCTCGAATTGAATCCCATTGATTTTCTATAAACATGTCAAGCAGTCAGTGCATCACAGCAGTTGCGGGACTGTAATAAATAATCCCTTTGAAAGAAAAGTGATTCCTCTCTTCTTAAATACATAGGTGAACATCTTGTTGGCTTGCTCTTTCATGTCTGTTGCAGTTTAAACTGTAGGGTTTTTCTTTTTCTTTTAAGGAATTCCTTAATCCCCAATCTGCATTTTCATTGAGGCTACCATGCTTTGTTTTTCTTATGACCTTCTTTTGGCTTTTCCTTCTGGGACATCCTTTTAGAAGTGGATGTCATTCCACTTACAAGACATGAAGAGATGTAAAGAACAAAATGAAAGCTTGCAAATTCAGATTTGAATAATTAGCAATAATACCCAAGAATGTGCAGGAAAGAAAATCTGAAAGGCACAGACCTAATCTTGCAGGACATTCATGAACATGAAATGATGTCTTGGAGAGCTGCTACCTGCACAAAACAGGCACCACAGCAACAAATTAATATTTCTAATGATCTGCTGGGTTTCTGATCCAATGCCAATCAAAGACACTTTTTTGATATGGTTAGTTCTGATTATTTTAGCTTAATGTTTTTAGCACAGAATTCACATTCAATTTATACATTCACAGAGTTCAATTTATACATTTTGGGTTGATACATTTTGTGTGCTTAATGTCTTAAATGTCATATTTGCTTTTTAAAACTTATTTGCTCATTATTTATAATTCTTTCTCATCTCAAATATTCTCAAATGATTTAGTTTCATCTACAAATAATACTTTTTTTGGGTGTTGTCATGTAGTGGGAGATATCCCCATGCAATCAATGGCAAAGCCATATAATGAAGGACTCTGTGGCACATTCTTGTCAGCTTCACTTGTTCTCCACCCACTAACCCAGCTCTCCAAGGAATTAAAATGTTTTAAGCCACTGAGTAGCTTCATAAAACTGCTTTTAAAAATATATTTGTCATGAAAGAAAAAAAACATCCCTTTTCTCTCTAAGGGTATATTCTTATGACACTAGAGCAGATGGTAGCAGTTGCCCTTGCTTTCTTAGCTGTCAATATTCTGCTTCCTCCTGTTGCTGGCCAATTAAACTTCGACTGTTCCTGCTGACAAGCGTGGCAGTTAGAAAAGTATATGAATGGTTCAAATGCATGAAAGACTGAAAGAAATATGGTAAAACCTTGAAAATATTCCAGCAATAGCTGATATGAAACTGGGCGATTAGCAGCTGATGCACATGTTTAGGGATGGCACTCCACATGATCTGACAACCATGCAATCCGTCCCCATCATACTGTGAATCTGCCACACCTTATTATACCTTTCCAATGCCTGATGGAAGAGAGGTGGGCAACTACATGGAAAACACATTAAGTGAAGGAGGCAATCCCCATTGTGAGTCCTTGCAAGCATCATAAGTTGGGCAGGGATAATGTGCCACAAGAATCCATGCTTGTTTGTGTACCATGTCTGTGGATAGTCAGTTTACAAAAGTATCCAACCAATTATCTTTGACCAACAGACACAAAAATTCAAATATAGCCAGTGGCTCGGTGAGCAGTGACCCATGTTGGAATACCAGCAGCTTACAGATTGGAATACAATCATGGAGCATCTCTAGCAGATGCCTGTCAAGCATAAGCCCTGTTGGATCAGGCCATAGGCCCATCTAGTTCAGCTTCTTGTATCACACAGTGGCCCTCCAGGTGCCTCAGGGAGCACATGAGATAACAAGATGCCTGCATTTTGTTACCACTCCCTTGCACTTGGCGTTCTGAAATAGCCTACTACTAACGTAAGAAGGTTGCACAACCCATCATGGCCTATAGCCCACGATGGGCTTTTCTTCCAGAAATCGGTCCAATCCCCTTTTAAAGGTCCCTAGGCCAGATGCTATCACCACCTCCTGTGGCAAGGAGTTCCACAGCTTAATTACCCGCTGGGTAAAAAAGTATTTCCTTTTATCTGTTTTAACTCTCCCAACACTCAATTTTAGTGGATGTCCCCTGGTTCTGGTATTGCGAGATTGGGAAAAGAACCTCCCTCTGTCGACTCTATCCCTCCCATGCATAATTTTGTATGTCTCAATCATGTCCCCTCTCAGGCACCTTTTTTTCTAGATTGAAGACCCCCAAAGCTGCAGTCTTTCCTCATAAGGGAGGTGCCGTAATCATTTTTGTTGCTCTCTTCTGCACCTTTTCCAGCTCCACTATGTCCTTTTTGAGATGTGGTGACAAGAACTGTATGCAACAGATGTGGCCTTACCATCAATTTGTACAATGGCATGATAATATTGACTATTTTATTCTCCACCCCTTTTTTAATTACCCCAAGCATGGAATTGGCCTTCTTCACCGCTGCTGCCCACTGGGTCGACACCTTCATCGAGTGGTCCACCAACACCCCAAGATCTCTCCTGAGCTGTCACAGACAGCCCAGAACCCGTTAGCCTATAGGTGAAGTTTTGATTTTTTGCCCCAATGTGCATCACCTTCCAATTGCCTACATTGAAATGCATCTGCCATTTTGCTGCCCACTCCCCCAACTTGGGGAGATCCTTCTGGAGCTCTTCACAATCCCTTTTGGTTTTCAGCACCCGGAAAAGTTTTGTGTCATCCGCAAACTTGGCCACCTCATGGCTTATGCCTATCCCCAGGTCATTTATGAACTAGCTGAAAAGCATTGTCCCCAAGACAAGATTCTTGGGGCACTCGCTTTTTACCTCTCTCCATTGTGAAAATTGCCCTTGACCACCACTCTCTGTTTCCTGGCCCTCAACCAATTCTGAATCCATAAGAGGACCTGCGCTCTTATTCCCTGACTGTGAAGTTAAAGAACTCTAACAGGTTTGTGAGGTAAAACTTACCCTTATAGAAGCCATACTGACTTTCCTTCCGCAACACTTGTTCCTCTATGTGTTTTAGGATTTTAATAACTCTTGGGTGGAAGCCATCTGGGCCTGGTGACTTATTTATATTTAATTTATCAATTTGGTCTAAAAAAACTTATTTATTAACCATTATCTGACTTAATTCCTTAGTTGGGGGGGGGGGGGGCTGTTCAGGCAGCAGTATCTGCCCAAGGTTTTCTGCCGTGAAGACGGATGTAAAGAAGTCATTTAATTTCTCTGCAATCTCAAAGTCCCCTTTTATCTCCTCTCTCCCCATCCAGCGGGCCGACCGCCTCTCTGGCAGGTTTTCTGCTTCTAACGTATTTGAAGAAGCTTTTATTATTCCCCTTTATGTTGCTAGCTATGCGCTCAAAGTCTTTCTTGGCCTCCCTTATCATCTTCTTACATTTCTTTTGCCAGGTTTATGTTCTTTTTTTATTCTCATTTGGGCACCACTTCCATTTATGGAAGGAAGCTTCCTTGTTCTTTACAGCCTCTGTAACTTTATTTGTCAGCCATGCAGGCACCCTCCTGGACCTAGTTGAGCCCTTCTTTCTTTGCAGTATACACTTCCACTGGGCCTCTACTACTGTTATTTTAAACAGACTCCATGCAGCCTGGAGAGACTGGACTCTTTTTACCTTCCCTTTCAATTTCTTTCTAACTAGCCTCCTCATCTGAGGGAAATCTGCCCTTCGCAAGTCAAGGGTTCTTGTGTCAGATTTGCTCTGCACTCTTTCCTGGACATGCATGGCAAAACCAGTCGCAGCATGGTCACTGTTCCCCAATGGCTCAGTAACACTTATATCCCTAACTAGGTCCCGAGTACCACACAAATATTAAATCCAGAGTCACTTGTCCTCTGGGGGGGTGGGGCAGTGGTGGGATTTAAATAAATTAACCGGTTCTATGTCCTTCAGGGCAGCCTTCAGGGCCTTTCTTTCCTCTCCCAAACTAAAATTAGCAACCGGTTCTGCAGAATAGGTGAGAACTGGCTGAATTTCACCACTGGGGTGGGGACTCCATGACTAGCTGCTCTAAGGTACAGTCATTCATCATGTCAAGGAATCCAATGTTTCTTTCTTGACCAGAGCACCAGTTGACCCAGTCTATATGAGGATAATTGGTCCCCCATGATCACAATCCTGTCTCTCTTGGTCACCCCCCCCCCTATTTGTTTCCTCATTTCTAGGTCCCCTTCAAGTTTTTGATCTGAACAATAGCACACACTCTTTTGGCCTGGTAGTTAACCCTGGAGTCAGGCCCAATTTCTACTCTGCTGGATTCTACCCCTTCTTTGACATAGATGGCCACCCCACCACCAACACGCCCTTCCCTGTCCCTCCTATAGAATTTATAGCCTGGGATTGCAGTATCCCACTGGTTCTCTGCATTCCACCAGGTTTCAGTTATGCCCACTATAGCAATGTTTTCCCTAGCCACCAAACGTTCCCCCATCTTTGCTTGGAGACTTCAGGTATTTGCATGATAACACCTGTATATGGGTGGACTCTGTATATGGAGGGACTCTTATTGAATCCATTTTCCCTGTCTCTTTCTACTGCACCAACTGTCATTTACCCTCACACTTCCAGTCCTATTTTAAGGACTTGCAGTCTACTCTGCCATCACTCTGTGATTCTCCTCCATCCTCCTTCTCCAACAGGGAAGAGGACTTTTGAATTGGACACCACTCAGCTCCAGTTCAAAACTTTCCCCCGATGAAAGCTGCTCTATCATCTTTTTAATGTTATGTGCCAGCAGTTCCATTGTGGTTCAGGTGAAGCCCATCTCTCTTGTACAGGCTCAGCTTGTCCCAGAACATTCCCCAGTACCTAACAAATCTAAACCCCTCTTCCTGACACCACCATCTCATCCATGCATTGAGACCCCTGAGTTCCGCCTGCTTAGCTGGCCCTGTGCGTGGACCGGGTAGCACGTCTGAGAATGCGACCTTTGGGGTCCTGGCCTTCAGCTTTCTGCCTAGCAATCTAAATTTGGCTTCCAGGACCTCCTGGCTACATTTCCCCTCATCATTGGTGCACCACAACCACTACCTCCTCCCCTGCACTTCCTACCAGCCTATCTAGACAAGAGGGGATGTTTGCAACCTTCACACCAGGTAGGCATGTCACCATGTGGTCCTCACATCTGTCACAGACCCCACTCTCTATATTCCTAACTATAGAAATGCCCACTACAAGGAGCCCCGACCCCCCTCCTGCCAAAGAGTGCGACTAGATGAGGGCTCATCACTGGAAGAAGAGCTCCCCCCTGATGGTTTCCCTCTGTTCCAGGCTGATGTCCTCCAGCCCTAAGACTTCTTTCCCTGGCAGCTGATGAGCTGCCTCCCTGATGGTGGGGCAAAGCCTGCAAATCCCCAGAAGTCTCATCGTGGTCCCTCTCTGCTGTCTCCATTTCTCCAGGTCCACAACCAAGGCCTCTAGGGAGCAGACCTGTTCCCTGAGTCCCTGGAGCTCCTTGCACCAAGGACACATCCATGACTTATGCCCCAGAGGCATATAATCATACATGTGGCACTCTGTGCAAAACATTCGGTAGCCCCCACCCAACTGTTGGCTGACTGACTGCATGGCTATGTTTGTTTTAGGTTCTGAAAGAGTCTGGGGCCCTGGCTTCCTCTCCCTGCTGCTCAACTTGCCCAGATGCGTAATTAACTTGTCTCACCAGGCACTTTGTTGGATGATGCACTTCGTCCCTGGACAACACCCGGTGCTCATGAAGGCACTTGCTGGAAGGTGCTGCTATATACTCCTACCTAGTTTAAAAACCAAGCTACATAAAACAAAGAAAAGCAAGTACCCGCTCACCACTGAAGACAGTGGTAAGGATGAAATTGGCACATTTAAGGGAGACAGAATAAATGGAAATACAAAATAATTATCCTATCTCCACTGCACTCACTCAAAGATCTTGCTCAGTTGTTCTTCCAATTTTACCAAGAGATTCTGGTTCAATCTGGCAGTATCTCCCCTTGGCCTATGCTTGGCCACCCCTGCTAACTGGGCAAGAGGCACTTTTCCCAGTGGTGCTTCTCTTATGTTTAGCAGGGGGAGAGTAATTGTCCCTCTTCACCCCTGCGCAGTGTCTTGTCTAGTGGCTGCTGCTGCTGGTGTTCTGCATTTTTTAGATTGTGAGCCCTTTTGGGACAGGGAGCCATTTAACTTTATTATTTGCCTGTAAACCGCTTTGTGAACTTGGTTGAAAAGCGGTATATAAATACTTTTTGATTGATTGATTGATCAGAAGACCTCGGGCTAAGTTACCTGCCCCCTTTATATGAATTTCACCTAATCACATTATTTGCACATACACAGCAGGTCCTATTAAACATAACTTTCCCCATATGTAATCCCCACGGCCAGCCTCCCCACTTAACTCTTTCTTAACATACTTAACTCTTTCTTCTTTGACCATATCATGACATGCCCCTATTATTTCAAAAAAATTATCACAGTCTCCTGTGATAATTTTTTTGTCTCATGGAACTTACTCCGCTGTGGCTATACTAGGACTATAGCTTACGTCCTAGAAGCTATAGGAAGACAGAAGCTTAAGGAAGCTTCCTTTTTTTCTGCAGCCTGCTGGGTTCCACTAAGTGAATTTCTCTCATTCTCCCTAGCTGGTGAGAAGGGTAGGTTCACTCTTCCAAAGACCTTACATGGCAATTTTTCTGAGTGATTCTCAGGGGTGGTGGCAGGTTTTTCCCATGTGGAGTGAGAGAGCCCCGATGGGGGTCTGGGGGCAAACACATACCCAACAAACTAGCTTCAAATTGCCCGGCAGGGGTGTCTCTCTCACACTCTCTCTCTCTCTCTCTCACACACACACACACACCCCAAGTGTGCCTGGTGATACTCCAATTGGTTCTGGTTTCAACTCTAAAGCATATTGTAAGTCTACCTATGATTGCCATTGGCTGCATTTACTTTTGATCTAGGGACTGGAATGCTCTAATCAGCTAGCGCCTCTCCAAGCAGCAACTGTAATGCAAAACCTTCCAGGGGAATGCAGGACACACGTCCTTGGATGTAAATTCTATTGAAATTAGGGAAAGTTCCAAATGCAACTGTTAATGAGATACTTTGCCAGTTGTATTGTATACTGAGACATTTTTACATGATCTTAGGACTGGACAGTGAGTGTGAATGGCAATTTACTATTAATTCACTGTGAGATAACTTTGATCCAGTTTTTGATCCATAAAACTAAAATGTATCAAAGAGCTATCAACACACACACACACACACACACACACACACACACACACACACACACA
>JAJKFI010000139.1:230590-263721 GCA_029204185.1 Lerista edwardsae | reverse complement strand
ACAAATACCATTTTCTCCAAACACAGGAGTCCTTAGGAGGTGGCTATGGTCACAGGGTACCAAATATGCTATTCTATCGATAAAAACTCCATTTGAATTCAAGGAGCAAACAAATCTCTGTTCACTGCGCTCCATAGATCCATTAAAGAGGGCAAGTGATTATATGAATCAGTGAAAATTGTAGCCTTCTTGGCCTCTGAGAGTGCAATCATAACCTGGAGTTAGGCCAGCACAAATTAAGCCAGCAAAGTGTGGCTGGCACAAGGGCCACCATAAGGTACATTTGGACCGCTCTCAGAGTCAGGGAGGATGGCACGCAGCTGTGTGCTGGCTTCTATGACTCCAAGAGTGGTCCAAACATACTTTACTATGTCCCTTGTGCCAGTCAAACTTTGCTAGCCTAACTGTGCTGGCCTAACTCCAGGTTAGGATTGCGCTCTGAGTCTGTGGCCTCTTGCTGTCAGTCCCAGAAATAAGCATATCACTGCTCTGTGCTCTCCAGGCAGACATCTAAGCATCAAGTACAAATTCATGTATTTAGATGCATATGGTGTGGAAGTCTTGAATTAAAGGAAATAGAAATAAAATAGTACCGAAGTAACAATGACAACACTCATTTGCTTACTTATTGTTTAAAAGCCAAGAAAGAGGGATTTAATAATAAAACCTGAGAGAGAAATGTTCACTGGGGCCAATGATAGCTTTCCTTCTTGGACTAGAATCAGCTTTGGGAGTGTGGTGAGGTGAAGGAGCATTTTTTACGAGACCTTGGTGCTAGGAGAATGGGTTAAAATCAACTGCCCTGCACACTACAGTCTCAAGCCTGGTTAAGACCCCTGCAGCTGCAGTTTTAATATAGAAAAGTACTCAAGCACAAATGACTTGTTTAAGGCAACTCTGACAGAAGCTATTCCTGGAGATTTCTTTTTCTTTTTTTATGAAGCCAAGGAGGCTCCATTAAAATCTGCAAGATTGCTTTCAATTGTCACCTGGAGGTTCATAATGATTCCTGGAGATTCTAGGCCAATCCTGGAGGGTTAACAACCGCTTCCATGTTTCTCTTCATTCCTGTATTCCAGTTTTCAAGCTGGAAGAAGGAAAGGGAGAAACTAAGAAAAAAGAGACAAGGAAAGATTACTTTCTTGCATAGGGAAATGTATTCATTTTGACATTTCTACCTCACTTTTCTATCGCAAACTATCATCAAGGCAGCTGGCAAACCATGAAACTGCAATCAGCAACAATAAAAAACATTCAGAGAGATCTAAAACAATCTCCCACAAGTTAAAAGTAGCAGAAGAAGAGACACAACCCCATGAGAGAATGTTAAAAAGCCCATACTTCCTTGCCTGTATTCCATCCTGTCAAATGGGAGCTCTACCTTTGTTTCTTTGTTTGTACTGGGACCCCCTTCCTAATCTGACAGTATCATATGCAGGCATCCTGTGTTCTTATGTTCAGGTTTATTTCCCTATTTGGAGCATAAGAACATCAGAAGAGCCCCACTGGATCAGGCCAAAGGCCCATCTAGTCCAGCTTCCTGTATCTCACAGTGGCCCATCAGATGCCTCAGCACAAGACAAAAAGATGCAGGCATTCTGTTGCAACTCCCTTGCTCCTTTTTTGCTTAAGGACATCACTTCTGGCCCTCAGTAGCCACAAAGAATGCTAACTAGCCCTCTATATGAAATGAGTCCGAGACTCCTGGTCTTATGTTAGAAAAAGTAGATTTCCTTAAAAGAAGGTATTAGTAAGGTGACACCCTCAGGTTTATGTGTGTGTGCACATGCATGTGTGTGACACCACTAGTGACCAAAATTGTGGTTTTAGGAATAATAATATCATGTTATATATCATGGGCAGGGCAATCGAACCCCCACCCCTTTGGCCAACGCAAGCCACTTGCGTTGGCCAAGTGCTGTTGCGTGTCTGCCATACAGTACGTGCACACCAGCACAGGAATTACTGCACCGACGCAGGAAGCTGTGTTGATACAGCAGCACCAGAGCAAATGGTTGGACACAGCAGCACTGAGCCAAGTTTGGCCAGCGTAGGGTTTTTTATGGGCAGGGAGATGGCAGGAGGAGGGCAGATAGGGGTGGGGGAAGGGCATTCTGGCTGGCGGGGCAGCCCAGGGAGGGAGGAGGAGTTTGGATATGGCCTTTACGTCCTAAACAGCAGGCGCCGATTTGAGTAGCCCCCTTGGAGCAACTGGTGCCTTCCCCATCCCAAGGGGACGAACGTACTCTTGCCCAACAGAGGCTCCAGCCTTCTCCCAACCTGTGTTGTATCCAACACAGACCAGCTGGACTGCCTGTTCCAATGCAGGTTAGGATTGTGCCCTCAGTTTGTAATTTAAGGCAGAATGAAATGAAAGAAATCTTATTAAATTATAATAAAATATTATAGCTAAATAAACAGAAAAAACACAACTGACTGATGTAAAAAAAAAAAGTGGCTTTCCTTAACTCAAAACTGACCAGTGAAAGTGTGTTCTGAGATATAACAAGTAAAGGTCAATGGAACCAATAAGTTATTATATCAGCTCCCTTTTCCATGTATCAGAGCCAATACTAGAATTCTTATTCAGTTGTGTGAGTGTCATCAAGTTGCTCACTGGTTTTTTATTGGTTACTGATTTGCTGGGTGACCTGTACTGTTCAAATAGTTAAATAAAGTTAATGGGGGTAACACCTTATGTTCCCTTACCAGGTGACACCAACACTAGTCACAGATGGGAAGTTTCGGTGGTGTTGGTCACTGGTTTAGATTATCCACAGAAGGGTGTTGTGCTGGCACTATGTGATAGCGTCGGCACAATGTCACTAGTGCCGACACAGGGTGCCAACTGCACCCCTGCATAGGCGCTAGAGCTCTTGGTCAACTGGTGCTGAGCCACCAATGCGCCAGCTGAACTTGACTGGCGCAAGAACTGGAAGGAGGGTGGGCAAATGGAAGGGCAGTTCTGGGAAGGGGGGTGGGCCAGTGGGTATGCTGACCTGGTGAGGAGGTGGGGACAGGATGCAGTCGGTAGGCCACATCCAAGGCTCTGTTTTTGGCTGCGCAGCCCCAATTCAGGCAGCATGGCTTCCTTAGAGCTGCACCTGCTGCTATACAGAAGCAGCACAGAGAAATGAATGGAGTCGTAGGGAAAGTGAAACTGAGCCACACTGCACATTTACTCACAGGTAGGTGGCTATGGTGCATTAGAAAGGGCAGGCCAAGAAGAATGCAACGCTACCAGAATGGTCCCGATCCAATGAATGTAGGCCCCAAAAACACTGGAGAAGGAAGTCCCTCCCTCTAAGTTGAAAAGTATTGAACCTTATGGAAGGCAAAACTGAGCTGCATGTTCATATTTACTCATGAGTAAGCAAGTGTTTAAAGCAGCATGTAAACTAAATTCAGCAGGGCTCTCCAACCTCAGGGTTGTGCACACATGTGTGTGAGAGGCAAAAGGGCTGCTTGGTAAGCACAGGCAGAAAGCGATTGGGCAACACTTTCCAGGATGAGCATTCAGACCACCATGTGCTCTCTTTTGTTCCAGGCAGCTGTGGTGCTGAGGTACTGTGCAAACTATGGGAAGGGGGAAACAGGCTCTTGTATTACTCCTGAATCCATTCAGGCAGGTATGCCTAGTCAGCCCTATCCCTGAGCATTTTCATGTGTCTTGTTTAATTTCCTCCTATTCCCCAGCTGCCACCACCCATGGCTGCATCGGTAGCTTCTGTGTCAATGTATTTGCTCTCAAACATATTTGATGGGGCTGTAAAGAACCAGCCACAGGGAGTTAAAAAGTTTTTCTGCACAGCCATAGCAAAATAGACTGTTACTATGCTACAGAGGTGCAGGGTTCTTGGAAACCTGCGCACTTAACATGAAGGCTTGCTAAGTGTCCTGGCTTCTGGCTCTCCCGTGACTACAACTGAAGGTGTCCTGTAATGTGAATACATGTTTACAGGCACACTTCACATCGAGATGTTAGGCAATAAAGGATCTGCTAAATGCCACCAGCTCCAAATAACCGCTGACTCTTTCCTGGTTAGAGTTCCCCCAGCAATCCCCCCAGCCTTCCAGAGCACTAGCCTCTACTACCCCAAAAGCAGTATTCTGGCTGGCCCAAGGAGAAAGAAACCAGCCAGGCTAGGTTGGCCACCTGCTGCATCAGTGCCACCTGCTGCTCCGCCAAGGCGCTTAGAATGCGCTGCTGCCCATTCAGGGGGTTACTGACCTGCAGGTGGCATGTCGCTCTTGGGCGGCCTTGCGGTGCTGAGAAAAGATGCTCGGAGCTGAGGTTGTGCGGGTACACAGTCAGTTTATTCGTGACAGCACTTTTACATTCATGGGCCCCTTGTTCCTGGCACAGGGGCCTGTACAGACTTTACAGTGATTTTCTGCGCTGCTCCTGGGTCTCAAAGTCGGGGTGGAGTTCAGCGTTCGGAGGCGGTCGCCTCACAGCCAGAGAGAGAGCTGAGCCAGGTTGCAGTTCGGGCCCAGTTGCCACCTGTCCGGTCACCCCGCTGCGCGGGTCTTCCCCCTCTCGGACGGGGTTGGACTGCCCCTTCCCCCCCCCCGCCGGGGTGCACTCTCCATGCCGACCCCCTTCCTGGGGTCAGGCTCCTTGCCCTGCATAGTGGCTTGTGCCACTTTCCTGGCCGGGACCGCTGATCCGGGCCAGCTCCAAGTATGAGCTCTCCGGCCTGTACGGGGAGGGAGGTGTTCAACCTCCTGGGGGGGCCCACTCCCTTGCCAGCCAGTGTAGAATAGAGTGACCTCTCCCGCGGCTGGCTGGCCACCTTATGAGCCCCTCGGCTGACATTCCCCACCCTGCCCCTTCCGGGGCTGGGGTTCTCCCAGACTCTCGTGAGAGCTCGGGCAAGAGCGCTGTCTCTTATGAAAGCTCGAGCAGGAGTGCCGGCTCTCGCGAGCAAATGGCAGGTGCCTGTGCAGTCACGCCAAGGCCCACGCCAAGTCTGGGCCTCCACACAGCTCGTGCCAATCATGGCCACAGCTCTGCCCTGTACCTGAGGGCCCCTGTACCACCCTGTGGGCTGTGAACGTGGAGCCTTCCGCAGCAGGCAAGGCTCGCCCCTCATGGCGCCCTGGCTCAGCTCTGGGTGCCCAGCTGCTGCCAGCGTTCGGTCTGGGGTGACACCACCCCACCTCCAACATGCCCCTTCCTGTCCCTCCTATAGAGAAAGCCTGGGATTGCGGTATCTCACTGGTTCCCTGCATTCAACCAGGTTTCCATTACGCCTGGAATGTTTTTCCTGGCCACCAAACTTTCCAGTTCTCCCATCTTCGCTCAGAGACTTTGGGTACTTCGGAACACTTTGCAGAAGCAGAGAAATGCACGAAGGTAAGAGTTAAGAAAATGACTCCCATGCTCAAAGCACTCCAAGCAGCGTTGGCCATGAGGCCAACTGAAGTAGTCATCTCAGGCAACAGATGGGGCGACAATCATCTCTGTCACCCCTACATGTTTCTACTGCCCTTCCATTAGAAAAGTCAGAGGGAGACAGATAAGGATTATGCGGAGGGGAGGAAAATACTGAAATAAGAACATTGAAGAGTGGGAGGAGCAGATGCTGGCACCTCACTGAATAATGGGGCAACTTTTTGTGTGCTGCCTCAGATATCTGGAGGTTTTAGGCTAGCCTTGACTCCAAGACAAGGAATGGGAACAAAAACACATCCACCACCCCCTTTGCAAGGGAAGCTCCCTTTCATTCAGTAGTAGTCCTAAACCTGTCAGAAACAGCATATTCTGGTTTCATTGTACTGTAAAACAGATTTCCACATTCAGTACAAGGTAAAGATTCCAGTGTGTGTGTAGAGTCCTTGGACCCCTCTTTTTATATCAGCTTGCAGCTTGAAATATAAAACTAAACGCAACTCACCAGCCATGAATGGCAGCCCACAAAAGATAAACCTCCAGTTTTTGCTGCCTGCTGGAACTGGCAAAAACAAGGGAGTTGTCATGCCCCACAGCACACAAATGCTGTGTCTGCTTGAATTTGGAGGATCACAAATTGTGCAGGCCTATTTTCCTCTTTCAGCTCTGAGGGTAGCTGAAGTTATTTATAGATTTCTATTGCCAATATTTCCCCTGCATCTACTGGAGAGAAAAACAAATATTTTAAATGAACAAACTGACTCTAAGAAGACTTACTTTGAATACTGCCCAAAGGGGGTTTAAAATGATGAAAGCATTTCACGTTAGAGGTTAACTCCAGTCTCCTAACATGAATTCCAGTTTGAAAGATTGAACATCTCCCTGAAGTCTGAAGCACTTAAATAATTTAGATTAAATTTAAATTGTGCTACACTTTACAAGCCCAGAATCACAGTCACATCTTCACTGGAAAGCTTATAAAAATTTGAAATGCTCCAATAATTTTAAATCTTGTAGAAGCCTGGTACCTTCCAAATGAAAGTGCTAATAAAAAAATTAGGACTGAAATTTAAATCAGAGCAGGGCTGAATGATTTAAAATAATTGAAGCTTCTCCATTTTTTATGAACTTTCCATGTACAAGTAAAGCAAGCACCATCTTTAGCACAATGTAAAGGAATTCAAATACTAACTGAAAGAAAATGTAGCTGAAACAATAGAAAGACAATCCTAAGATCTTCTGGACTTCTTGAACAGAAAATAAAAATTTTAGTGCAGAAGAATATATTACATTGCACTGAACTGGGATTCAGGAGATCTGGATTGCATATCATGTTTTATCATCACATTCATGTGTGATTTGGAACATAAATTTCCTCTTTCCTCCCGCATTCCTCATTTCTTCAGTACTGAGTAGAAATTCATAGTATAAATAATCAAAACTTTTGTAAAAAAAAACAACTCAGTTTATACTTGGATACTCAAGCACAACCAAAATCAACAGTTGACTCACCTCTGATATGTGCCAGTAGTGTCCATAAAGGGGCAGAGCACAAAGTTTTGCAAGGCGCCTTACCTTGCCATACAAACAGGACCATGGTAGCCATTCGCATGTTGAAAGCAGCACAGAAGCTGTGCCTTCACAGGGCTGCTGCCCAGGGGCATGTGGTTCCCCCAGACCCAACGCCAGGGACACCGAGTAGCACCTCATCCAACATTGGACCCAGGAGCCCCACCCATTCCGCCCTCTCTGTGATCAAAGTTTGTCAACAATGATTATGTAATTAGCCAACCAGATGACTGGAAGTTACCCACGGTAACCTCAATATTGAAGAATGGGTCCAAGGAGGATCTAGAAAATTCCAGGCCAGTCAGATTCATGTCTGTTCTAAGTAAAATGGTAGAAAGCATAATTAAAGCTAAAATTGTTAAGCATTCTTCCCCTTCCCTGCCTCCCTCCATCCCTTGTGCCAAGGTACTTGTGCCAGTGGGTATGCTCAGTCTATGGACCCACTTGCTTGGTGCTTTCGGCAATGGCTAGGCAGCACTAAATGGCTTATTCACCTTCTGGGACTTGCACTTCTGGACAAGCATTCTGGAGGTATGAGGCTCAATTAGGAGTGGACTGTTAGAGTTGATAGAATCGTTTGATAGATAGAGAAATCGTTTGAATAGAGAAATCAATGGTGTTGATATTTTTGGATGCAGAAAAAGCTTTTGACAATTTGAACTGGATTTTGTAATTAAAATACTAGAAGGTAAGGATTTTGGCGACAAATTTATACTTCATAATTTGCAGAAGTGGCGATTAATGGAGATAAGAATTGTTGAATAGATTTACAATTAAAAAGGGAACAAGAATGTCCTCTATCACCATTCTTGTTTATTTTAGCTCTGCAAGTTTTGAATAGCAATATTAGACAGGAAGAAAGAATCCAAGGGATGAAGATTAAGAATGAGGTTTATAAATTAAGAGCATTTGCAGATGATACGGTATATGGTATGATATGGTGTGGAATGAAATTGAATTATGGATGATTAAATTGAAAATGTTTTGAGCATTAGCAGGTATGAAGATAAACATAAAACAAAGATATTAACCAAAATATGAATACCCACGATAAATTAGCATTGATGAATAAGATGAATTTAAAGTTGAAAAAGTCAAACATTTGGGTATTGTATTGACAAATATTAATTGCATGTTGTTTAAAAATAACTATGCTGTTATGGAATGAAATAAAAGGGTTTGGTGATATGGGACATTTTGAAGTTATTAATGGGAAGAATTGCTGCAATTAAGATGAATGTGTTACCAAAAATGTTATTTCTTTCCCCGACTATATTGGTCTTGTTATCAGATGCTTTGTTTAAAAAAATGGCAGAAAGATATATCAAAATTTATATGGCAAGGGAAGAAACTTAAGAGTGAAGTATAAGTTTTTACAGGATATGAAAGAGGAGGATTAGGGTTACCTGACTTTAAATTATGCAGCCCCTATTTTGTTGTGGTTGAAGGATTGGCTCTGATTACAAAATAGAAGATTGTTAAATCTTGAAGGATGTGACTTAAAGTTTGGGATGCGTGATTTCTGGTATGGAAAAATTAAAGCTTAATGCAGACATTAAGAACTATTATATAAAACATGCACTTTGGAATGTAGGAAATACATCAGATTTTATACAAAAATACCATTAGGGATTTCTCCAAGAGGTTTTGCATTGTGGGGGAATACTATGGAGTAAGAATTGGCTATTATATAGAAACTTCCTGAACTTGTGCAAGGGGAAATTACAAGGGAGGAATTACTAGATGAAGGTTATGCTTGTCAATGGTTTCTATACACACACCTATTGGAGATAGACAAAGGAACCCCAGCCCATGGGCCATATACAGTGCATGTCTGGATCCGTCCCTTGGGTGACTGGGGCTTACTGTTCTGCTAGGGAGGCATCAGTCTGCATTGCTGATTGTCCCTGAACTGCGCTTTGTCCTGCCTCTTCCTGGCTCTGTCGCCCCAGCAGGCCGTGTCCCTGGATTTCCAGGCACATGCAGCCTGCTGAGCACAGCATGGAATGGCTGCTCCCTAGAGGAATGATAAGCCTCAATCACAGCAGGGAAGTAATTCCAACACAGATTGAACACACATTCATCCCCTTACCCCGGGGTAGGCGCCAGTCACCCCTATGAGGTTGCTTGGATCTGTGCAGCCCAAATCAGGCTGCGCCCAGACTCCAAGTGCCTGCGTCAGCACTGTGTCGGTTGAAGGGGGGTAGGATTGCCCTGTTCATGTCCAAGGTCCTTGGGAAAGATTTGATACTTAGATAACATCAGCCATCATCAAGTGGGCTGCGAATAACCAGACGATGATGATTCCTGTGGGACTTTAAAATTCAAACAGACCGACACCTCAAACATATCACACCTGACATAACAACAATAGAAAATTGAAATGTCTGGATAATTGATATTGCAATTCCTGGAGATGCTAGAGCCAATGAAAATGACTAGAAAAATGACAAAATGTGACCAAAAAAAATGTCCTAGCCATTGACATCAGATGGACAAAACACGCCAAAGTGGTCCCCATTGTCACTGAGGCACTTGGAACAATTTCAAGTGGAGACCTCACCTGGAGTACTGTGTTCCGTTCTGGTGGATAAGAATACTGGACTTCATGGAAATGGATAAACTTACAATTGTACTTAAAGAGAAGTCAGTCAAGTCGTTTATGTATAACTGGAAACCACTTCCTGCATGAGAAGGGAAATATTGGTGCAACAAATTTTGGACATGAATAGGTGGATGATTTAGACATCAATATTTTGTCTAATATTTTTTTGTTTTTGGGGTGCCTCACTGTGCCCGCGCTGTGCTGCTTCTGTGTTGGCTGAAGCTGGCCGGTGCAGGGGCAAAACAAGGCGGGAGGGAGGGAAGGAGGGAGTGGGTGGGGGGAGGGTGTTTCTGGGCGGGTTGTGGGTGGATGGTGGGTGTGCCAGCAGGCGTGCTGGCCCAGGAGGAGAGCAGGCCCTGGATTCAGCCATGTGGCCAAATCCTAGACCAGTTCGCCAGTCTGTGCAGTCCCAATTCAGGCTGCGAAGCCTCCTCGGATTTGCGCCTGCTATTTGCAGGCGCAGATCCAAGGTAAGGAGCATATTGGGGAGGCTGGTGCCTTGCCTCATGCAAGGGCACAAATGTGCCCTTGCACCAGACAGAATCCAGCCTCCCATATACTGCATTAGTCTTGGTACAGGCCCTTCGGCCTCACCATTCCAGCGCAGTATAGGATTGCGCTCTAATTCTGTGATAGTAATATCCTTTTGAGCCTGCAATTGACCTAACTTGGTGTCTTTACATTGTTGCAACATTTCTACTTCTATTTGCCCGCTCACTAATCTCCTTTCTAGTTGTTCCACCATGCACCTTTGTTTGTCACCTTTATCCTCTCCACTCAGATCCTTCTTTTGCTCAGGAGATCACTACTTTCATCTGCTTCTCTTGCTGTCCAGGTCCTTTCCAGCCACCCAGAGCTGATTCAACTATCTCAGATAAAACACTCCAAATTTCTTGATCAGTGATGTCTAAGTTCCTCAACAAATGAAATCACCCGGACTCCACCCAGGATTCACTTATCCTTTGACCTTTAACATTGTCCCCCTTTTTATGGTTATGGTTTTATGGTTGTCCCCATTCATTTGTTGGAGGGCTACAATCTGACCCATCACCTCCTCTTTTTGAGCTATGTTGTTGGTTTCTCATCCTGCTCTGTCAAGATTATCAATGTTGTCCATAGTTCCAAGGTTCACTGGTTTGTAAAGGGGTGATTGTGGAAAGAGTCTAGAATCCAAGATTGGGAATGCCTTGCTTCTTCCTAGCTTCAGGAATTACGGTGACGCGACATAGAGCCAGCTGATTGGCTGGTTTGCCCTGGGGGGAAGGCTCAAGGAGCCGTTAGCAGTGGGAGCGTTTCCCGCCCTCACTCGGATCCACCCACCGACCCTCCCTTTGCACAGGCTGAGACTAGCTGGTCGCTCTTTTAGAGGGCCGGGTAGGAATTTTTTTGCTGCCAGCTCAATTGGCCTACTGCTGGCAGTTTTTTCGCCTCCCCCAGCCTGCTTTGGGTGAGGAGTGTTAAATAGGCTTTCATTTTATGTCACTTTGATTTGGTCACTTTAGGCAGGTGGTGTTGAGAAGGTATCTTCGGCATCTGCCTGAGGAAAGCAGGGTTTGGGGTAAGTCAGTACCACTCGGATGTTGCTTGCCTGGCTCACCGGGGTAGCTGGCAAACCCCTGGACTGGATTGGCAAGGGTTAATGAGGGACTCCCCATTGGAGCCTGTGCCATCCAGCTACCTCAACCCTTAGGGGTCAGCAAGGATTGGCAGGACTGGTCTGAGACCAGCCTCGGCCATGAGCCAGGTGGTTACGCCCTTTAAATAGGGAGTCAATCTCTCAAGCAATTGCCGCACACCTGGGGGGTGTCAGTTTACATCTACCCCGCTGCAGGTTTATAATGTATTAATAGTTAATAAAGTGGTCCTATTTTACCCATGCATCTGTCTCGCATCTTGATTTGGGGGGGGGGGTGCCATGTAACCCAGTGACAGACTTGCAAAAGCAGTTGGAAGGCAATAAAGAATTTAAGGGGAGGAAGAGTACTATACCTCTAAGATCATTCAGGCTTGTTGCAGACGTTTTACTTTTGGCCCCAAGGTGAACAACTAGCAACAGTCTGAATATGAAAAGGCAGGTGCAATTGAAAGAAAGAACAGCTTAATTTGGAGCTTGAGAGCAGCCTTAGGAAATATGAGGCTAGCCATGTGCAAAAAGGGGGAGGTCCTAAATAATCTGCAAGAGTAACAAAGCAAAGGAGAACAAGGAGCTGAGTTCCCCTGGAGGCTTCACTCTGCAAAGAAGCTCTGCTGGACAGAGAGCAAGACAAGGCCCAGGAATAAAGAGGTGTTGATTGTTTCCATCTGCCTTGCAAGGAAAGACCAGAGAGTAAATCAAGACTTAAGAGTGAAGTACCCTGGTTGTTAAGAGCACTTAGTTTTACGTTATCTATTCCTATGAGCAAACTGAGCATTTCTGCTCTTGTTATTGAATTGGTCTTTAAAATATACCTTTTAAAAGAAAGCAATTGTTGGTCTTGTTTGGGGCTTATGGTAGCATGCCTGCAGAAATGGATAAAGAATCCAGTGAGATTGGTTTGCCCACTAAAATAGATTAAAATAGGGGGGAATCTCTTGACACCCTGTCAGCATTTTTTGTGCCCTAGCATACCACTCAGGATTATAATAGGCAACTGGACACCGGTAGTAGGTATGACCCAGAGCACAATCCTAACCTGGAGTTAGGCCAACACAGATAGGCCAGCAAAGTTTGGCAGGCACAGGCAACACCATAAAGCGTGTTTGGACCACTCTTGGAGTCGGAGAGGCCAGCACACAGACTTCCTCCGACTCTGAGAGTGATCCAAACACACTTTATGGCACCCCTTTTGCTAGCCAAACTTTGCTGGCCTAACTGTGCTAGCCTAACTCCAGAATTAACTGGAGTTAATTTAGGATTGTGCCCCCACTTTGTCATATGGATTACACCTGATACCATGTATGCAATGCACCATGCTGTGTCTCCTGGTGCCACACCTCAGCAAAGGGGTGTGATCCTACTGTGCGATCCTCTCCTACTGTGATCATAGCCCCTACATTGATAGCATGCAGAAAGTTGTCCACTATAGAAGATTTGCCCGAAGATAACAGCTGAAGATCTGAAGGACGTGAGCTCGAGACTACTGGAGGTTTCTGTGAGCGGCAGACCTTGCAAACTGCAGCTGATTAAAAGCTGAGTTCCAGCTGCCTCGTGAGAGGAGGAATGTGCTGAAGTCAGCTGCGTCTCTGGTGGGAGCAGGGAAGCCACTTATCAGCCAGCAGAAGACAGACGGGTGGCTAAGAAAGAAGGCTAAATCCAGAAAGAAAGATCTGTATGAGTGTTGTTCTTGAAAGATAGAACATTTCTGTAAATTGTAAAAACCTTCGGGTTTGTGAATAAAAGTCTGCCTATGTAAACCGCCTTGAGTTACAGTCATTAGAGAAATCTAGTGATCTTAAGAAAGGCTGTATATAAATACATGTATTATTATTATTATTATTATTATTATTATTATTATTATTATTATATTTAGTTATGCCCCTGTCTTGTTCTAGAAAAATATTTGGGAAGGTGTCTTTGTTTGCTATTTGTGTTATGGTCTTTTTTTTCAAAACAATGATACTCCTGTATCTGCCTGCCCAAAAGCCATCCTCGTCTACTTTTTTTCTGGGCCCATTAAGAGGTCTGCATGTTTTGGTACCAAGACTGCCATGTCCTCTACTGGAATTGCGGTGGTCCTCAAGCTGATAGTGAGCACTTTAGTGCCTCCTTTAAATAAAGGGAGAATATAAAAGCCTTCTAAAATTGACCCATCCACCGTATTCAAATTATACCCCAAATACAAATTATACTCCCCAAAATACAGGATAGGCCCACTCAGATGCTAGGCATCCAGCTGTCTCCTTCAAAGTTTGGGTTTGTATGATGGGCACCACATCTTTTACCAGGAAATTAGGACCTGGTACTTTTTGCCATATCCACCCCTGTGTATTTGAACCTGATGACAAAATGCTTCTTAGGCTCCCTTTCATCAGCAAGATCAGTCATGAGGGCATTCTCGTACTCCTCTTCCTCGAAGGGATCCCCTTCTTCTTCCACAGCCAGACTTCCCAAGAGTTCTTTTTCTGATGTAACGTTTGCAAATGTTGTGCCTGTTTTCATGCCTAGAGTGGCCAAAGGGTCCTGCCCAGATGATTTGGTGAGACTTCGTGCTTCCTTCAGAGACATATGGCGGGTGGGGGTCTCCCATGCTGCATCATTCATTTTGTTTGTTTGTGGTGATTGGGGTTCCATCAGGATTGGCTTCTGCTGTCATTCTCTGCTTGACTCCTCTCTCCTGCTTGTTTGGGCAAAACATATTGATGCACTGAGCCCTTAGGAAGCTGTCCATGTTCAGTAAGGCAGGGCCCATAGCCAGGTTCTCGAATGAGCCATTGCCCTTATTGCCATCTGGTTTATAAACATCCGGTTCCACATCTGTTTCTGTGACAGTAGTTTTTGTCATTTCTTCTGCTCACATCATCCCTTTCCTTTGTCGATTCCTCACAGTCTCACAGGGTCTCACATCCACCATCATCCTTGACTCTCCCATGGTGCTCCTTTTCCTCCTTGGAGTGGGAGTGTCAAACCAGGATGTTTTGCTTAAAAGCCTTCTGAAGGCATTAGTACACTTTCAGAGGCCAGATCTTGTCCATTTTGCACCTTTTTACTGTCTCTAGGTCTTGGGCAGGCTCTTCAATTTTTGGCACTGGTTCGGGTTCCATTTGCAGGAGGCCGTAATGTCTAGCTATTCCCCATGCCAGATCTTTTCTTTTACAGAAAGAGCCAGATGCCCATCCAAGGGAAGGGCGATATTGCAATAAGAAATCCTGGGGCACTCACCAGAGTCAGTGACCCACCCTCCCAGGTGTGCCTTGTTGTCCAATCAGCTGTCCCAAGGCTGACATGCCCATCATGGGTGCCTGAGAAAACATGCCCACATAGCTAGGGATCAAGCCTGGTGTGTTCTGCTGTCCTTGATACCAGTTTGGAGGCCATAGTTGCATCTGATTGCCTTGTGTTATCCCTGCTTGTGGAGCAACCCATCGTGTACCATAGTTGCCTGGCTGTGTTTGACTGTCCTGAGGCAAATGGTTCTCCCATACCACTGCCACACTAAGTGTGTCATTGTGCTCAGACTCACCCAGTGCCATTGCTGGTGCCGTGTTGCCCTTCCTCGTGGTTTGAACGGTCTCCACAGCATCAGCTGTGCTATCCAGCACCATATTAGCCCTAACAACCATATTAATTGTTTGAAGACATAATTTTGTTAAGTTTGCCTCCAACCCCTTTCTGTCCCATCTACAAAGAAATGTCTGGATCCCTGAAACCTCTCCCCCCAGAGGCATAGTGTGCCTTGCCAGCCTGGGGGCAAGGCATGTGTTGCGCCCCGAGGAGAACAGCAGCTGTGTTAGCTGGAGGCAGGGCTTCGATGTGTCTCTCCTGGGAGCTGGGGGAGGCGTGCCGAAGCCTGCAGGGTCCCACCTCTGAGAATGCCGGCTGCATCCTCCTGGGAGGCGGGGCTTCGGAACGTCTTTCCCTGGCTTCAGTTGAAGCTGGAGGAAGAGCCACAAGGCAGGCACAGCCCTGCCTCCAAGGAGATAAGAATACCTGCTTTCTCCACAGAGCGACGTGCTGCTGGCTTCGACTTTTGTGTTAAGGGCACAAAATTTTGTGCCTCTAAGAATTTTGCACCTAGAGCAACTTCCCCCTTGCCCATCCCAATGCTATACCTCTGCCTCCCCATCACCTTTCCCAGCTTTGTGTGATGTCTTCTCCTTTTGCCTAGCTTCCAGCATAGCTACCAATGTCCTCAGCTCTGTGAGAGCCTCCTCACCCTCCAATGAGGAGGATTGGGGTGGAAGCAGTGATGTCATTCAGGGGGAACGGACCAAAACGGGCGTTCCGGATCCTAACGGGCTCCGTGGCTGGTTCCGGGTTCCCGACAAGTGCCAATCAAAAGTGAGTTCCTGTTCCTAAATCATTTGAATGATACCACTGGGTGGAAGGGGTACATTTTTTGGTGCCTTGCCCTCTTTCTTGCCCCAAATTACCTGTGCTGAGGTGGGGAGGAACAAAGATGTCAAGTGGGCCCTGGGCTTCAGCCCTTGTTTTTCCTGAAAGCCTCTTATGGCCAAGAGAACCCAAACACCTACCCACCACTTTCTTCCCATTCACTACTTCTCTGCACACGTTGCCTGCTGAGACTTCACAATCTGGCACTGAATCATAGCCAGCTGGCCTCTGCCTGACACCCTTGCCACTGTGTCCCTGGCTGCCCAGGCACTGCACTCCCCAGGCTTCAGTTGCAGTTGTAGCTTGAAAAGGCGCCAATGAGCTCAGCTGCAAGGCAGGGGGACACAGTGTTAGCCTCAGGCTCATCTGCTCCAGCCCAGAATGAACTCCGTCAGATGCCACACGCCCACCTGAGCTCACTGCTCCTGCCTTCAGCAGACTGGCAGCCAAGGGGGGTAACAGCTCCAGCCTGGCTCCACAACGTGGAGTGGAGCAATTGGCTGTTAGTGCATACAGTGCTAATGGCTTTTATCTGCTAAAAATGGTATAGTCACCAACAGTGTTGATTAGAGTGATTAGTTAGAGAATTTGTGCTTAGCTTCTATTTGAATTCATACTCTCTGAAGAAGACAGCGGTGATGTCATGTCTCTTTTGAAAAACAGGTTTTTCAACACAGGTTTCTTTGACTGAAGGAGATTGATTGATTTCTGAGTCCTGCACTTTGTGTGAAATTATTTTTATGAACAAGGAGGCAAAAAGCTGCTAGTCATTTAGATTAAATCAAATGATTGAAGGCCTTTGGACTCTAAAACTAGCTGTGAAATATGTGAATGCCTGTTGCTGATTTGATGCTGCTGAGATCAATGTGTTCAGAAGCTGGTTTTATTCTTGCAGGCCCTTCCTAAAATTACTGCATAGGCAGAGGCAGAAGTTGAAGAATGCTGAGCTGCTGCCATTGTTAGTTAAGCCAGCATTTTGGTGTGTAACACAAGCCTGGATCAGCACTTGAGTAACAGCCACCATTTCAAGATATATCTGTAAGCCAGTTCATGCATACATACTGTATGATTTCTCATTACTCAGTTATTCAACATCTGATTACTCACAACTGAGGGCGCAATCCTAACCAACTTTCCAGCATACTTGGAACAAACGTACTCTTACCTTGACAAGGCCTCTGTGACTACTGCTCCACTGCAGGATGCAGCACATGCCTCATTGAAACAGCTATGCCAGTGCTGGAAAGTTGGTTAGGATTGTGCCTGGAATGTAGGAATGACTTCAACTGAAATGCATTAGCTTTGAGATCATCTCAGATGGTGGTGCAACAGTTCTCTTTGTAGATTTAGATCTGTGAAGGCTAATTCTCCATCGGGTCAGCCTATCCTCCACCCAAAACAGTGGCAAATTCTGCCTCCCTAACTCTGCTGGCCACACATGTGCCAGCACCCCACACCACAGGACATACCAGCAAACACACACTACACACCATACTATCCTTGTCAGCCAAGTTATTATAAAAAGGTGGTTCCTGGGGGCAGAACCTCTGCAGAAACTGGTGGGAAGTTGCCACTAGAGGCCCCCAGTGTCATTGCAAGAGGGGGATATTAGGACAGTGACTGTCTTAACTGGAAATGCCACTCTATCACTGTCTACTTCCATCTGCAAATGGAAGCTTCGCGTCTTTGCTCTGGTATCCCAGGAGGCTGTGCAGCTGGATTCCAGGCATAGACACTACTGCCCAGAGTGTCTGCCACTAATTTGGCTTGAAAATGGAATAGCACTTCCATGGAACAGTAAGCGTCACTCGTGATGGGGAAGGGATTTTGAGAATGCAGCGGTTGCAAGTTTGGTGACTGCTGGTGGTCTAGATCAGGAGTGGACAAGCTACAGTGTACTTTGTACCACTTTTTAATGTAGAGAATCTTGAATATGTCACTTGACTGCAATGTTGCATTTAGCAATTACTACAATAAATAAAGCTTCCAAGAGCAGTACATCCAGTGGTGTCATTCAAATGATTTAGGAACAGGAACTCACTTTTGATTGGCACTTGTCGGGAACCCGGAACCAGCCACAGAGCCCGTTAGGATCCGGAACGCCCGTTCTGGTCCGTTCCCCCTGAATGACATCACTTACATCTCTGAGTGTTGTAAGGTACAGAACAAGAAACATGGGGGTGCTGTTGCCTATTTGGGGCTTTCCAAAGACACCTGGCTGATGAGACCAGAAAGGTGGACTGCATGGAACTTTAGCCTGGCCCAGAAGGACTAATTCCAAAGTGCTTTCATTGCCCTCCTGCACAGCCTAGCCCTCTTTTGCCTGCCCACCTTCTCATCCTCAAAGATGGTCTTAGCTGGGATTACTTTGCAGATAATTTTCCTCAGGTAGCTGGGCCACCTAAGCTTTGCTGCAGAGATGTAGGTAGGGTGCCACAAGCAGAGATGAGCAAAGTGGGCACTGGCTGCAGCAGGGCGCAGTAGAGGAGAAAAACCCGTACACTTCCCCATGCCCTCCCTTGTGCTCAGATCATTCCTAAATTGAGTTATTCCAGGTGTGGCCAGGCAACACATGGGAGCCGGGCAGCCGTGCTGTGGGGTGCAGTGATATCACTCTGCCGCGGGCACGCTGCGAGCCTAGAACTGCTCTGCTTTGCCGATCTCATTGGCTATTTTTGCACTGCTGTGCTCCGTCCTTGCTGCCTTCTACAGTCTTGCGTCTTCTGCACTCAACTAATCCGGTCAGTGACCCACCAGTTAGTGGAATGCAGCTTACTAGTATCCATCCTGTTGGCATATTCTCCTGTTCTTTTCTCACCTTTCTCCCCATTTTCCAACCAGAGCAAATTAATCATCTCTGTTATTATTTAAATGTTTTTTTTCCAAATATATATATATATATATATATATATGCGGCAACTTTGAAAGTGCCAGTTAGAAAGTGTCCACATACCACTAGTGGCACACATACTGCAGATTGGCCACCGCTGTTCTAGATCTGTTTGCTAAGGAATTTAGAGATCCCTCCTTCACATTGTTCTCTTGCCCCTCATATTGTCAGGGTGACAATACAGAGCTACACGAACCATTGCTCTGAATCACTTCAGGGAAACTTCCTGTGTGCCTAGTTCAATCAATCAATCAATCACTAGTATTTATATACTGCTTTTCAACACAAAGTTCACAAAGCGGTTTACAGGAAAATAATAACATTAAAGTTAACTGGCTCCCTGTCCCAAAAGGGCTCACAATCTAAAAGAATGGAGAGTTAGCACTGATAATTCCATAGCAAGTCACAGAACAAGTGCAAACGGTTTATCACTGTAGTTTGGCAGCAGTATGCTCTTGAAAATACTGTGTAATACATGCTAACCATAAATAATTGTCTTGTAATGAAAATATGCCCATTTTTCTTCCACCTTCTTGCTTATGATACAGTCCCAACATTGCCTGTGACAGTGAACAAACCACTCACCCAACCCTCCTCTGTTTTCTTCTCAGATGCAGCCAAACTCAGTTCCTGTTCTTATCTTTCTGCAGTTTGTCTGATGATATGCTTTGTGGTTCTCAAAGCTGTATATAGACAGCTTTTGAGAATACAAGTCTCAAAGATGTGAATATTTTTGTTGGATGATGGATGTTGTGAAAAATGCACATATGTCTAAAAAGAAGATGCTCCACTTTAGCTAGTGCCCTTTTCAAGATCACGAAATCACTGCTTGCCTCCAAAATCTTCTTTTTCTACTGCATGCAAGAGCAGATTGAAAAATCAAGTGCAGTGTAATGTTCCCATTTTAACAAGCTCTTCTATTTGAGACCCACATTTACTAGAATATACTATTTATCTGCTTTTCAGTTTGTTTTTTCCCCTTTAGGAATAGAATTTTGTCTTTTCTACCATCTTTAAAATGGAAGATGCATTTCCCTTCTAAAAGAGAGCATCACTGTCAGCAGACACACACCCAAGTGATAGATGTGAGATATGGAGGAGGGGAAACTATTAAATGTATTCACTTTTCCTCTTGCCGTAGGATTGCTTCTTACAATGCATTTTATAGTGCTTTGTTCAGACTGGTTTTTCTGTATCTCAGATAACAAGTTTCCATCGCTTCCTTTAGTTGTTGGGGAGAAAAAGGAACCAAAACCTTGTGACACTTCAGAAGAGATGCTTTCTCATCCCTTTGAAAGTCCCATTCTTTTGAAACTCTCTTGAAAGTCCCTGAATGACACCCAAATTCACAGAAATTACAATTAGAGCCCAATCTTATTCTCCCCTCTGCTGGTGTAGATGAACCAAAAATGGGCATGCTGTATTCAATAGAGTGTGCTTGCGTGTGGATCAGGAAGCTTCAACGGTGAAAGGGGATTTAAATTCCCTTACACTTCTTTAAGCCTCCCACTCCACAATAGATTTCCTAGGACCTGCACTAGGAATTGCACTATTGCATTTCTGAGGAGAGAAGGGGAGCAGGGAGGCAGCAGGAAAGGGGTAAGGATCCATCACCTCCAGACCTACCCCATGCCTCTGCCTCCCTGTCCTGTTAGGCCCCCTCCTCGCCTACTTTAGCCCCTTTCTGTTTCTTTCTGCACTCCTTCTGCACTTGCACTGGGTGCAAGGGAGTGGCAACAGGATGCAAGCATCTTGTTGTCTCATGCCTCCCTGGGGTACCTGGTGGGCCGCTGTGAGGTACAGGAAGCTGGACTAGATGGGCCTTTGGCCTGACCCAGCAGGGCTCTTCTTATGTTCTTATGTTCTATCACTTCTGGTTTCTCTTGCTGATTTACCTGCTCTGGTGGGTAGTGAGAGAACTGATGAAACTTACAGGAAAGTTCTGGCCTTCCTGCCAATGTCCTCGGCAGCTCTCTATTGAGCACTTCACGGTGCTTTTGTTTCACTTGGTGCTGGTGGAACTCTCATTCTGCCAGCTCTAAAGCCCAATAGACTGTAGGGTTAAACAGTTGCACAAATTACAGTCACATCAGCATCATTACAGAAGAGAGCAACCAAAATGATTACTGGGCTGGGGCACCTCCCTTACGAGGAAAGGTTACAGCATTTGGGCCTCTTCAGCCTAGAAAGAAGACACCTGAGGGAGGGACATGATTTGTTTGGACCAATCCCAGAGTCAGAGAGGCCAGAACAGATATGTGCGCCATCCTCTTCACCCCTGCACAGTGTCTTGTCTAGTAGCTGTTGCTAGTGGTGTTATGCATTTTTTAAAGATTTTGAATCCTTTTGGGACAGGGAGCCATTTAACTTTATTATTATGATTTGCCTGTAAACCGCTTTGTGAACTTTATGTTGACAAGCGGTATATAAATACTTGATTGATTGAACCTCCCTGTCTCTGAGAGTGGTCCAAACATACTTTACGGTGGCCCTTGTGCTGGCCAAACTTTGCTGGCTTAAGTGTGCCAGCCTAACTCCAGGTTAGGATTGCACTCTGAGACTTACCAAACAAGCTATGATGGGTATGTCCAGTCTGAGATTAGCTGGTCTCATGAGGGCCAGGTAGGAATTTTTTTATGTCATCTGAAGTGGCTATGGATGGCAGGCTTTTTTTTTGCCTACCCCAGACTAGTGAGGGAGGGATGGGTGTTCAGTAGTTTTCATGACTTAAAAACTGGTCACTTGTGCTTAATAAAGTTAAACCCCAACGCAGTCTGGTGTCTTCCTTGGGGGTGGTGCAAGGGTAATAGGCTATCTTAGAATGCCAGATGCAGGGGAGTGGCAGTGAGATACAAATGTGTTCCTTCAGGCATCTGGTGGGCCACTGTGAGATACAGGAAGCTAGAATAGATGGGCCCTTGGCCTGATCCTGCAAGGCTTTTCTTATGTTCTTAAGATTGAGAATTACTGTGATATTTCATGAAAACATCTTTTTTTTTTTTAAATGTTGGATTTTCATTAGTAAGAAGGATAAATGGACTACTGATCAGCATCTGCTAGGCATTTTGAAGATCTTCTGTATGTACATATTCCTGCTCCCTTTCCTCCCCCCGCCCCCATATTGCAAGTGGGTACGTGAGCAGTGGCTTTGTCACAAAGAAAGGCAACTGCGGGGTCATTCATAATGGAAGATAGCAAATGACAGCTGTAGTTTGTATATGCCATCTCCCCAGTGCAGTTCCCAATTATTTGATATTCCATATAATTTGATGCAGTATGGAAAAACTGATCACTTTAGAGGTGATCTGAATTCATGCCCTTTGGAATTGGATGTGAGGAAAAAGTAAAGGTATTGGGCTTTGGTCTGATTCCCCTTTAAATATGCATGTCTTGCTGGAGCTCTAGCTCAGGCCTGATTTTTGTGGGCTGCTCATTGCATCACCTGTGAGAGTTTAGTTAATTAAGGGCAGTAGGAAAGGATTTGGTGTAAAGTTTGGTTGGAAGGATAGGAGAGTATGGGCACAATCCTAACTTGGAGTTAGGTTGCCAGAGTTAGGCCAGCAAAATTTCACTGGCACAAGGGCTACTGTAAAAGTGCATTTGGACCACTCTCAAGAGTCAGGGAGGATGGCGCATGTCTGTGTGCTGGCCTCTCTGACTCCAAGAGTGGTCCAAACATACTTTACTATGTCCCTTGTGCTGGCCTGACTGTGCCGGCCTAACTCCAGGTTAGGATTGTGCTCTGAGTGCATGTGGTTATGGGGAGAATCCTTCCTCCTCCTAGTTGGGTATTTGACACTGGGTATTTTTCCTGAACTAGAAAAAAATTGACAAGGGTTTTTTACTATTCCACACTGTACCCAGATCATAGCAAGAAGGGACAATGCCAGTAAAAGGGGGAAAGGACGAAGGAACGTTGGCAAGCACTAACCAGACTTTTCAGTCTTTTAAAGACTTTTCAGTCTGCATCCTCATTCTACCCCACTTCAGATGGACTTCGGGCATGGAACAGTCTTGGGATTGATCCATAATGTATTCAAAACACTTCATTCCCATTCATCTTCACATGACATTGCAGCCTATGGCTGAAGCAGACCGCATGTCCTTTCTTTTACATGAATTTAAGAGAAGGCCTTTTTTTCACTGATACCAGTCTACTCAATAATGAAGCAAAGAGTTAAAGTGACACTAAAGTATACCACCATGTATATGTA
Organism: Lerista edwardsae; assembly: GCA_029204185.1. NCBI lineage: Eukaryota > Metazoa > Chordata > Lepidosauria > Squamata > Scincidae > Lerista > Lerista edwardsae. The sequence continues at coordinate 241,017 of JAJKFI010000139.1, read as the reverse complement.
AAGTTCCATACAGGCAGTCAAAACAAGACCTGGAGCTGACTGTGGCTCAGATCATCAGCTTCTTCTTGCCAAATTCAGGCTTAAACTGAAAAAAGTAGGGAAAACCGCTAGGCCCTCCACGTATGACCTAAATCAGATCCCCTGCGAATATACAGTGGAGGTGACAAATAGATTTAGGGGCTTAGATTTGGTCGACAGAGTGCCTGAAGAACTTTGGACGGAGGTCTGTAACATTGTACAGGAGGCAGCAACTAAAACCATCCCAAAGAGGAAGAAATGCAAGAAGGCAAAGTGGCTGTCTGACGAGGCTTTACAAATAGCTGAGGAAAGGAGAGAAGCCAAAAGCAAGGGAGAAAGGAAAAGATATACCCAACTGAATGCAGATTTCCAGAGAACAGCAAGAAGAGATAGGAAGGCCTTTCTAAATGAGCAATGCAAAGAAATAGAGGAAAACAACAGAATGGGGAGGACTAGAGATCTTTTCAAGAAAATTGGAGATGTCAAAGGACAATTTCATGCTAAGGTAGGCACAATAAAGGACAAAAATGGCAAGGACCTAACAGAAGCAGATGAGATTCAGAAGAGGTGGCAAGAATACACAGAGGAACTCTATAAGGCCGATCTAAATGTTCCTGATAACCACAGTGGTACAGTCACTGAGCTCGAACCTGACATCCTGGAGAGTGAAGTCAAGTGGGCTTTAGAAAGCCTCACTAACAACAAAGCTAGTGGAGGTGACAGCATTCCAGCGGAATTACTCAAAATCTTAAAAGATGATGCTGTCCAAGTGCTGCTCTCCATATGCCAGCAAATTTGGAAAACCCAACAGTGGCCACAAGACTGGAAAAGATCAGTTTACATTCCAATCCCAAAGAAGGGCAATGCCAAAGATTGCTCGAATTACCGCACCATTGCACTCATTTCACATGCTAGCAAGGTCATGCTCAAAATCCTACAAGCTAGGCTTCAGCAGTATGCGAATCGAGAACTACCAGATGTACAAGCTGGTTTCCGAAGAGGCAGAGGAACTAGAGATCAAATTGCCAACCTTCGCTGGATCATGGAGAAAGCAAGAGAGTTCCAGAAAAACATCTACCTCTGCTTCATTAATTATGCTAAAGCCTTTGACTGTGTGGATCACAACAAACTGTGGCAAGTTCTTGAAGAGATGGGAGTTCCAGACCACCTGATCTGCCTTCTGAGAAACCTTTATGCGGGTCAGGAAGCAACAGTTAGAACTGGACATGGAACAACCGACTGGTTTAAAATTGGGAAAGGAGTACGACAAGGCTGTATACTGTCACCCTGCTTATTTAACTTATACGCAGAGTTCATCATGAGGAAGGCAGGGCTGGATGACTCACAAGCTGGAATCAAGATTGCTGGGAGAAACATCAACAATCTCAGATATGCAGACGATACCACTCTACTGGCAGAAAGTGAGGAAGACCTAAAGAACCTTTTGATGAGGGTGAAAGAGGAAAGTGCCAAAATTGGTTTGAAGCTCAACATTAAAAAGACTAAGATCATGGCAACCACTCCCATCACTTCCTGGCAAATAGAAGGGGAAGAAATGGAAGCAGTGACAGACTTTATTTTCCTGGGCTCCAAGATCACCGCAGATGGTGACTGCAGCCATGAAATTAAAAGACGTTTACTTCTTGGGAAGAAAGCTATGGTGAACCTAGATAGCTTAATCAAAAGCCGAGACATCACCCTGCCAACAAAGGTTCGCATAGTCAAAGCGATGGTTTTCCCAGTAGCCATGTATGGCTGTGAGAGCTGGACCATAAGAAAGGCAGAGCGTCAAAGAATCAATGCTTTTGAATTATGGTGTTGGAGAAGACTCTTGAGAGTCCCCTGGACTGCAAAGAGATCCAATCGGTCAATTCTCCAGGAAGTCAAGCCTGATTGCTCCCTGGAAGGACAAATGCTGAAGCTGAAGCTCCAATACTTTGGCCACCTGATGAGAAGAGAGGACTCTTCAGAAAAGACCCTCATGCTGGGAAAGATTGAAGGCAAAAGGAGAAGGGGGCGACAGAGGATGAGATGGTTAGATAGTGTCACCGAAGCAATGAATATGAAATTGGGCGAACTCAGGAAGCTAGTGGAGGACAGGGAGGCCTGGCGTGCTGTGGTCCATGGGGTCGCGAAGAGTCGGACACGACTTAGCGACTGAACAACAACAACAACATATGTAAAGTGCTACCTTCTAATGTAAAACTTCTGCTTGAAGATCTCCATTGTGGGAGAATTTATCACCTTCCTCAGCAATCTGTTCCACTGCCAAACCTCCCTGTCCGTCAAGACTTTCTTCCTGACATATTTTGCAAATTTGTAACTGATATGCAAATAAAGTTATCTTTATGATGTAAAATGCAAAAAACAAAAAAGAACACCTGGGACATCATGCAATAGTTTGGCCACTTGCATCATCCTAAATTAATGGAGTTGAATCTATGCTATGCACTGAAGATCTATGCATGAAAATTAATAAGAAAATGCCTTCTTTTTATCATGATGGCAGGTGGGAGTTTTAGAAGCCAGTCATCCATTAGTCAGTTTTGTTAATGGCTGTGCTTGTCCTTTTAATCATGTGTAGCACAAATATTGAGCTCCATTTCCTTCAAAGTGCCTTTCAGAAGTATGAACAGCACCTGAGTGGTGTGAAACATCTCAGAGTACAAAATATATGGAGCAACATTTTTCAGTAATCTCAATGAGAAAGACAGTCTTTGTTTATCAGGCATTTTCAGACAAATTTGCCAGATGCATTCTGTATCATAACTACATTCTAGTTATCTTTTGCATCAATGATGAATTATGTCTCAATTAACAATAGTTTATCTTTATTAGCTAACTTGATGGAAAACATCCTAATATAAAAATCATGTCAGCAAGACGACATTGAAAACTAGAATATTCTCAACATCCCTTCTTACTTTACCTTTGTGGTACAGAAACCACTGTATTGTGTGTTATATTTTGGGTTCCATGCAATAGAAACTCAGACAAGGCAGACGTACCTTGAATGTTTATTGCAACAGGCAATAGAACTGAACTGAAGGGCAGCAGCCTATTCCCTGTATATAGTTAACTCCACCCCCAGGGCTACTGATTGGAGGGGTGATTAGCTTAACCCCTCCAGCTCTCTTGCTGGGGCTTAACCCCGGGCTATCCTCCTGAGTACAAAACACCCCTTCCTCCCAAGTACAGCCATAGTCAAGGGACATAGTCTTCCAAGTAGTCTTTTATTTCAGATGCTCTGAAATTGGCGCCTCCCTAGCTGGGGGACTCCCAGCAACTTTGCTGGCTTCAGGTAGCCCTGTATGGTAGCCAAAATCCATGCAGGACCTCCAGCATAGCTCCTAAAAAACACAGTGTCATCTGGATTGAACCCTGAAAGGCCTCTCGCATCTCAAAGGTTGGTGGCCTGTCCAAGGTCTGGTCCAGATGCAACTGGTCAAGACAGGTTGTCAAACGCTGCCCCATAAGTAGCTCTGCTGGGGTGGCCCATGGTGGTACAAGGGGAACTCGCTGGCTCAGAAGGAACGCTGCCAGCCGCTGATCCCAATCGCCCTGCACAAGGCAAGTGAGGGTTGTCCTCGCTATACGTTCTGCCTTGCCATTAGTGGCCGGATGGAAGGGGGCCGATGTTACGTAGCAAATCAGGTCCCATCTATAAAGTCCTTGAACTCTGCTGACATGAACTGGGCTGCATTATCTGATTCAATTGTGTCCGGAAGCCCATGAGTGGTAAAGATCTTTCAGAGGGTCCTCACCATGACCCAGGATGTCATGTCTGTGACAGGTACCACTTCCAGCCACTTAGAATGAGAATCTACCACAATGAAGAAGTTCTGGCCCTGGAAGAGTCCTGCAAAATCTATATGTAGACAGGACCATGGGATGTGAGTGGATTCCCACTGTTGCGCTGGTGCTCAGGGGACTTTAGGCTGCAACTCCTGGCAACTTTGGCATCTGTTGACCCATTCCTCAATGGCCGAATTGATTCCCAGCCACCAGACATAGCTCCTGGCCAAAGCCTTCATGCACACAATGCCTGGGTGGGTCTTGTGTAGGGCCTCTAACACCTGATTTCTAAGCCTTGTGGGGATCCCTACCCCAGAGAAGACAGCCCTTATGGATCGATAGTTCATACTGTCGCAACATGTATGCCCTAAACTCATCATCCAGATGGCCAGTAGGCCACGCCCTCCAGACCCAGTTCAGAATATGGGAAAGGATACAGTCCTTGGTAGAATGTGCAGCAACATCAGAAGCATGTAGTGGTGGTTCTGGAAGTGACTCCAAAAGCATAACACCATGCGCAAGGCAGGGTCCTGTTTGCAGGTGGGCAGCAGAAGACAACTGAGGGCATCAGTATGGCCCATTGCCTTGCCTGTCCTGTACTGCAGAGAGCACTGGTATGCCACTAAAAATATGGACCACCGCAGTATTTGGGGAGACAAGATCTGTGGTGTCTGCCTATCTGGGGCGAAGAGGCCCAGCAGGGGCTTGTGGTCTGTTGCAATGGAGAACCAACAACCTTAGACATAATTATGGAATTTTTTAACACCCGCCACAATTAAAAAAGCCTCTTCTGAGCATAATTTCATTCTGCGGACAACAAGGTGTGTGAGTAGTAGGCCACAGGCACCTCTCTGCCATCTTGGAGAACATGGCTGAGGTTAGCCCTGATGCTGTATGGAGAACCATAACAGGCAGGTACAACTGGAAGCGACTCAACAAAATGGACCAACACTGAATTGGAGGTAAGTAAATTTTTTACCTCTTGGAAGGCGTGTCCTGTTGGCTGCCCAATCCCAAGGAGCATTCTTGTCCAGGAGATGGTGAAGCGGCTCCGCCAACACTGCCTTATGTGGCAGGAAAGAACGGGAAAAGTTCAAGAGTCCCAAAAATGCCTGTAGTTCTTGGTTGGAAGTTGAAAGCAGGGCATTCAAGATGGCTCAGACTTTTTCTGGAGTGGGGTGTAGGCCATCTGCATTGATTAGGTACCCCAAGAACACAACCTTAGCAATACACAGTACACACTTTTCTTGTTTCACCCACAGGCCGGTGACTTGGAACCGATAAAGAACCTCGTGGAGGTGATTAGCAAATTTGGTTATCTGATGCCCCCACGATCAACACATCGTCAAAGAAAGGGATAACTCCCAGAATCCCCTTAAAGAGAGTTGTGATGGAACAGTTGTGTTACAGTGCATTTCTGAGGGCCTGGTCTGAAAAGGATGTCCCGGCTGGGGGGAGGGGGGAGCAATTGCCAGCCAATCAGATGTGTTCCAGATAAGGATCCTGGGACTGGCAGAGTCTCTCTTTCCTGTGCGCTTTTCTGCTGGGTGGTCGCAGGGAGAGCCGCTCTGTGGGGAGACAGAGTGGAGGGCTGCTGGGAGAAGCCCAGCAGTGAGGATACAGAACCAGGACGCAAGTATTAGTGAGCATGCATTAGATTTTGAGTTGTTTTCAGTCTGTGTGTTCCCAGGCTGTGAAATTACAAGCCTTTTCCTCTCAGGGCAATCTGGGCCAAGGATACGCATGTGTAGGCCCAGCCAGGCCTGTGTGATTCAACTCCACCTACTGGCCTATGGCCTGATAGTTAAACTGTTTTATACTTTTCACCTATTGTTATCCCTGGCACCCCAAACTCTTCTTATCTTTAACGAACGTTTATTAAAAACCCTTCTTGCCTTGTTTCGGCTCACAGTGATTCATTAGCCTCCTCACTCTGCAAGAGTGAGTGTAGAGACCCTTGAGGTACTAACTAACCTCGGCTAGGAGAGAAGTTTAGCCCAGGAAACTCCCCTGGAAACCTGGTACCTGGGCTGGTGAAAGTGGATTGGAACTACCAAGACAGTTCCCCACTAAGCTGTGGGTTCAAACCAAGTAGGCAAGTAAGGGGGTCATAGGTTACAACCTCCCTTTCGTTCATGACAAGAGTGTCCATGAGGTCCTGAGAAATTCCAATTTCAATGCTAACTCCAAACTGCAAGCGCACCTTGTGTTGCAGTTTCACATCTCACAGTCAAGAACTGGTAGAAACTGGCATTCCGTCTCTCCGTCTAAGGATCAGATAAACACCTGTGAGTCCTTGAGCAGGTCAGCTTCCCAGCTTGTTAGGGATAGTAGTTGTACTCCCTTTCTTGATAGTGTAGAATAAGCAGACAGTTTCACACGGGAAGCCCTGGCTGGAAACACTGCACATTCCCATGAGCTCATAGTGTTCTAAGAGTCACCCCATTGGGTAAAATGGGGCACAAGGGGTCTTCAGGTATCCACCTACCAGATACACTCTGGCTGCATCCCTTTGTTCTGTTGTTAGAAGGAGTTTTTTCACTGTGTGTGCTTAAGATGTAAAGCTGCACTGAAAACGGCCGCCTGCGAGCGGACCAAACTTCACCGGCTTCCTAGCCGGCAGATTGAACCTTTGTAACTTTCTTACTTTCGCTACAATAAAGAGACTTTGTTATGGAAATGTGGCGATTGCTTCAGTCCTTCGCATCGGAGCGCTAAGGCAAGCGCTGAAATGGGTCTCCAAGCCCCCAACTCTGCTGCTATTTACACAAATACACAACACCTTGGTGGGTAACAATTGTCTGCGCTTTGGTGGTCCTGTCGTCAATCTGCAGCTGTTGATAAGCCTGGGCCAAGTCCAATTTGCAAAAACCTTTGAGCCTACAAGGGCGGCAAGGAGACGGCTGAGAACTGGCATTGGATATGCATGCTGCTGAAGGGCCTTGTTGATTATGCACTTGTAGTCTGCGCAGATCCGCACATTTCTGTTCGGCCTGAGGGGATGACAATTGGTGTTTCCCAACGTGCATGTGGCATCAGCTCTAAGACCCCCTGGACCACGAGGAAGTCCAGTTCTTCATTGATCTTAGGCTTCGGTGCAAAGGGTGCTTTCATCCGAATGGGCTGAACATCCGATCAAGGGGCAGAAAGACTGGGAAGGGGTTGATGTAACAGCCAAGGGATCCCTAAAATACTGGGGCAAACTCTTGGCAGACTGCATCATAGTCCAGTTGGCTCATACTTTGAACCCCAGTCACCCGAATGTTCAATGGATCAAACCATGCAAGGCTGAGAAGGCTAGTGCGGCAGCCTTCAGCCATGACCAGGTCTAGTAGGCCATCGGTAACCAATAGTCCCATCCATTCCAGGAAAGGGGGTACCTGGGACAGAGGTGCTTGAAGGTTTCTTCACAAATAAATGAAAGTGCTGACCAAGGATCAACCTCCATGGTGCAGGAGGACCCTTGAATTTCCACGGTCACATGTGTCTTTTCCTGCGTCTGCAAGCGGACACAGTGGATGAGGGTAACGGGCATAGCGTGTAGCTCCTCCTGGAGGACAGACTCTTGAGGAACCTTTCCATAACGGGGAGTAGGTTCCTGTCACATCCATTCTCCCCGGGGGATTGATGGGCTTTGCCCTGGAGAGGTGACAGGAAGCTGGGGAAGCGGGTTGCAACTTACCATGATGCCCACAGAATCTCTCTGCACCAGTTTTCTTCTTGCAGAGGTGATTTATCCTCCTCAATGCTTTTACTTTCATTGGCCCTGTTGCTTCACAGGGACTGAGGAGTTCACACCGAGGTGCAGTGAGGCTGAAGCAGGTTTCCTTCCCTAGCTGGTAATGAGGCCTTCCTGGCTCCCAGACTCTGGCCTCTTGCTCACCCTTGTTCACTCACCCATCAGCCAGGAGCGGGCGAGGTACTCCCCCCTCAGATCAGGGCCCTTCCTCAGCCACCCCCATGGAGCTCCCACCGGGCTCTTGGCTTGCCCCTGCAGTGAGGCCTTCCATGGCCTTTCTCGCCCCTTCCCAGTGTGGGCTTTACAGCCTGCAAAAGTAGGGAGGTTCATGCGGTTCTCTGCAACTTCTGCAGAGGCCTTGGTTGGGAGCATTGGAGGTTTGCTGAGGCCTGGATCTGAGTGCTGAGGGATCGTGGCTGCAGTGATGTGTTGCTGCATCATGCTGGATCCTCAGTACTTCTCATCCTGAATGCTCAGAGGCAGTGTCCTTACAATGCACAACATAAGGCTTCTGAATTGTTTCTGGGCTATGGGAGGCACAGATCTCCCAGGCAGCACACTCTGCTTTCTCAGAGGCCAGTGCCTCCTTGACTGCCACTTGGAAGGTCAACTCTTCCTTTGCAAAGAGTTTCCTCTGTATCCGCTTGTCACAGAGGCTGCAAACAGGTCCAGAAGCATTTCCTCCAACTTGCAGAACTCACATCTCAGTGTAAGATGGCGGAGTGGAGTTACATATGCGGGAACCATATCAGCAGCGGCCTGGTCGTATTTGTAGTAGGCATAGTGTAGGCTTACCATAATTTTTAGAGTTGAAACTGGGACCTATTGGAGTATCACCAGGCACAGTGCGCGCGCACACACTCAGGCAATTTGGAGCTAATTTTTTGGGTATGTGTTTGCCCCCAGACCCCCCATCTCTCTCTCTCTCTCTCTCTCTCTCTCTCTCTCTCTCTCTCTCTCACTCACTCACTCACTCACTCACTCAAGAAAAGCTTGCCACCACCCCTGAGGTTCACTCAAAGCCTGAAAAATTGCAATGCAAGATATTTGAGAAGAGTGAGCTTACCCTTCCCACTAGCTAGGGAGAATGAGGGAAATTCACTTGGCAGAATCCAGCAGGCTGCAGAGAAAAGGGGAGATGGCCCACCAAAGCTGTAGTCCTATCCACAATAGAGTAAGTTCCATTGACTATAATGGGACTTACTTCTGAGTAGACATGCATCAAATTGGTGAAGGCAGGCAGTCTACAGAGAGAAAGGGGGAGAGAAGGGGAAGGCAACCCACCAAGTGAATAAGAGGGGCATAAGAAGGGGTTTTGACTTGGGGTATGTGGCACATTTGGGAAGGGGGCCATTTCTCTCAGGGTTTGCTGGAAGTTTATCACAGCAGTCTCTCCCATCTCCCTGCTTGTTGTCAGGTGTAAAGCAGGTGCCAGGCCTGATGTGTCAGCAGGCAACAAGCAGGTAAAGGCCAGAGGCAGCTGTGTTCCAGGTGTGAAAATGGCTGGAGGTACCCCCAGCACTAAGGTGTGGCACCCACCAGCTCACCTCTTGCCACTCAGGAAGGAGATGTTTGAATTGTGCACTAAACAAGAGCTGGCCTGCAGGGGCGGATCTAGGCAAAATGGCACCCATGGCAAGCAATGAAATTGAGTCCCCCCTATTAAAACTATTAAAAGTTTTACACTGACTCAGTCTGCAAAGTGGCCATAGGGACCACGGAATCTAGTTTGTTCCTGATGTAAACAAAATCATCACAAAAAAGATTTCTTAATTGAAATTTGGATACATCTCTCTCGCACTTGCAGAGAGAGAGGGAGAGAGGGAGAGCTTTCTTCTTTCTGTGGTCAGCATGTCCCATTTGCTCACATTCTATAATCTGGACTCTTCCAAAATCCAGACATTGTTGTCCAAGACTTGTTTTTGGAGTCTGAACAGTAGAATGTCTTGTGTTCATTCTTACATATAGTGCAGGTACAAACTGCGTGTTCTATTCTCTTATTCTCTTATTATATCTGTGGCGTGTTCCTGTACAGAAATTGTTGAAAAATATAACAGAGCCCAGCAAACACCCAAATGACTAAGAGTGAAAAGAGCAAGAGGAAGAATGTCTCTTTATATTTATATTATGCAATTATTCCAAAATCCAGACAAATCTAAAATCCAGGCACCTTTAAGCACTCTAGATAAGAGATAATCAACCTGTATAAACAAAAAGAACAGGTGTACTGTAGTACACACAGAGAGAGAGAGGGGGGGGGAAGGAGAGCTCTATCATACCACCTTCATATTTTGTCAGTCCCCTGGGGCTCACTGGCCAAGCTGCAGCTTGATAATCCACACTCATTTTAAATTTCTCCGCATTGCATACAATGAGGCAGCTTCACCAACCCATTTTCAATCCCCCCAAAATTCTGTGATTCACTTCCCCCCCTCTAAACATGCTAGGAAAAGTGAAGAGCAGCCAAGGGAGGAATGATTGGAAGAAATCACACAGCTGCCTCAACATTCATTGCACTGGGAAATTTAAAAGGGAGGCATGCATGGATGCAACATGCAAAACCTACCACCCTCAACCTACCTCCTTGGAATGGTATAGAATTCTATTCCCCCCAAAAGCCACAATCACACCTGGTGCTCAGGGAGGGCCAGAGGAGCTGGATTCAGCTTAGAGGAACAGCTGGTTCAGAATGTAAGAGCTGCGCAGCCTGCGCTGGATCAGGCCAAAGGCACACACACACAAGACAAGAAGCCCCCCCCCGCACAGTCCACTTTTCCAAAGAGGATTGCATGTGCACAGCTAGTTCAGAACCTAAGAGCTGTGCAGCCTGCGCTCGATCAGGCCAAAGGGACACACAGCCCCCCCCCCGCCGCCA
>JAJKFI010000139.1:218251-229598 GCA_029204185.1 Lerista edwardsae | reverse complement strand
AGAGAGAGAGAGAGAGAGAGAGAGAGAGAGAGAGAGAGAGAGAGAGAGAGAGAGAGAGAGAGAACTACTCTGGTGGGAGGAGAAGCTGAAACAAATGCTGTTAAGATGGTGCCACTGGTCCTGTGTGGGAGGGATTCTGATGGGGCTGAATGAGATTCCAATAGTTGTGGATAAGATGCATAACATGGCACTGGGAGGCTGCAGTGCTTTGCCTCCCTGGCATGCCACATGGAGCACAAACATAGGTACCCATGCACATGAGCCTTTGAATGCACCTGCACCCCAATCCTCACCTGTGGTTTCTTCCTCATCTCATTGGCACTCACACTCATCTAACAAAGTGCTTTTCCCCATTGCAGTTTTGGTGCCTCTCTTTAATAGCCGCTTCAGGCCCACACAAGAGCAGGACACTATCACAGCGTCATCTGCATATAATAACAAGGAAACTTGTAAAGAGCCAAGTTTAGGGCTATGGCCATCTATTTCTGCTAAATATGGGGCCAAATCATTAAGAAAAAGGTTGAATAATGCAGGTGCTAAAATACATCCCTGCTTAACTCCTTTGTTAGTAGAAATTTTTGGAGTTCATTTTCCTGCAATTGAACATTTAACTTGGCATGTGGTTGAAGAGTGTAACTTCCTAATAAGGAAAATCTTCCAATTTAACTGAGTAACCAAAGCTTTTAGCCCATTGAATCATTGATTCTTTAACAATTTCATCTTTCATCCTGATATTCAGTAAATACTCATTCATCTTTTTAATGTATTTTTCTTCACTTAACAAGAATACCTTGTCGAAATCGGTTTCTTCTTCATAGAGTCCAATCTTTTTATCTTCTGCTATTCTTGCCATTAATTGTAATTCGATCCACCAATCTAAATTAATACCTTTGTTCTCTCATTCAATTTGACTAAGAAGATCTCCTTTAATATCTTTATATGTCTTATTTTGATTTTTACTAATCCAGTCCGGTTTTGTAACTATCTCTAAAGGTTTAATCCATCTTTGTATTTTTGTATAAATTTATCTTATTTGTTCCCAAACTCATAATAATGATCTTCTCAGCATATGTTGTTTAAAATGTCCATAATACTTTGCTTTGTCGTACATCAAAAAGGCGTGCCATCTGATTTGTAGTCCATGTGCTTCTAATTTCAAAATTCTCTGGTTTTTTAGTGTAGCCTACTCTTTAATCGCCACTGCTTGATAACTCCCAATCCGGTACACCAAACCCATCTCTCTGTTTCAATTCTTGTAACAATTCCAGTCTTATCCTTGGTTTTTTGCCTTGCCAAATCGGAAGCTTCATCTTCTACAACTCTAACAGGGCCAGGGCCGAAGTGTCTTTTTCCTCAGGGTCCTATCAAGCCAGGCCAAGTCCTGTTTTCTGAGACTTTTAAAATCCATTACGGAAGCAAAGTAACACCAATGCAGAAGAAGCACACATCCAGACTGCTCAGTAAGCTGTATTCATTACCCCCAGACACACTGCAAACCTTGATGGTGGATGCTGCATGCTGCGGTTGCTACCTTAACCTTGAACATGGTCATTCCCTCTGAGGGAATGAAGACCCATATGATAAGACCATTAAGTGGGCCTTAAGAAGGCACTCTAAAATCTTCTTATGCTCTTAGGCTTCAGTGGAGAATAAGTGGGGTGCCACTTCCATCAGCATCTCAACAGGAAGCATTGCAAGGCTTTCCTGTTCTTTTTCAGATTATTGATTGAGAAAGAATGGGCTATTCTTTTCAAGTCTAAGGACACCTTTGAGCTGGCCAGTAAAATTTACAGTTTAACCAAGGGAGACATGCGCCTGCTCAAGCTTCCCTTCATAAATGCCCCAGTAGTAGTATAGCCCTGGTGTCACCCTGTGTCCTAAAGTCTAAGGGTCTCCTCAAGGATCCAATAGATTGGAAGATGAAAATGGCTTTGAGGAAGGCTGTTGAGGCCTCGGCTGCCTCCTTGAGATCATCTGTTGATTTCTCTAATCACAAGGGCATCTGTGGATTCAGGAGATCATGGGCCAATAGGAAATTCCACCTCAAACAAGAAAGAATCTCAAGAAGCTTTCTACTTCAGCTTCCTTTGTGGTGGATGCCACTGCTGCTTGCTGTGCCTACCCTTGTTCCTCTGGCCCTTAACAGTTGTTCTTCACCCTGCCCCTGCAGCGCATGCTCTGGTCACCATAGGTTGAAGCCTGCAGTCATCTTCCAATCCTGATTCTCCTCCACAGTTAGTTACCTTGGAGGAAAACAAAGTCTCACTGAATGACCAGCAAGCACTAGGGGTTTTTTTTTCCCCGTTCTGAGTATATTGGGAGTTGTGATGTGAGTGCATTGGGGAGAGGCTTTGTGGTGGTGGTTTGTATGGAGCTGCTTGTTTTTCTGCACTCACTGCAGTCACGTTCACTCAAGTAACAGCAACAGCAACAGATCAACACAGCTTACATCACCACCCCTTGCTTGGCTCAATCCCCACCCAAACCACCCCTTTGCTCCTCCCTTGAATTGCCTCTGCCACTGACAGAGGAATATTAGGGATGGCCTTTAAAGCGAATGGTGGGTGTCATGCTTAGCAGGGACCTAGGACCGGCTGCAGATCCATCTTGATGCACCGGTCTGTTTCTACCCATCCCCCTCCATGCAATTCTAACAGCACGGAAGCTTGCTTTCCCCTTGGATTTTGTGTTGTCTGCTTTTGGCCGGAGCTAGATAACTCAGAAGCCTGGCTGGGAAACCTAAAAGCTGTTTTGCTTCTGGCTGGACCAGAAGAAGGAGAGATAATGGGAGGGGGGTTTGAAGAGTAAAAGTCTCACATTCTTCCTGTGGCTTGAACAGGGAAGGGGGAGATCCTTCGCCCTCTTCACAGCCAGTGGCGTCTCTACAGGGAGGGCAGAGCTCTAAGTATTGCAAGGAGCCTTACCCTGTCATGTAAATCCCTCCTCTCCCTTGCTGCTATAGCCAGTAAGCAATGCCAAGATGTTGCTTTTCCCTGTGAGGATTGGCTACAACGGTGCAGGAAAGGAGTGATTTCCACTGCAAGGTAAGGCTTCTTGCAAAACTTAAGAGCTCTTCCCTCCCTGTAGAGATGCCACTGTTCACAGCTAGTCTGTTTTTTTGCTTGGTGAGTGTTAGGACAATGTATTAGATTTATCTCACATATTGGCATTACATTATGTGTTACACTATATATGTGTGATACTGTGTATGAAAATTTTTAGAAGCTTTCTTATTTTGCATTAAGCATCATTGTAGTTATGCCTTGCTTGTGGCCTGTTTGTGAAAGGCCTTCTTAAGCCTCTTTGCTGTGACTTGTAGTTTAATAAATTATTACATTTTACTCCATGGTGTGCCTCATGTGCTGGGAGCAGGGGTTAGTTGAATCCAGTCTTGAAGCTGTGCTACACTACTGATTGGGCTAAGGAAATGCCTCCTGGGCCACTGAGGGTTGCTGGCCAGGAGGGAACAACATCCCACAATATCTGGGGGCGCACTGGAGGAGCCAGGTCCCTGGGTGACGTGATAGTGGGAAAGGCTGATTGGTACAATGTCAGCCACTCCTCAACTCAAGTCAGCTCAGTTACTCTTTTGCAGCCTATAAGAATACGATAGCACAAGCCCTGTAGCATCCTGTTTCCCACAGTATTGCACCAACTGCCTATGGAAAGCCTACAAGTAGGAGTGAAAAGTGGACCTCCACCATGGCTCCCCTGGAACTAGTATTCAGAGGCATACTAAACCCAGCGGTAGCATAAAATAGCCACTGATAAATGTGTCCTCCATTATTTTGCCCAGTTTGCTTTTAAAGTCATCCAGACTAGCGGCCATCACCACATCCTGCAGCAATGAGTTCCACAGACTAATTATGTGCTATGTGAAGAACCTCCTTTGTTTCTCTGAAATCTCCAGATGATCATCATCACTAGATGACTCCTGGTTCTCCTGTTGTGAGAGAGTGAACCAGTCATGGCATATGCCATGGCTTGGGTGGAGGAGGTAGTGCTCCAATGTAAATAGGTTACACAGGGAAAGTCATGCCTCTGACAGACTCTAGGATTCTAGGTATAGGTAAAAGCCCCACCGTTGCACTAGTTGGTTTGTCCCATAGTTTGTCTCATAGGGTGCAATCCTAACCTGGAGTTGGCTGCCACTGTTACACCAGCAAAGTTTGGCCAGCACAAGGGCCAGTAAAGCTCATTTGAACCACTCTCAGAGTCTGGGAGGATGGCGCACATTTGTGTCCTGGCCTCTCTGATTCTGAGAGTGGTCCAAACATACTTTACAATGTCCCTTGTGCTAGCCAAACTTTGCTGGCCTAACTGTGCCAGCCTAACTCCAGGTTAGGATTGTGCTCATAGTTAAATTCATTCCCAATAGTTAGAGAGGAGATACCTGCAAGAGAGGGAATTTCTATTGCCAGACAGAAAACTGATAGCATTTCCAAGCCTGGTCTGTGAACAGAGGGATGTCCCTAAGAAGAAGCCTAATTCTTCAAAACTTCTCAAGAGGCTTCACAAGAGTCAGGAATGCCACCCTTACTCTCCCAGAACTGAAATTCTCAGGTAAGAAATTCCGGATTTTTTGAAAAATGGCTATACAGCCTTGGAGTATAGATCTACAGTATATGCAAAAAAAATAAGTTCATGAAGGAAAATAGGTAAATTAAATGGCTTTTTATAGATCTGAAGCCAGTACAAGTCTTGTTTGTGACAGCCTGCTGTTAAAAACTACTGGACTGTTAAAAACTACTGAGGGTCGCTGTTATTTATCTTTTGTGCTTATAAATTACCATCTATTTTCTATTATTCTGTGAATATATGTGTCAGATTTCTGCAGTTGGACAACCAGATTCCTGCTGCATACGTTGTACATTGATTTATCTCACATATTGGCATTACATTATGCGTTACAGTATATATGTGTGATACTGGGTATGAAAATTTTTAAGGAGAAAGTAAAGTTTATTAACATTCTGTATTAGCTTCCTCTTTATAGCAGATGCTGTTTTAATATTTAGTATGCTGTCACAGAAAGCGCATAATGAATTTGTTTAGTTTGCATTGCATACATAATTAAAAAGCCACATAATTCAAAGCTCCAAGAACATTGGCAACTTGTGTAAAATAATAATAATCAGGCAAAATATACTACTACTGATCTCAATTTACTAGTAGTCCCTCCCAATTTTGTAACGTTTCTGAAAATTACAATAAGCCATCTATATTAACATATGCCTGGAGTACAACAGGTACTGGAACAACGTAGCATTTTACTGTAACATAGAAGTAATCATGATTGTGATTCTACCTTCTGTTTTTTAAAGCAATTGTACTCTCTGAAGGGTAATTCTATAGAGTTAAATTCATTTACATTTTTATTTACCAATTATTTCTTTTTGGGTGTGTGTGGCTACTCTTTTTGTGGGGGAATGGGGTCATTAATAGCCTTAGGGCCCAATCCTATGTGGTCTAGTTCCGGCAGTAAGCCCTTACCGCTGGCACTGGTGTCATAAAAGTGCCATAAGAGACTTCTAGCACCGGTGGTAAGGGCTAATCGCTGACACAGGGACAGCACCAGGATGACCCAACAAGGAGGGATAAGCAGCCAGCGGTAACTTTCACTGTCACCAGTGAAACACTTGTTAGTAGTACATTTTCATTTGGAGTACCAATGAGAAACATATGGCTATAATGGGTCAATACAACTCAGAACCCATTCCCATAGATGAAATTTTTATTTCTTGTCCCAAAGTGGATCAATTTACACTTCCATTAAAATGCACCTGCCATTTTGCTGCCTATTCCCCAGTTCTGGAGATCTTCTTAATCCATTCTAGACTTCACCACACAGAAAGGTTTAGTACTATCCACTAACTTGGCCACCTCAGTGCTTATCTCCAATTCCATGTCATTTGTGAACAAGTTGAAAAGCACTGGTCCTAACACCAGTTCTTGGGGAACATTGATTTTTACCTCTCTCCATTGTAAAAATCTATATCCACTGTTTGTTTTCTGCTCTTCAACCAGTTCCTGCCATCTTATTCCCTGACTCAAATGAGGGACTGTGTCCAATGCTTGCTGAAAGTCGAGATATATAATATCAGTATGTTCACCTGTTGACATTTTCAAAGAATAAAATATTTATGAGGCAAGACCTACCCTTACAGAAGCCATGCTGATTTTCTTCAGCTTCTTGTTCTTCTATATGCACCAAGATTGCATCCTTGATTAGCTTTCCACCATCTTACAATGTATAGATGTTAAACTGACAGGCTGTAGTTTCCCAAGTTCCCTCTCTTTTAAAGAATGGTGTTACATTAGCATTCAGTCCTCTGGCACATAGGTTTCTTTTAGTTCTAATTTCCCCAACTTTCTGAATATTAAATATGTAATATCATTTGCAAATGTATCCACTCATACCCCACGAAATCCTATGAAATTTTTAAGTGGTGGTGGTGTTCAGGTGCCTGAAAAACTTAGAAGTTTGCCCCCCTCTTTGAATACCGCTTTCATCAAGTTATGGAATTCACTACCGTAAAGTGATATTCAGATTTATTGTATATGGTCTCCAAAAATGGATGTTCCATCTAACTATCATGACAAATTGTTGTTGATAGAATAATTTTCCTTGAATGTGCAGTTCCTTTTAAAAGCTATCTGTAAGAATTTAAAGAGTATAAATTTATAAATTATAAATTTATGATTTATAATAAGTCTTCTCTACTCACAAGCGTGACTGAAAATTAAGTTTTCAAACAATATGCCACTATGATTTGGGCACTAATAGATCCATCCCAGTTTTTGTATTGGAAAGCAGCCTGAAGAGTTACGTGCATATGAAACATTACTCATGGTCTTGGGGCATCTTTCTTGATGATAATAAAACAAAATTGCTAAAAGGTCCTTCTGAGTCTGCTCTTCTCTCAACTAAAACTTTTCCATTAGATTTTGTGAGAAGCAATGCACTTTTTGGATGCTTTAAGCTCCTCCCCCCTCGCCTTCAATGGTTTAAATGCCCAGAGATTATTTGAATGTGAATTTTAGTTCCGTAAAAGGAACTATAAAAAGGAAACAAAGCTTATCTGATGATTAATGAGAATACATTACAACTGTGGGTGAGAGACACTCAGAAAAGTTCAGATAAAAGATACATGGAGAGTCTTCTAATAAAAAATAGGAAATCATAGAAAATATCAGAAATGTCAGCATGGGTTACATTTTGGCTTAGTAGGTGTTGAACACGAATTGATGTTAAAAGAAGCAGCCATATGAACATTCTTTCTCATACAGAGATGAATTCTCTATGAGAGTAGCTCAATGAAGCAAGGCTGACTTCTTGCATGCAGAGTGCCACAGGGAATTCTCGCCCTGTCGAAGGTACGAGGAGAGGCTTTTCTTGGGCCTAGTTCACAGGCTTCGTTCAAGCCACGGGCCTAGTTCACAGGCCTAGCTCCATCCTAATCCACAGGCCCAATTCTAATTTACGAAAATGGCCACCCAGGTTGCCACTGAAGAATTCAACTCATCGTCCCCAGAGCTGTGGGACACATATGCTGAGCGCCCCAAATTTTTCTTGGAGGTCAACAAAGTCACTAATGCAGCCCTGAAGCAGGCCACCCTGCTTAGTGTTTGTGGCTCCCCTATCTTCAAAATTGCCAGATTGCATTACACTATGTAGAGTCTCACATTCAGCTGGGCTGATCTTTTTCAGATCCAAAAGTTAAAGCAGCAGCAGCCACCACCCCCTACGTGCTCAGTACTTTGTGCGCGTGCTCTCTGTCTGCATCCAGGAGCCAGGGGACTGCAGAAGGGTGAGAATATATACAAGTAGGGAGGGGAAGCCTAGGTGCCTTTAAAGGGGGATTGGACAGATTCATGGAGGAAACGTCCAGTGTACACTACAGGCAGTGATGGGTATGTTCAACCTCCCCAGCTGCATCCCATGTCAGGGCCAGACAGCCCAAGGCAAGCTTCAGGGCCTCAGAGGAGAGGCTCTCACTCCAGCAGACAAAGAGCGGCACCCTGAGTGGCAGGACAGCAGCCCCAGTCCCAGCAGGGAGAGGGACTACTTGGGAGGCAGGCAGGCCGGGAGAGTGGAGAACAAGCCACAGCTGACACAGTAGCGCCAGCCAAGGAGAGGCAGAGCCACAGCCTTTAAAAACCCCAGTGGCCTGTGATGAGGGTCAGTGGGGCTTGGGCTATTGGCAGACCTCTAACAGACCCCACAAGAGAAGGCACTAAGGTAAGGCAGCCCCCTGCCCTCTCTTCACTGACTGATTGAGGCCCTTTGTAAGGTGGGTCAGGGCTTCACCTAACCTGCTTCTGGACCTGCCTGACTTTTACAGGCTGAAGTTCTGCTGGGGTGCTGTTTACCTCCCTGGGGCCCAGATAGCCCTCTTTGGGGTCTTCTCTGATTTAGCAGCTTCCCTCCCCTTGCATGCACTTCCTCAGTTTCAGCAATGGGGAGGGGGGAAGAGAGCAAAGTGTGGCTGGCTGTGTGAAGTTGAGAGACTCCTTCAGAACCATGTTTTTTTATTTGTCATTTTTTGTGAGTTTAAGAAACAGTGAAAGTTATTTACATTAGAAGTATGTTTCTCTTTTTTATTCAAATAGTTTATTTAAGGTGTGCAGAAATAATTTGTAACTGCATAATTTTATATCATTTCTGACAACCATGGGAGGGGACACTAACATTATGGTGGAGTGGCACCTTCAAGATTTTCTACATCAAAAGTAGCACATGATGTGTTGTGAGTTGGCCATCCTTGGTTTAACCAGGTGCTTGGAATTTTTTGAACAAAACAGTCTTCAATTGAATTTAAAAAATAAAAAATCTTGGTCTTTTCAAAAACCTGGAGACCTCAGAATTGGGAAATAAATGGAAACAGCCTAGAACAGGTTAAGAGCTTTAAATATTTAGGTATAAATTTTCAATATAATGCATCCTGGGTTACTCACTGCAAACTAGCAATTAATTTGGCCAATGCTAGCACCTTAGCCATTACCCGCTTCTTCTATAATGGTGGTAACTAATATATACCAGCCGCTCTAAAAGTTTTTAATGCTAAAGTATATTCCCAACTTTTATTTGGCATCCCACTATGGATTGACTCACTGAATTCAGTCCAAATTTTTGCGCAAAATTTTGGGATTGCTGAATTGTGTTCCCTATGCAGCACTATGCCTTGAAACAGGACAATCATTAATTGAATCTAGGGCATGGCTGATTACCATAAAATACTGGCTTAGACTTTATTATAATCCTGATCCTAGTAGCCTTATTTATCAGCTATTCCTAGACTCGTTTCCTTCCAATTGGTCAGCTTTTATTGAAAAGAAAATCAGTGTCATGGGTTTATCCCTGGACTCACCATATATGCTTCCAAAATAAGAAATTTTTCAAAAGATCAAATGTAGAGTCCTGGATATTGAATTACAAAAATTACATGATGCTGCTAATAAAACTTGTTACCCTTTGAATCTGATTATCCCTTTAAACAGCGGCGTCATGCTACCGGTAAGCTGGGCGGGAGGAATGGGTGAGCGGCAGCCCGCCTACTGCGTTATGCTCCATTTTGCCGTCTTTCCCGCCCCCATGGGGGCGGGGAAGTTGGCGAAACAGAGTGTAACGCAATGGGCGGGCTGCCACTCACCCTTCCTCCCGCCCAGTGTACCGGTAGCATGATGCTGCTGCCTTTAAACCTTGGATATGTAGCATCATATTTATATTCATTACAAAATCCTCAGCTACGCAGGGTGTTCTCCTTGGATTTAATGTAATACCTTCTGCAGTCTTGCATGGCAGATTTTTGAAAGTTCCTTATTCAAATAGATGTTGTTCTTGTGATCAAAGTTGTATTGAATCAATAGCACATATTCTTTTTTATTGCCCCTTTTATACTGTAAGTCATACTCAATTTCTTAATTTAATTTTAACAAACAAGACAGGATTTTCTGATGCTGCTAAAATTCATGTTTTGCTGAATGACTCTTCACCAGATGTAACAGAGAAAGCAGCATCTTTTTTACAATGCGTTATAAAACTGTGCAATAAGGAATTGTAAACTGTTTTGAAGGTATTGATATTTATGTTTTGTTTATGCTAATAAAGGCTCTTGATTTGAATTGGAAGATTGGGAGCAGATTTGGAAATAAAATATTAAACTTACGAAAGCTGTATCATTTAAAGAAAATATTTATAAAATGTTCTATAGATGGCATTTATCTTCAGAAAGAATGGCTAAAATGTATTCAGAAATTTCAAATGAATGTTGGAAATGTAAAGAGTCAATCGGGACCTATTACCATATGTGGTGGACTTGGAAAAGATCTAAAGAATTTTGGAGAAAAGTGCAAGAAATGTTACAACAAATATTGAATATTGAAATGTGCCATACCATTCAAACCAGAATTAATCCTTCTTAATATTATGTCAACAATTCAAGATAGTACAAGTAAATGCCTTATAATATATATGTTATAACCATGGCGAGACTGTTATATGCACAAATGGGGAAAATGTAGAAATACCAGATATAGAAAAGTTGATTGATAAATTATATGATATAGCAGAAATGGATATTTTGACAGAAAGAATGAAAGAAGGGAATCTGTGCAAGATAGAAAATTGTTGGAAGCCTTTTTATGATTGTTTAGATGACTAAGAGGTATTAAAATAAATATACAATGAAGAAATAGATTTAGATAAGACTGGATGTTTAAAGAGTAGAAATGTATAAAGATTTTAGATTATTATATGCTGAAACTCCAGCTCAGTATCCTTTTGTGTGTGACCTATGTGTACCCATACCTATGTATACCTTGTTTAGCTATACCTGTGATACTATAATTAAAAAATGAGACTTTGATCCCAATTAAAAAAAAAGATGAAGCTTCCGGGCAGTGTAATCCTGCGGACCGCACCGTGTCGGCGCAACAGGGTTGTGCCAACGCTGCGTGCTTAGCGCTGACGTGTCTTAGCATGTCGGTGCTAAGGCAATGGGACCGCTGGTCCTGTTGCCCCCATGCAGTGCCTCCCTAGTGTCAGCCAAAGCCAGCTGGCGCAAGGGAGGCACCATGACGGGGCGGCACGGGATTGAGCGAGGGAGGCAGAATGTGGGCAGGGGGAAGGCAGTACTGGGGCACGCTTGGGAAGCAGCCATACAGCCATATCCTAAGCCCATTCAGGAGGCTGTGTGGCCCCGATTTGGGCCATACAGGCTCCTCGAAACTGCGTCCACTATTTAGCGGGTGCAGATCCAAGGAGCGCAGAGGGGAGGCTGGAGCCTCCCCTATGGTAAGGGAGCACACGCTCCCTTGCCGCTGGAGGCTCCAACCTCCCCACACC
>JAJKFI010000139.1:199758-217851 GCA_029204185.1 Lerista edwardsae | reverse complement strand
TCAGTCTCTGTGATGAGATTCAGGGCATAATCCTATGCCCTCCATTCAGCCCACACTAGTAGCTAGCATCAGCCAAATGGCAGCAGCGCTAGCACAAGAGCATCAACCAGTGGCAACAGTCTTTGGTGCTGTAGGGGCCAACGCTAGCAGTAGTGTTGGACCAAGAGCACTGGCCAAAGGCCACACTGTGCTGCTCCTCTGCCAGCCAAGTTTGGCTGGCGCAAGAGAAGTTCTGTACAGGGGAAAAGTGGGAGGTAGGGAGGAACTGGATGGACTGGGACATGTGCCGGCCTGGGGAGGGGGGGAATGGGATGTGCCCATTAGGCTGCACCCAAGTGTCTGTGCCCAAGCCATGTGACCCTGATTTGGGTCATGGAGCTTGTTTGGAGCTGCGCCTGCTAAACAGCAAACACAGATCTGAGCAAGCATCTACCCCGGGCAAGGACATAAACATGCCCTTGCCCCAGGGAGGCTCCAGCAGCCTCCCAACTTGAGCTGGATACAGCACAGGTGCGCCGGCCTTGCCATTCCAGTGCAAGTTAGGATTGTGCACTCAGATACCTAATTGCCCTGGGCAACAGCCTGGGGAAAATACAGGGAACAGCCTATTGAGGTGATCATGTACATTAACAGGCACCTCCCCCAATAGCTCACCCTCTTCACTTAAGGCTGAGGAGTCTGTTTCCAGAAGCCAATCCCCATTACCAGAGGGAGCCCCTGTGGAGTTTTGCTTGGGAGCCTTGGATCTCAAATGATGTGAGTAGGAGGACCTGCACAAGTCAGTGTTCTTAGGCTGACCGACTGCCCTGACTAAACCTACCTGACACAGAGAGTGGCCCAAATGCACTTTATGGTGGACCTTGTGAAGGCCAAACTTTGCTGGCTCAACTGTGCCAGCCTAACTCCAGGTTAGGATTGCACTCTCTGAGCATACGCACCTCTGGCTTGGTCTGGCTGTGGCTGTATTGCGAGCAGCAGAGACACCAGGGGTCAAGAGCTGGTTGCAGCTCCCATCCTCCATGCCCTTCAGGTGAGCAAGACATCTCTTGGTGTGATGGCCTCTTGACAAACATGACACCACGCTGCCCCACACACTCACCACCAAGCTGGTTCTGAACCCACAACATCCTGCTCCTTCTCTAGGCGCCCCATGCTCTTTTTCTTATCAATTGCGTTTTCCTACTCCCTCTCAGCAGATCGCAAGTCCTGAGTTGCATGCTTTTGCACCCAAACAAGGCATCCTAGTCAAAATCAAGCATGCCTCACCATTCCCCTCCCTCTGGCATCAGGATTTTCATGGCAAATGTTTCTCAACGATTTACTGAAACAGGCAACAGAACAATGGAAATATTCTAAAGAGCATGGGCAGAGTGTATTCTCTTCCTCATTACTACTTTCCAAGGAGCAACTGAGCAGGCATAAAAAACAGCAACAAAGGGCCATAAAGCACAGAGTGCTTTTCTTTTCTTTTTAAATTTGAAAGCTCCTTAAATTTGGGCAGATTTGTTAAGGCTCATGGGGTGGGGAAGAGAAAGGAAAAGCTTTCAAGTCTTACCTTCTCAGCACCACTCCAAAAAACCCATGTGGTGTGTTTGTGTGTGTGTGTGTGTGTGTGTGTGTGTGTGTTTAGATACATGCATCCTACAGTAATGAAAACATTTCACATTTATATAGTGAATACTACTAATTTGCAGGATTGTGTTGTTTAAGAAGGATAAAATCTCATTTAGTAGTATAATTTTCTTCATTCTCTCACTCTCTTAAAATCTGCTGTTATGGGACATTGTTCTCTGATGAGAGTGAGTGAGTGCAACTCAGAGCCCAATCCTGTACATGTCTACTCAGAAGTAAGTCCCATTATAGTCAGTGGGGTTACTCCCAGGTAAGTGTAGATAGGATTGCAGCCACAGTTATCTGTAATGGACATTGAGCAGGTATGATAGGGTTTGGATGTAGCTGATGTACTGTAACTGAGTGCCTTTACAGGAATGGGGAGGGGGCACCCTGATAATCTCCCCTTTTCCACCAAGTGAATTTATTCAGCAAGAGAACAGTGTACCTAAATACTTGCCAAACATTGGCTCAATTGCTGAAGGAAGAGGACTGCAATGAGATTATTTCCCATGCCCAGAAGTGGTTCTATGTGGGCAACAAAAAATTGCCCTGGTGAAATAGAGCAGTTTTGTAATGATAGTTCCAGTAACAGATAATTATAGTTTAACCAAAGTAGCAATTAGGATTTAAAATAATGTATTGACTGGTTGCCAATTGTAGTCAACTAGGCAACACTCAAACACCCCTAGTAGTTCAATTACTTGTAGTGCAATTACGAGTCTGCAAAAAGTACTTAAATCATTGCAGTGCGTTAGTGGAAGAGGAACTGCAATGAGTTTGTGCACGAATGTGTGCACTATCACTCATGTGTAACTCACAGTGAACACTTATGCTCTAGATAACACAGATCTTATTCACACTATTGCTCATATAGGTATTTTACTTTACCTCATCAAGGCTCAAAAGTCATCCTGTGGAATGTGTCCTAATCGCAAAAGATATTTGGGCCTTGCCCAGTTTCTAAGGGCCTAATCTTTCCAACTTTCTGGTGCTGATCAAGCTGCAATGCAGCTCTGAGGTAACTGAACAAATATCCCCTTAACTTGAGGAGGCCTCCATGACTTCCCTACCGCCACAGAATGCAGCACACACCCCATTAGAATGGCTACATCAGGGCTGAAAAATTGGATAGGATTTGGCCTTATCTCATTAAGCACCTGGTGTCCTGCTTAGAAGGCAGTTGGCTGAGCACAGCAATCAGGATTCTGGTTTAAGTGTGGAAATGCTGCTGCCTGAAATGTAGTCCAGTGACTCTTGGGTTTTTGCCCTCTTTGCTGCTTCTTCTTTTCAATCTTCTGTATGTACTTATCTTACCCCAAAATGGGTGTGGGTGTCTTGACTTACATCGCAATCCTACCTCTTCTGTCGCATCAATGCTACGTCATAGCGTCAACACAATGGCCGACAGGGGACACCAATCAGCACCCCTGCGTCGGCGCTCAAGCAACAGGACCGGCACTGCAGGCAGCGCTGGTCCCATTGCGCTTGCACCAAGCCTCCCTTGCATTGGCCGAAGTGAGCCAGCACAAGGGAGGCTACGTGTCCAGATGGACATGGGATTGGCAGGGGGAGGGAGGTTGTGGGCAGGATGTGGGCGGGATTTGGATTCAGCCATAAAGCCGAATCCTAAGCCCGTCCAGGAGGCCGTGCAACCCCAATTCGGGCCGTGCGGTCTCCTCGGATCTGCGCCTGCTCTTTACCAGGTGCAGGTCCAAGAAGCCCATAGGGGAGGTGCGAACATGCCCTTGGCTCCTCACACTCATCTAACAGACATCTGTCTCTTCAGCTGAAGCTTAGCTGGCTGCCAAAACTGCTAAAACTCCTGCCAAAACTGATTCCCACCAAAACTAAATTCTCCCAAGGATTTGCCACAGAAATCCCCAAAATTACAAGCAGGGAGACTCATAGTCTGACTCACCTGGGTCAGTTGCTGCTGAGAAGATGGACTGTGGCACTGGCTCTTGCATCCACCAGTAAGAGAGGGTAACTGTGCTGAGAAGCTGTCCCTCATCAGTGCTCTGTATAGCCGCTCAGCTCAGATTTCACTATATGAACTGTAATTGCTCATATTGAAAGGAAGATGTCACTTTTGTATTAAGTGTGCAAAGTCATGCCTGTACATTTTCCTGTACATTTACTAAAGGTATGGAGCTGAAGGTTGTAGTATTAGCATGATGGTGAGAATATGTATTGCCTTCTCTTCCACTTGTCAGATGGACTCCGTTGAAATATTCATGGGCTGCATTGTTCTGTCAAGTATAAAGTTTCCTTGTTAACATTTTGCTATAATTTAGGGCATATTTCATAAGCAAAACTGTTAAATATTTATGGCTAATGTTCATTACTTAAAAAGCACTTCACATATACATCCCTGATCTAATTATTAATATGTAGTTTAGACAGACCTTGTTTTTATAGTTCAGCACTTCTAAAAATTAACTTTACAGCAGCCAGCATTGATGGAATGCTGGTGGAGCTGCTCAACTTACAAATGTGTTATCTACAGTCCAGCACAGAAGGCATAAATCTTGTAACATGGACAGTGCAATCCTAACTTTTACTTGAGCCAGTGCAGGCACCCCCATGCCAGCTCAGTCATAGCGTGCCATAAAGCACGTCTGCATCTACTTGAGAGTTGGCTGGGCCTGCTGAAGGCCAGCACCAGTCTGACAGATAAGAGATGCACCTGAACCCTGTGCCAGCTGGCACTGGTAAGTTTGCACCGGGACGTACAGGGAAATGGGGAGGATGGTGTGAGGGTGTTTTGATGGCGGGGAGGGTTTTTTTGGGGTGGAGAGAGCAGAACCGGGAAGGATAGGGCTCAGGAAGGGGTGGGATCGGTGGCAACACCACATGCCGCATCCAACCCCCCTTCCCTTGGGTGAAAATCCGAGAAGCCTCAAATAAATGCCTTTTGTTTTTATTTTTCAAGGAAATTCAAAGTCAGAACGAAGCATCCTTTTGCTTTCTATAGAACCAAAGCATTATTAAGGAGAGGGCAATCAAATGAATAATTAAATTCAAACTGAGCACAATTAAATGGAGATGCTCTTTCACACAATAACATTAAAATGTGGCAACTTGTTTGCAATTTCATTTTTCGACCTTTATTACAGCCCAGGCCTGAAGCCAGTGGTAAGCTCTTACACCAGTAAGAGCTCCAGTGTTACAAATGTGCCCATGGCACAGGGCCTCAGGGCTGAGGAGCAGCTGCCATGCTGACCGTGGTAAATGCTACTGCGGGCTGGTAGAGTGAGTTTTGGGGCCAGGGGAGAGCATGGAGAAAGTGGGGAGAGGGCAGAACTGGGCAAGGGGAGGGGAGCAGCAGCCCTGGGAGGGGGTGGCAGCCCTTGCTACCACATGCCACACGTTGGGCTTGGACACCTGACATGAGGCTGTTCCAGTCTCTGTGGGCAAAATAGCCCCAGTGCAGGGGCTGGAACTTTAGCCTCGGGAAGGGGCCAAAGTTTCCCCAAGGAGACTCCCTCGGCTGCTGCGACTCCCACAAGCTGGAGCAGTCAACATTGTGGTACCACTACTCCTCAGGGAGCCAGGCAGTGCAGGACTGGTCTGCAAGTGAATAACATAACACATCAGTGAAATCATAAAACTAAATATTGTATGTTCAGTATAACAATAAAGGGGAAAAGGGGAGAAGGGAAAAAAGAAAAAAGAAAAGAAATAAAAATAGATAGTAAAAAATAAACATAGAAAATGCAAACATCGATATGTAAAACAAGGATCAGTAACAAACACCTATAAATATTTTTTTAAAGCTTGTGAATTTCCAAGAATTTATCCATATGAAATTGTTTTCTGTAGGCGAATACAGAAAGAATTAAGAGTTCTTACATTCATTGAAAAACGGTGGGTGGGCATGTGTCTTTCCAAGTTTTCAATATAAAGGCACTACCCTAACTTCCACTAGAATAGGTAGGCTGACTGGCTTGTGTTGTGCTGTATTCAGCACAGGTTAGGAGCAGGATGGGCCCAACCCAGAGTAAGGTAACTTTTCCCCTCCCCCCGGGTTGCATGCCAGCCAGCCAGCTCCATACAGCTACTCAGATCTGTGCCCACAAAATCTGAGAAGCCCTTGTAATGCTGGTCAAACCAAGGTCATGGTGCATCTGGCCTAGGCTACGGAGGCTGGTCCCACCTGCCCCCCCCCGGGGCCTTGTAATGCATTATAAGGCATTAAAAAGAATTATGTTTTTTTGGCAAAAGTTGTAAGTAACTTTTTTGTCCAAAATGAACATTCTGAAGCCTGCTGAGGCCATGGGCAGGCAAGAGCAGCCTTGGTGTACCTCAGAAAGCTCCCCAGACCTGTCTGGATAAATCCTCCGGTCAGGTTCAGGGAGGGTGGGTGGGTGGACTAAATCCGTGGGTTTAATTACACATGGATTTTTTTTCATCTGCAAGGGTTCCAAGAATGGAACCTTGTGGATAAAAAGGCCCAACATGTAATTCAAAAGGATATACATATCTACAAACAGTAATGAATGATCTAGTGTCCAGTTAATACAGGAAAAAGTCCATCCAAAAAGGCTGAGTAACTGCCCAAGACTAGAGCATATGCCAAAGTCTTTGCAGTTTCATCATAAAAAATAAATGAAACCAAGTTTATTTTTATTATAATAAATTCTTACACATAAATAGTTGAGGATTTTTATGTGAATCTTCCAAATTAAACATTTCCTTCTCTTGCTTTACTTTGAAATATTACAGTATCTTCAAAACAGCAATATTTTTTATTTGCAGTTTCATCATATTGATTCCTTTCTCACAGAATGCTTGAAATGTAGGAAACGTAAGGATTAATTTATCCTAATAAGCAAATTTCAGCAATAGTCTTGAGCAAATCAAACTCCTTCATGCCTGAGAACCATGGAAGGAATAAGGCCCAGTTTGAGATGTTTCAAAAATTCTTCATGCAGAATGTGTCTTGCCCATTTGATACAGTTGCTATCCTTTCATGAAAAAAGATCATGCAGGAGGTTTTAACTTGAAAAACCTGAATTATAACCCAACAATGTGTTCTCTTCCAAATGAACATGTAAATTATTCTACTCTCTGTCAGAAACGCATGGAGCCCCAAGCAGAGATGCATTGCGCCCCCAGCCCATCACCCCACCCCCGTGCGTCGCCCAGCCATGCCTTCCTGCACCCGGGATCGCTCCATTTCAGAGCAATACGGGCATAGGGGAGGGCGGGTGGGCGGCCCAAAAAGCGTGCGGGTTGCTCCGCACAATGGCACCTCGCCGCTGCCGGCGCCCATTGCTCTTGCCACCCCCGCTACACCCTTCCTCTGCCTCTGCTCTCAGGGACTGAAATAAGATGATCTAAACAATCATTTCAGCAAATTAACAAGACAGATTTGTCCCATTTGCTTGGATTTCTACCCAAGAAGAACCTAGAAGAGCCTAGAAGAGCCCCCTGTCTCAGGTATGTTCCTGAAACCTTTAGGGGAAGTGCTCTTCAGGTCAGATAGAAGTTAAAAGAGAAGATGTGTTAGAGTTAAATGATAAATTAAAGATCAATAAGTCACCGGGCCCAGATGGCATCTACCCAAGACGAACTACCCAAGTGGAACTAAGGAACTAAAGAATGAAGTTGCTGATCTCTTGACTGTAATATTGTAATATGTAACATTGACTGTAAAATTGTAATATGCAATTTGTCCCTTAAAACTGCCACGGTGCCAGAAGATTGGAGGATAGCAAATGTCATACCAATCTTTTAAAAAGGTTGGAGAGGGGACTCTGAAACTACAGGCCGGTCAGCCTCATGTCCATTCTAGGGAAGATGCTGGAAAATCTTATCAAAACAAAATCCTAAAACATATAGATGACCAAATGTTGCTGGTGGAGAATCAGCATGGCTTCTGTAAGGGCAAGCATTACCTCATGAGTCTTTTGAAATTCTTCAAAAAGGTCAACACGGATGTGAATGTGGGCGAACCAGTGGATATTATATATCTGGATTTTCAGAAAGCATTTGACATGGTCCTTCACCAAAGGCTGCTGAGAAAACTTCACAGTCAGGGAATAAGAGGACAGGTTTGAGAATTGGTTGAGGACCAGAATTGGTTGAGGACAGAGAGTGAAGTTTAATGGGCAATTTTCACAGTGAATCAATCAATCAATCACTAGTATTTATATACCGCTTTTCAACACAAAGTTTACAAAGCGGTTTACAGACAAATAACAACATTAAAGTTAAATGGCTCCCTGTCCCAAAAGGGCTCACAATCTAAAAGGATGGAGAACACTGTTATGTATGTAGTGATTTCATCTGTGGGAGAAGCAATTAGTTACCCAGGATTGGTGGACCAATCACTGGAGATCTAGGCTTGGGCGTGGTTGAGTGGTTAAGTATTTTAGTGTGTGTGTGTGGGTTGTTTTTAACCTTGTATGTTGTGTCGGAATTAAACCATACTAAAAGGACTTATGCTTTGTCTGGTTATGTTGGACCCACAAACATAACAGTGGTGACGAGGATGGGATTTCAAGCCTGAGCCTGGATTATGACAAAAAGAAAAGTTATGGCTGTTCACGGACAAATGGAGGCGTTTGACCCGGCATTCCCGGAGTTGTGGGAGACGTACGCCAAACGTATGGAGGTTTTTTTGGAAGCTAAGGGAATTTCAGATGCTGTATTGAAAAGAGCAACCTTGCTTAGCATTTGTGGAGCTGCAACGTTTGAAATTGCTCAAAGTTTGGTGGCCCCGAATGAATTGAGAACTACACCTTATAAGGATATTATGGGCCTTCCAAAGAGTCATTTTGCACCACAACCTTCTCGGATTGCACGACGGTATGCCTTTTATAACCTGCAGAGATGTTAATGGGGCGGCGATTAACAACTCGTTTGGACAGATTACATCCAGATTGTACGACGGACAAATTGCCAATGGCAGAGACACAAGAAGCAGTTCGTAGTTTCAGTCAGGACGACTTAGTTTATATACGAAACTATGCCAATGGCCCAATGTGGATTCCAGCAACAGTTTGTCGGGCTACAGGTCCAGTTTCATATGAAGTGGCTGGTTCTGATGGGAGGATTTTTCGACGTCATTTGGATCAAATGCGCCGCCGTGTATCGGATTCAGGGCCAGTATCGTTTCCCCCTGTACTCCGAGACCAACAACAGGAGGTGCTTGGCGCAGGAGCCGGTCAAGATTTAACATCACAGGAAGAGGAATCTTTTTTGGCTCCACCGGGATCCACTGATGTGGGAGTGTCTCGGGAGAGTCCTACAGTAGGGGTATCGGCCCCAGCGAGTATTCCAGAGAACCCATTAGAGCAAACTAGAACAGTAGAGACTCCTGTGCCAGTGCCACGTCGTTCTGTACGAGAACGGATACGGCCGCGTTACTTGGAAGATTATGTGTGTGGACCCTGAACAATTCTTGGGGGAAAGGGGTGTTATGTATGTAGTGATTTCATCTGTGGGAGAAGCAATTAGTTACCCAGGATTGGTGGACCAATCACTGGAGATCTAGGCTTGGGCGTGGCTGAGTGGTTAAGTATTTTAGTGTGTGTGTGTGGGTTGTTTTTAACCTTGGATGTTGTGTCGGAATTAAACCGTACTAAAAGGACTTATGCTTTGTCTGGTTATGTTGGACCCACAAACATAACAAACACCACCAGCAACAGCCACGAGAAAGACACTGTGCTGGGGTGAAGAGGGACAATTGCTCTCCCCCTGCTAAATATAAGAGGAGCACCACTTGAAAAAGTGCCTCTTGCCCAGTTAGCAGGGGTTAGCAGGGTGAAGAGAGGTGAGGTGCTGTGTGTCCAAGGGATCTGTCCTGGGACCAGTGCTTTCTAACTTGTTCATAAATGCATAAGCAGTGAGGCATAAGCAGTGAGGTGGTCAAGTTTGTGGATAACACTAAACTTTTTCAGACCATGAAAACCAGAAGGGATTGTGAAGAGCACCATAAGAACCTTCCCAAACTGGGAGAATGGGCAGTACAATGGCAGATGTGTTTCAATGTAAATAAGTGCAAAGTATTGCATATTGCAGCAAAAAATAATAATCAAAAATTCACATATAGGTTAATGAGTTCTGAGCTGTCTGTGACAGACAAGGAGAGAGATCTTGGGGTGCTGGTTGACAGCTTGATGAAAATGTCAACCCAATGTGCTGCGGCAGTAAAGAAGGCCAATTCCATGCTAAGGATAATTAAAAAGGGGATTAAGAATAAAACAGCCAATATTGTATTGTCATTGTACAAGGTGATGGTAAGGCCATGCCTGGAGCATTGCGTATAGTTCTGGTCACCACATCTCAAAAAGGACAAAGTGGAACTAGAAAAAGTACAGAAGAGAGGAACCAAAATAAATTCTGGGCTGGGGCACTCCCTTACGAGGAAAGGTTACAGCGTTTGGGGCTCTTGTCTAGAAAGAAGGTGCCTGAGGGGGCGCTGTACAAAATTATGCAGGGGGAGGATAGAGGAAATCTTTTTTTCACTCTCACACAATACCAGAACCAGGGGACATCCTCTAACGCTGAGCTAAAGAGGCCTCTAATCGAAAGCTAAAGATTCCCTCTATCCACCCCCTGCATAATTTTGTACATCTCAATCATGTCCCCCCTCAGGCGCCTCCTTTCTAGACTGAAGAGCCTCAAACGCCTAGTGTCATGAGAGTTAGAACAAGCAAAAGAAAATATTATTTTACCCAGCATGTAATTTGTCTGTGGAACATCTTGTCACAAGATGTGGTAATGGCATCTGGCCTGGATGCTTTTGTTTTTTTTCCGGAGATGATTTTTTAATTAATTTTTATAGCTATAAAGATACAGGTAAAGGATAATCAATTACATAGGAAAGGTATACAAGGGATCAGACAATAGGAAATTTGAGGCAGTACGAGAGTGAAATCTACATGCACAATCAATAATTTCAATTATAATATATTCTATCTGGAAAGACAAAATTATTATAATTTCACAAAACTGTATCTAATTTCAATATGTCTTCAAATCTTCAATTGTTTCAATAATTTCACAGTTGATTGGCAAAATCAAACAGAAAGTTATATATATAATTGCCTATCTCTAATTTATAATAAAAGCAAATAAGATAACAAACTAAAAAGGGAAGAGCTTACTATATAAAATACTGAAATAAAGTAAACATGGAGGACGCTGAAACACTTAAACTATATTTTTTTCTTTCTTAAAAAAAAAGAAATAAAAAACTTCTATATTCTCTTGAATAACAGCACTCTCTTCATCTCATCTCTATTCATATTGCTTATATTCCATCTTTCAACCTTAATCTCTTATACAAAACTCTTACT
Organism: Lerista edwardsae; assembly: GCA_029204185.1. Taxonomy (NCBI): domain Eukaryota; kingdom Metazoa; phylum Chordata; class Lepidosauria; order Squamata; family Scincidae; genus Lerista; species Lerista edwardsae. The sequence continues at coordinate 206,929 of JAJKFI010000139.1, read as the reverse complement.
ATTAGAATTAAGACAGCCTATTTCAAAAAAAGCTAGGAAATAAAAAGTAAAAATAACGGACACAGGAATTAGAAATATAACAGAACATACCATCACTTCCTAATCACCACTAGGTCTTAATATCATATTTCTCTAAAATCATGTCTTAATGCAAGCTTGAATTATCACGTACCTTTTAAAAATAATAATAATAATAATCGCTTAGTAATATAATCTCGACGCGAAGTTACAAGCTTACAGTTAATCGCTTCACAAATCAAGACCCAATGCTAATTATTTCTCTCTATCACAAATCCCACAGGAAGGAATGAGCTTTATCACATTTAGATCATCATTTCTATTATTGCTGTCTATTCAGTTTTAAGATCAAAAATTTCATTAATCAAGTTTCCCAGCCCATTTATTATAAAAAACCAAAAGTAATACAAATTATTAAAAAGAAACATCTGGTTAAAGCTTTTTCCCTCTACTGCCACCAGAGGGAGGCCTGCTGACAAAAAACACTCCCACTGTATTTGTCAGCTGACCATGGAAATATCTTCTTTATAATCTCTTTCTCTTAAATCTTAATGCAATCAGGACTGTCCATCTCCAAGTAAAAAGCATCTTGCTTTCTTAAACCGTCCAATTCCATTTCTTACTACACATTCCTCTCCTCATTCCTTCCCACAAAGTTTCTTCAAACATTCTTCAGCTCTAGTTGTAATTCTTTCGCCTTCCTCATTACCGTCGCCATGTTAAACTACGCAGTAAAAAATTGAAGCTTTCTTTAAACGCACAAAACAAAATGCTCTAAATTCCATCTTCCCACATCTCATCCATAAATCTTCTAAATTTGCAAACAGGACTGTCCGTTTTCAAAAGTAATACAGAAACGACTTCTTTCTTCAACCAACTTGAACTCTGGTTGTAAATCTTTCACTTCTTCTCATGTTACCGTCTCCATATTCAATCTGCTAGACGGTGCAAGATTCAAATTTTCTTTAAATGCACAGAAGAGAGTGCTCCATATTTCAGCCTCCCACTCCTCGTTAACAAAGAATTTGAAAGAGAAAATGAAGAGGAAAAAGAAAAAACAGCGATGCACTTCAGTGGATATCTTGTATTAGAAGCTAAGCAGATTTATTTCCACTGACCTCATTAGCCCGCCGCCAGCTCTCCAGTGCAATTCACGCCAAGGTGTCATCCTCATAAAATTCATTTACGCCTGCTCACCACTTCTTCCCACACGTTTGTCTTCATTAGGAGCCTTTGAAGACTTTCCAGAAATTATCATCTTATCATTCTCTCTCTAGTTGTTGTCACTCTCCAAGTCAGAGACCGTCCGCACAGTCTGCCCAGGCAGAGATTCTTCCTTTTCTCCGGTTAGAAGCGAACATCATACACCCCCGAAGTTGGCCACTTTCCAGGGGCTAGATGTTAATGCTTACCCCCAACCCAGTTCTTCTACTGGAATTGGGCCTGAACCCCTTGCAGAGATTCAGGAAAGAAAGAAAGCTCCAGCCACTCTCGAAAAAGTGGCTGCCATGTTCAAGCCTCTGGCCACTTCCCCCTGGCCTGGATGCTTTTGAAAGGGGATTGGACTAATTTATGGAAAAAAAAACTCCATCACAGATTACGAACTATGACTGGTATGTCCAGTCTGAGATTAGCTGGTCGTTCATCATGACGGCCGGGTAGGAATTTTTTTTCTGTCATCTGAATTGACCATGATGGCAGATTTTGTTTTGTTTTGTTTTTGCCTACCCCAGACTGGGGAGGGAGGGATGGGTGTGTTCAGTAGGTTTCATGGTTTACACTTGGGGTTAATAAAGTTAAACTCCAACCTCAGTCTGGTGCCTTCCTTGGGGATGGTGCAAGGGTAACGGACTACCTTAGAATGCCAGATGCAGGGAGTGGCAATGAGATAAAAGTATCAGGTTGTCTTGCGTGCTCCCTGGGGCATCTGGTGGGCCACTGTAAGATACAGGAAGCTGGAATAGATGGCCCCTTGGCCTGATCCAGCAAGGCTTTTCTTACGTTCTTATGTTCAGGGACTGCAGAGGAGAAAGCACAGATTGGAAAGAGGCACTTTGTGTGAAATACACTGCCTGATGGGTAGTACTTCCTCACATTTTCAAGGCGCATGCATTACACATTCCTTTTCATAGTCTGTTTTTGTGCTGTGAATATGGGTCCTAAAAAAACAGATGAACGTCTGATCTCAGAGTTTAAATAGCTCAGGGATCAGAAGTTGTGGCTGTTGCTCCAGGTGGCAGAGTTCCATGGACTTCATGAGCAGTGAGTGCTGTCCACGATGAAGTGCAGCATCTGTGACAAAGTTCCTGGTGAGACATGCAAGTTTAGCACTGGGCGAGTTCACAGCAGCAAGGTGAGGAAGCCAGGGCCCCGGACTCCTTAAAAACTTTAGAACTTAAAAGAAACATAGCCATGCAATCAGTCAGCCAGCAGGTGGGTGGGAGCTATCCAGTGTTTTGCGCAGAGTGCCACATGTATGATTATGTGCCTCTGGGGCATAAGTCGTGGGCGTGTCCTCGGTGCAAGGAGCTCCAGGGACTCAGGGAACGAGTCTACTCCCTAGAGGCCTTGGTTGCGGACCTGGAGAAGCAGAGGCAGGCAGCGAGGGTCCATGGTGAGACTTCTGGGGACTTGCAGGCTTAGTCCCACCCTCAGAGGCAGCTCATTAGCTGCCGGGAAAAGAAGTCTCAGGGCTGGAGGACATCAGCCTGGAACAGAGAGAAACAGTCCCCCAGTAGGAACCCCTTCTTCCAGTGATGAGCCCACATCCAGTCGCACTATGGATGCTCCTCGGCAGGAGGGGGGTCATGGGCTCCTTGTAGTGGGTTAGGGTTAGGTGAAAAGCAGAAGGGATTGTGAAGAGCTTCAGAAGGACCTCTCCAGATTGGGGGAATGGGCAGCAAAATGGCAGATGCATTTCAACATAGACAAGTGTAAAGTGGTGCACACTGGGGCAAAAAAATCAAAACTTCACCTATAGGCTAATGGGTTCTGAGCTGTCTGTGACAGCTCAGGAGAGATATCTTGGGGTGCTGATGGACAACTCGATGAAGGTGTCGACCCAGTGTGCGGCAGCAATTAAGAAGGCCAATTCCATGTTTGGGGTAATTAAAAAAGGAGTTGAGAATAAAACAGCCAAAATTATTATACCATTGTACAAATCAATGGTAAGGCCACATTTAGAGTATTGCGTACAGTTCTGGTCATCACATCTCAAAAAGAACATAGTGGAGCTGGAAAAGGTGCAGAAGAGAGTGACAAAAAAGATTACGGGGCTGGGGCACCTCCCTTATGAAGAAAGACTACAGCATTTGGGACTCTTCAGTCTGGAAAAAAGGCGCCTGAGGGGGGACATGATTGAGACATATAAAATTATGCACCAAAGGGATAGTCGATAGAGGGATGTTCTTTTCCCTCTCTCACAATACCAGAACCAGGGGGCATCCACTGAAATTGAGTGTTGGGAGAGTTAAAACAGATAAAAGGAAATACTTTTTAACCCAGCAGATAATTAAGCTATGGAACTCCTTGCCACAGGAGGGGGTGATGGCATCTGGCAGGATCTCAGCCTTTAAAAGAGGACTGGACAGATTTCTGGAGGAAAAGTCCATTGTGGGCTATAAGTCATGATGGGTTGGGCAACCTCCTTACATTAATAGTAGGGTACTTCAGAATGCCAGGTGCAAGGGAGTGGCAACAGGATGCAGGTATCTTGTTGTCTTGTGTGCTCCCTGAGGCACCTGGTGGGCCACTGTGAGATACAGGAAGCTGGACTAGATGGGCCTTTGGCCTGATCCAGTGGGGCTCTTCTTATGTTCTTATGACTTGGTGCCAGAGGCGTCATCCAGGCGGAACGGCCCGGTACGCCGTTCCGCTAGTTCTGCGGACGGGCCCGGGCCGCGCCGCCTCTCCGGAGGATGGGCGAGCTGCTGCTGGGCCCGCCCTCCCTCCCTCCCTCGTGTCCTGAATCGCTCTGAAATGGAGCGATTCCGGCGCTGTGAGGCTTAGGGAGGCGTGGCAGCCCTCCACCATAGGAGCGGAGGGCTGTCAATCATCCGGGCATTCCAGTTCTTGGCGCGCCCGGATGACACCACTGCTTGGTGCCCATTTGGAAGCCCTTGCGTCACTTTTAAGGCATCTAGTGGCTACGCTCACAGCTGTGTTTATTTTATTTCCCTTCCTTGGTGATTGCTAACAGTGGCTGACCCTCTGCTGCTCACCCTGCTGATAAGGGCTGGCCATTTCCTTCCACCTGGGGCTATCTGCAGCTTCCTGGGTTGCTTTGGACTGCTGGGCTGTTGCTGCATGGCTACCGCCATTTTGCAGCATCCACCGTGTTTCTGATTACAGGGGAAACTCAGGCTCACGAGCTTGGCATTCTTGTTGCCTTAGCAGGGGATTCCCTGCTTGCTCTCTCACCTTGTGGGGTGCTTGTGTGGGGGCTGGGCAGCACACAGGGAGGGCATTTGCTACACTCAGCTGCATGTCCATTAGAAGCTTGTCAGAGATATTCTTCGCCCTTCCTGCAGCAGGAACAAGTGTTTCTTTTGCAGATTCCAAGTCTCGTTCCCCTCGCTTGGTGATTGCTAATGGTGGCTAACCCCCTGCTGCTCACCCTGCTCTCAAGGGCTGGCCATTTCTTGATCAGGACATTTCCTCCAACCAGACATTCCCTCACTAACCCTGCTGTGGCAAAACATAAGTGAGGGGGAGGAGTGGGTTGTCCCTTGGAGAAGAAAGTGCAGGCATTCATGCTGCCTAGGAAGCCTGTATCTCTGTATCTTTAAGGGCTTACTGAAAGACAATTTAAACTTTCCAAAAGAAGATGTTGTACCGGTCATTCAAATCCCAGAATCTAAAGAAACAGATACCTATCTTGCATCAAAAAGCGCCACATACCAGAGGTGTTGGTTAGAATGCAAGGAAATCATAAACAGAGATCTGGCCTTACATGAATGTCTACTTCAAGATTTTGATGTAGTTCTCCTTTATCAAGGTGATAAAGTTCTCACAGTAATTTTGAGGACAACTACCATTCCGGAGGAAGATGTGGCGATATGGATTTCAAACTATGCAACCATTTTGATAGGAACGCACAAAAAAGGAGATAGAGATGTCTACTGGGCAGGAGAATATTGTTGTGTTGTGTCATTTAAAAAGGATAACTCAACCTCATGATATGGTGAGATTCCATGTCTGTGTGCTGGCCTCCCTGCCTCCAAGAGTGGTCCAAACATACTTTACGGTTGCCCTTGTGCTGGCCAAACTTTGTTTGCCTAACTCTGCCAGCCTACCTCCAGGTTAGGATTGTGCTCAGTTATTGGGTAAAATGGGGTAGAACTGTGCAGTTGGCAGAGGATAGCCTAAATACCTCTTCTCTGAATTTAAATGTGTGATACGTATGGACGTGAGTTTCTAAAAGTTTCTAAAAACTTTTTCTAAAAGTTTCTAAAACCCACACTTTTTTGCCACCACCACCCCATGCTCCAATGTGTTCGGATCGCTCCTTAATGGAAAGATTCAGGGTGCAGGGAGGCATGGCCGGGCATGCTGTGAGCAGAAAACAGCTCTGAAAAAGGAAGTATAGCTAGCACATTAAAAAAAAAACCCTGTGAAGATTTTCCTCTTATTTTTATCAACTTATTTTCAGTCATTAATCTATAAATTCAGTGGCAGGAGAATAATATTTAGTTTGTGATTTAACTTGTAAGTTGAGGAGTCACATTGAAATTATATATAACTAGCTTTTTGTGACCCGGCGTTGCCCGGGGGCAGAAATTATCCCCAGGCTCTATTAGGAGGAGGAATGAGTCTGTTCTGCAGTGCACCCCCACCTCTGGGGGCATTTGGGGGCCCAACCCCCACAGTATATCTGTCCAGATCGTAAGGAAGGAGTGTACCACGTGTGGTGCACAGCGTTCCAGGCGTTCCAGAGTAATGGTGGAACATACACACAAATCTGCAAACCTCCCTCAAAAGCATGACATAGTGCGATGCATATATAGACATCTAGAACCCGTCCCTGAAACAAAGCAGTATTGATGACCTGGAACCCACAATGCACACTATCACTGTGAAATGAATGAGGAAACAGGGACAGCATCAACTAAGAGAGCAACATGAAGGTCCCACTTACTGTCTGCAGGTCCAGCCCTCACGTATGAGAAACAGGCAGAGGTGGCCTGTGAGCTCCCTGGACATAGGCCCCTCTCAGATCCGAGTGGGTGCTGGAACTCCCTGGATCCTGCTCTTTCCACCCTGGGCCAGTCAGGCAACACAGGCAAAACATTCAGTTTCGCTTTCTGTTCTCCCTCTGTCTGGTAGCTGAGCTGCTCAGCCCTCCCACAGAACCTGCAGAATTGTCTGTGACCACAGGGTGGCAGCAGACCTGTAGCCCCATGCAATCCCCTTGGTTCCTGACGATCCGGCCCCCTCCCTGAAAAACAGGGGGCCGTAGGGGGGTCTGACCCCCGCAGTGATTCCTTCCAGGCTGCAAGGAACGTGTGCGCCAGGTTTCGTGGCCGTGGGTCAAGGGACGGAGATTTGTATAAGGAACATACATACATACCCGCATACACACACACAAACGTCCATTTTTATATATATAGATAAAAAATTCACCTCTGGGATCTTTGATATTTAAGAGAATATTAATGCAAGAAGTGAAGAAGTGTACAAGTGAACAAGAAGTGAACAAGTGTAATGGACCATGTTTCAAAATGATAATTCCAGATCTATTCTGGTTAGAATAGATCTATTCCAAAATGCCTATTCCAGAATACCCTGTCATAACTTTATCTGAGCATGTGAGCAATTCACATGTAATCTCTTCACATTACTGATGTTTGTAACAAACTTCACTTTTTCTCTCCTTGCTTAAAGCAGTTTTACGTAATATAACTTCCATGTATGCATTGACAATTAATCAAACTAGAGCAAGACATTTGTCAACATCCAAACAAATATTCTATTTCCAAACAACGAAAGACATAATATAGTGTTTACGAAGTTAAAAATGACAGGCTTCTTCAAGGGGGAGCAGTGTTAAAATTCTCTTGTTCAAATACTGCCACATTTGTCGCCTGAGCTTTATACATGGTGCTGGATGTTGTTGTTGTTCAGTCGCTAAGTCGTGTCCGACTCTTCGCGACCC
>JAJKFI010000139.1:151644-194758 GCA_029204185.1 Lerista edwardsae | reverse complement strand
GACCTGAGGGTCTCATCTTCCAGTGTGTGCTGGCCTGCTGCGTAATGGTGCTGGATACATGTCTGGAAATCATGACTCACAGCCCAATCTGTTTGGTTAAGGAAGGTTAAGCGCCCTTTCACATATCTAAAGGGCAGAACCAGGTCTCCCTGGCACAAACCCAGAGCACAATCCTAAACTGGAGTTAGGCCGGCATAAACTAAGCCAGCAAAGTTTTGTCAGCACAAGGACCACCATAAAGCATTTTTGGACTACTCTAGGAGTCAGGGAGGATGGCGCACGTCTTTGTGCTGGCCTCTCTGATTCCGAGAGTGGTCCAAACATACTTTAAGGTGTTATTTGTGCTGGCCAAAATTTGCTGGTTTAGGGTGCAATCCTACCCAGCGCTGGAATGGCAAGGCCGGCCGGCCAACGCCATATCCGACGCTAGGTAGGGGAGGTTGGAGCCTCCCCGCGGCAAGGGGACATTTGTTCCCTTACCGAAGGGGAGGCTTCAGCCTCACCTATGTGCTCCTTGGATCTGTGCCCGCTAAAGAGCGGGTACGGGCCGCGCAGCCTCTCCAATGGGCCTAGGATTTGGCCTTATGGCTGAATCAGAGGCCCGCCCTTGTCCCGCCCACATTCCGCCCTCCTCCCACCAATCCTCGAGGCGCGCTGTCATGGCGCATCCCTTGCACTGGCCAGTTTCGGCCAATGCAAGGGAGGCGCTGGGCGAGCACTACAGGGCCGGCGCTGCCAGTAGCGCTGGCCTTGTGGCCTTAGCACCAACGCGGGGCAGCTGATCGGCGCCCCTGCATCAGCACTAAGCCCGCAGCACTGGCTCAACCCCTTTTGTCCCGACGCTGTGTGCGCTGTAGGATTGCACTGTTACTTTATGCTGGCCTAACTCAGTTTAGGATTGTGCCCAAAATGAAATAGGGACAGCCAAAGCAGGTCTCCCGCTTCCTGGCTTGGAGCCTAGGGTGGCTAGGTGGGCATTCTGGGACTCCTGACTTTTTCGCCTGAGTCTGGGCTCTATAAAATCCTAGTGTAAGATAACCTCCCCCACATTTCTGAAAGGCAGAACCAAGTCTCCAAGATATGAACTGGACCTGATAAGGTCAGTGGACCCCTTGGTCTGTGGCCTGCTGCGTAGTGTCCTCGGATGGCAGGGCAGGTGTTCCAGGGCTCCTGACTCCCATACTTGCAGTGCCATCCTATTTGGCTGTGATCCTATGCACACCTACCTATTGTACCATTGAAAACAATAGAACTTAGAAGTAACATGCATAAGACTGTATTGCAAATTGGGGGGGGGGGCTTTATGTCTGTCTTATTTCTATGGTTATGTCTGCTGATAGCCACAGCCATAAATCCCATATATACCACCTCTATGACAGTGATTACATTTGATAAGAATGTTTTAAAATTGATGGAAATGTTAATTTGGAATAAAAACATAGAACACAGCTTTCAGCCCCTCCCCCCTTTTTAGGCTAACACTGCCATCCATGAAAAATAAAACCATTTTAGACTGACTCTACTGATAAAGAATCAGACTCCGAAGGATTTCCAGAAGACAATTTAAGAGCCACTTGTCTATGTCATATCACTGTCAATTGTGTTTTGCCCTAGGCCTATACTAATGTATGTGAAGAATTTCAAACACTCTAAAGAGAAGGATCTGGTGTGATAGACATGAAATAATAATTTTGCCATGATACGTTATCATGATCAAAGACATTAGGCTTACTCTTGTCTGAGGTCAAGAACTATCCTTTGCATAGTCTGCCAGCTTATTGATGTTATCTGAAACTGTGAGAAAGGCACACAGATGGGTAACACTTATCATATAGAGAAACTTGGCATGCTCAATGCTCAAGAAGTCAGAATAATAAGCCGTGTTTCATTTGGCTTGGTTCTGTTTTGTCAATGTTAGTTAAATATTGATAATCTCCAGTGGGAGATTCAGAGTGTTCATTTTGCAGGTATAGAGCAGGCAGTTGATCCAGTGGAACATTTTTTTGTAATACACTAAACGCATGCTCTAGTTTTGTTGGTCTGCCTTTTTTTGTGGGTTGTTTTTTTTTTTACAAGAAAGCACTGTAAAATCCCACCTCAGCAAACCGCACAGGGAGAGTATGAACAGGTTTGTACTGCACAAGTGAAATCTTGTGGCCATGTTCAGCTTGTACAATCTAATCCTGCATAGGAAGTTGTGCAGTCATCTGAAGATAAATGCGGCAAAATACCTCATGTAGACCAACTACTGAGCAGGGTTTTGCACTGCAGATGTGTTCTCCGCATTACATGTACAATGAGGCCTTGTCTTTCAGAAAGGTGCCAGTCATGTCTGTTGCCCTAGACCGAGAACAGCATCAAGGCTGTGTTAGCTGATGGGACTTTATACTTTGCCACATTGTACTTTGTCAGATAAGCTAAGAACCAAACTGTAGGTAATATTTAGCATCCCAACCTGTTGTAGCAGTACAGGGTCACTGTGGAGCTCAATAGCCTATTTCTGCAAGAATGTGTGAGAAGGCTAGCCAGCAAAAGTACGGAGTATGACCTTGAGGATCTGTCCAGGCTTGACTTACAGTTGCAGGCTGAAGCTTGATGGCCCATGGCCAGCGGAGAGAACTGCACTGTTAAGGCTACATCTGTGACTGAGGGTTCGGTGAATCACAGAATGCTGTATATTTGTAAAAACTCCTTTGAAAAATGGTGGTTTTAGACTAATCTGCTCATGTGAGCTGCCTTTGGCATTTGCTTCGGCATGGGTAAGGCGGGGTATAAATTATTTCAATAAATAAATAATATGTAAAAACCGTATGGGTCCCCTAATAAAAAACGATGGGTCTCCTCAGACCCATGTGTGCTATGTAGCTAGTGTCAGCCTGAGGAGAAAAAGGGGGGCAGAGCAATTTGAAAATGAAAGATAGGAAGCAGTGTGTGCTTTTGCCACAGAGATACACCCCTCCAGTCCACTCCCGTCCCTACCCTGGAACGTCTTTGAACCTCCCACTCCCCCCTCCACTGCCAATTTACCGACACTGGTGGTGTATCCCAGGGCCACTGGCATGCTTATCACACCTCCAATTGTAGGGAGGTGCAGAGGATTAATTGTACCCCAGCTCAAGGTCAAAAAGGCAACCTAGGAGCCAAAGGAGGGGGCCTGAAAATTTCTGGCATCTTACCAGGCATCCTATCTCACCAGGGCCATGTGATGGGTGTCTGTGCATGCAGGGCATCATACATGGGCCCAGGGTCAAAAACGGTTCCTGGTGTATATTTTTTGTAAGCCTATGTAGTTTTATAGATCGCAATTCGCAGAAAATATGATCCAACAATCATATGAAATAATGATCCAGTGGAGAAAGGATGGGGCCCAAAATAAACTTTGTACATAGCATAGCTAGAGGGTGGTCACAGCATTAGGTTTTGCACGATGCCTCAAAGTCAGGCAAAGGCAAGCAGGGCAGTGGGGGAGGGGAGAGAGATAGAGGCAGAGGTGGAATGAACAAGGCAGGCTATTCTTCCCTAAGCTAGCCCTAGGAAAGGAATTGCTGGGGTCCATAGTCTAGGTGACCAGGAGCAGACACCTCCATTTTGTTCTTGCTGCCGCGAATGGCTTTAAAGGGGAAGGGCTGTTTGCATAGCTTGTAGAGGCACTATGCCAAAGTGTTTTGACCCCCTTTAGTTTCACTACTGCTTTGTACCCTCTGATAAAATTCTCCTCAGAGGCTCTGCCCTGGCCATTTGCAGCAATAGCCCAGAAGTGTGCTATGCCATACCAGATTTTGTTCCATTGGAAAGAGTCTTGTGCTGCTGGAGCATGAGTTCCGGAAGCTCAAGGCCCAAAGGAGGATTGGAAATGAAAAGCTATTTTTGCAACTTTGGCTTAATGAAGAAAGTTGTCCTTTTATATTTAAAAAGTAGTTACTGGGGTAGAGGGTGGGGTGTGATCTGACTTGGCAGTGTGCAGTGTTCTGCATGAGTCTTGAAATTCAAGTCGAGTCAATTTAGGAGTCTCCACTGATGTCATGCAGGGGGTACGCGGGGGTACACGCGTACCAGTTTCTATGATTACAGCTGGCCCCGCCCATTCGCCCGCCCACTCGTCGACTCCGCCCTCTGCAACGTTTGAATTTCCTGCATGTTTGAGTTGCCTGCATGTTCTCAGAGCCAGGCAGGCAGGCAGGCAGGCAGGCAGGCAGCGAGCGGAGCCTTTCCTTTCCTTGCCACTGAAAAATGAGTTGCTCTGGGGTTTTAACATGATGCCAGGCCTCCTTCACATGTTCTGGGGGTGCTGTGGAATACTGTTGCAACTGTTGGGTCAGTTTAAAATCATCTGAGGCCTCAAAAAGGGCTTTTTTCATGTCACTTCCTGCCACGACATCACTTCTGGCTTATGACATCACTTCCGGTGGGCGGGTCCCGACACGTGTCAATCAAAAGTGAGTACCTGTTATTAAATCATTTAGATGACACCACTGGGAGTCTCCACCCCTCATGATTCATGCACAAGTCCTAGTGCACACCCGTGGTGACTTCACACTGGCATTTCACGAGTCATTTTCACAAGTGTCAAGTGTTGTCGGAAGCAGGACTGAGGAAGATGGAGGCGGCCAGCCGAGCAAGCTGGGAAGGGAGGGCTCAGAGAAAGCCAGGTGGTGCCTATCAAGGGGGAAATAAAAGGGAGGGGGAAGGGAAGTGAGGCAGCTTGCCTGGCGGAGGAAAGAACAGTGTTTCCCCAGCAGGTGCAGGCAGATAGCGGGAGGACCCCACCCCAGCTCAGGCCTGGGAGCTGTAAGGAGAATCTTACCTGGCCAGGAACCGCGACTCGGACGCCACAGTGGGACAGGCGCCCAGCTCAAGATTGCCACCACACCAATCCTTGGATATAGGCTGGTGAGGATGCTGCCTTGACCTCTGGAATGGCTGGTCGGAGACGCTGCCTGAGTCATGAGTGGGCCGGTGGCCTAAAGACTGCTATGGGGACATTAGCCCAGTTGGGCAGGACCTTACCTTATCCTTTGAGAATGCCAGAGGGCATGGACTTCTGTTGACTTTGTGGGTGGGTTCGTGACACGGAACAGGGAAATCAGCTCACCCCTTGTGAAGGAACAGGGGAGGCAGGACCCCTTCACCACCACCCTCCCCAAGGGCAGCTTGGGAGTGCACGTCATCACGACGAGTCATGAGTCTTTTCATGGCAGGCTGCAGGACAGTCATGTCAGGTCTGGTAAAAGAGTCCAGACCTGAGATACTCTTTTGGCTCTGGGAACAACAGCCGTGGCATGAGGCCAGCCATTAGTTACATCTATGTGCTGGCCTCTGAGCAGTGATGAGAGCAGCTGTGGAGAGGTGAGGACGTGCCAGACGGCACGTTCTCTATGGAGACCCCAGTCAGGGCTCTGATTGGTGATAAGGAACACAAGAGGTACATAAGGAAGGGCAGTGCCCCATATCAGCGTGGGTTATATGGAAGGGGGGAATGCTATCCAGCTGTGTTACCATTTGCTGTGTACAAGATCTGTCTGCTGCATCCTGCTATCTGACTGATGTTATGGTATTTGACCTTGGCTTGGATCTGACTATAGAGAACGTCAATACGCTCTTATCTTGGCAATGCTTTGTGTCTGTGACTCCTTCGCCTCAGCACTGGAATGCCGAGCTGTGCACCACTAAGGAGCTGCTTCCTTTGCTAACAAAGCTGGGCCTTCTGTTCCAGAGCCCCGGCAACTGGGGTACCTCCCAGTCCCTGCATGGCAACTGCAGCGCACGCCGTGACAGGTCAGGCATGCACATGCATGCACATGCATACACACACGCAACTACAAACTGTTGAAATGGGAGGTGCAAGGGGTGCAGTCAGAGTTGTTGTTTCACACTAACGTTAATGTTCTGTCAAGCCAGCGATGTGCTGCTGACAATGCTTCACTCCTAATTGGCTGCTGCGCCAATACCTATCCCCCATTGTTCACAACCCAACTATACCAACGCATTCCTTCCCAATGCATTCTAGGGTGACGATGGAGGAGCAAGAAACATGGAAACAGATCTTTAAAGCTATTTGTCCATTTATTTCAGTATCCACTGATTTTGGTATCCCCTGTGGATATCAAGGCTTGACTGGATTCTTTCATTAGTTCCTTGGCTTCAAAGCATATATGTGGTTTTCAATTTCTATCCATTTTTTAGGTTAAAATTAGGTTAAAACTGAGAGGAAATTATGTGGGACCAACAGCCCAATCCTATTCTTTCCATCCTTCCCCTTTTGGTCTACTAGAGTGTGCACTGCTTTCTGAACAGAGCAGTCCCAGAGGTCTCCTCCAGGTGAGAAACATTACCTGAGGTAACTTTCTGGTGCTGGAACTGGTCTCCTCAGATCTGCACCAGTGATTTCACTGGTTTAGATTTGAGTGGATCTAAGAAGGTGGATCAAAGCCTGAAAGGAGGATAGGATATTGGTGGGGCCACCACCGCTGATACCACCCCCTTCCTGGCTGTGATTCCCCCCCAGTCGTCATTGGTTCCCTCCCTGTTCTTCCCACCCCATTCTAACCCCTCCTTTTCTTCCTCCCACCTATCCAGGAGGGATGAGCAGGGGGAAAGCGCCAACCCTTGGAGTGGCAAGGAAAAGCCTTTCCCTGCTGCTCTGAGGGTGAAATAACTGCAACCTGGGGGGTGCAACCCCGGGGTGCCATGCAAGGGGCCTGGCAGCATTTTTTTGCCCCCTCAGCTTGGCGCCTGGGACATTTGTCCCCCTTGCCCCCCCTCAGGACACCATTGGTTTTTCATAAATATGTTTTCATCCTCTGATGAAGTCATCTGAAAGGCATTGGGACCATTATTCTGCGTCTTGTGACCCTTTTTGTTCTTATTTCTCTTTTCTGGGTATCTAAGTGAGCAGAACATAACATTGGAAGCAATAGGATTCTGTCAGGGCAGAACTACACATGAACATTGGCAGGCCCGTGGATTCAATGCACTAGGCAGAAAAGAGCTCAGCACCTTTCGCCTACCTGCTCTTGGCTGCTTCAGATTACCCTCTATTCAGCATCTGCTATAGAGACATTTGGCAGCAGCTCACACTTCATTATTTGGGTCTGCCATAATCACACTTAGTTCTACCCTCAGTATTACTCACAGACATAGACATACGCATACACAAACATCATGCAATTTTAGTATTCATGAGGATAAGATTGATAAAGACTATTAACATGACAAGCAATAGAGTTTGTAAACAGTCAATTTAGAAATTAGGCTTTATGGCAAATTTCTCACAACAACCTTACAAGAACCTGAATCTTTCCCTCTTGTGCTGGTGCAGCCATCCATAGAGGTGCATGTTTTTTCTAGTGGGGGTGGAAGGAAGGCTTCAGGATACAGGATTTATATCCCCTTTCCCCTCTATAAATCCTCCCACTCCACAATCGATCTCTGTTGTCTGGTGCCAATGATTTCACTGATGCAACTCCAAAGAAAAAGGGAGTGGGGAAGCTGCTGCCAGAGGGGATAGGATCTAGCATGCATTGCTGCATAGCCTCCCTCTCCCATTGTTCCCCCCAATCCTTCCATTGTTGTTCCCTCCCTGTCCTGTTCTGTCCTTCCTGTCCTCACCTCCCTTGCCACCTTATATTACATTCCGCAGCAGGCTGCTGATACTCTATCAAGGCTTTGGCCTTTCCACCAGTGTTTCAGTAATTCTTCAGCAGTTGCCACCAGTAGAATGTGTTCTGTTGGTGGCGAGACGCAATAGGATTGGGCATATCAGTGTCTCATCCAAAGTCAAATGAATTCTAATCAGTTCCATGTACTGATTTTTGTTGTACATCTGAGTGCTTTTCAATCGAATCAATTTTTTTAGTAATAATTACCAACATTTGGTTCACTGTTGCTGTGATTTATTATTATTCAGAATATGTATATACTGCTTTTCATCAAAAAGTAGTTCACAAAGCAGTTGCAAAATAAACACAAAATATAACAAAATAAATTTGAGAAAGCATAACATGATTTTTTCCAGTGTGTATCACTTTGCTCTTCATTGCACTTTATGTTCTTTCACTTTTTCAAAAGGCTATGATATCCTTCAAAACTTTGTTTTATTATACGTTTGATCACCATTCATAGTCGAGCAGTTTTCAATCCAAGGAAGTAGTTCTAGATCCTAGGAAATGTGAACTGAGTCAAAATACAGGATAAAGGCTCTCTGGAAAAATGGGTATGGCTGATTTGTTTATGGAGTTGACAGCAACCCAGGGTTTTCATTCTTCTTCTGCCTTTCTTTGTGATAATGTCAAATGTTTGTGAAACCCACCAGAGGCTATTTAACCATTAAATAACTAAATGCTAATTTATTTCATTATGTCCTCAGAGCATGGTGTGACTCTTGCTTTCGTTTGCACACTACACATGTTTCAATGAGATTAATGTGTATTTTGCCAGGATCTTTCCAATTCTGTGGTAACAAAATATGCTTTTCAATGATTCAGCTTGGCTCAGAAATATATGCATTTTCCCCAAAGCCATCACAGTGGTAAACTCAATTAGCCAGTTTTCTTGAACAATCAAACATTAAACAACTATTTATTTAAAGTGTATATCTCCATAAACATTTCAATGCCTGAAGCTCACATGAGAAAAACGTGTGTCCTGAATATATATAAAGCTCTAAAAATATGGCTCAAGGAAAAGGATGATATACAAAACAACACACACTGGTCACGTTTTAATTCTAACTGGGTTTTATGTGGGAACAGATACTACGGAGTGGACTATATAATCTATTCCAGTGGTTCCCTACCTGGGGGTCAGGATCCCCAAGGGGGTGGCAAAAGTATTTTCAGGGGGTTGCGAAGAGTTTGGGGCAGCCATCTTTAAAAACTTTTAAAAAGCTGGGCATCACCATCTTGAAAGCTTAGAAGTTTCATTTTGGCTAGGGAAGAGGCTTCCCTATTGAATTGCCACTTCCTCAATGCTTGTGGCTGTGAGTGAAATTAGCCTTGCTATAGGATCATCTTGGTGTGTGCATATGTGTGTGATGAAGTCTTTTCTGGGTCTCTTTCCGAGTGGGCATGTCACACCTGCCATGTGCATGCCTAGGTGAACTTAGGGAAGAGGAACATAAATACTCTGAATTTGGCTTTAAATTGGCTTTACCACCTTGATCAGCAATAGAGACGCCCCAATGCATTCTGTACAATGCTCAAAACTCAAACATCACTTAGATACAAAGCATTCAGAACATTCTAAAAAGAATTATTTAAACTTTCAAAAAGTGTGATTTATTAAAACCAATGGCTTCACTTCCTGCTTAATGACATCAGTTCTGGCTCTAGGTCTTGGGGGGGGGGGGGTCTGGACAGATTGTTGTACTTAAAAAGGTCCTAGTTCAAAAAAGGTTGGGAACTATTTGACTATTTAAACAGAAACTTGCTCTGAGGAGAATCTTGTGGTGGTAGAGGATGTGATTAGCGAGTGCTATTTCTCTATACCACACCTGCGTGAATGACAACCAAAAATCTATATAAATCACACCATCTATTTATGATGACCCAACAGGGGCTTACACACTTCCAGTGGCTTTTTCTTGCTGTTTAGGACTAAAATAATATGGAACATGTCAAGCACATGGGAGTCCCGAAACATAGCTGCCAGACTCTGGGCGCAATCCTAAACTGAGTTAGGCTGGCATAAGCTAAGCCAGCAAAGTTTGGCCAGCACAAGGGACACCATAAAGTATGATTGGACCACTCTTGGAGTCAGAGAGGCCAGCACACAGACATGAGCCATCCTCCCTGACTCCGAGAGTAGTTCAAACACGCTTTATGGTGGCCTTTGTGCTGGTCAAACTTTGCTGGCTTAGCTTATGCCGGTCTAACTCAGTTTAGGATTGCACTCTGAGTTTGTTTGTTGGATCATAAGCTTTCCAACATACTTATAGTCCAGTACTATACATTATTTTCACTAATCAAGGCATTATGGTTTGTTACTCATGCCAACATAGTTTTGTGACAGGCCTTACAGCTGTCATATACTGTGTACCAGTGAGATTCAAAGTGGTGGGTCATGGCCCATCACTGAAAGAGGAAAAGGGCCTCTCCCCTTAAGGGGGAATGTCACACCAGAAATGGGTCATTGCGAAACTGAAGGGATCTGGGGGCATGCTAACATACCTAGGGGCTGCGCAAAACCTTCTGGAGGATCCTGGAGGCTCGCAGCCCACTGCGTGATCCTACAATTTGATGCAGTGAGCTCCATTTTGCTGTCAGACTCCCTTCTGGTATGCGATCGCCAAATGGCACATTCTCTGACTTGGAAGCGAGGGTAACGTGTGGGCTCCTGCAGAAGTAAAAGGAGCGATTTCACTCCAGCCTCTGCCCTACACTGTGTGTAGATCTTTCCATAGCTCTCTGTGTGTTTTTGTTGCTTGCTATGGTGGAAATGTAATGAAAATTTAATCACTTCAAAGTGCATCTTTTTTTATCCAAAGCCAATAAAAATTGGTAGGGCTGCGCAGTTCTAACCTTCTGTATCATGTCATGTTACTTTAAAACACTTCCCTAGTTTATTTGAGAAAATATAAAGTGACAATTTGATACATAAGAATGTCTCATTATTCAAAAGATAATGCTGTAATTGTGAAAGATACACTAGCCATTTTAGCATCTTCTCAAATGTCTATAAATAATACATTAATAAAATATTTCAGAAGACAAAGTGCTCCAAGCAACAACAAGAACAAAAAAGTCTGAAATGGTTCTCTTCTTTAGTTACACTGACTGTTAAGGCTAGACAAGGTAGAAGATTTTGGTTTTCTATTGCTTTTAGACAACTGGATTTTATCAGCAGCAGCAGCATCACAGCCCATGAGGTCTTTAGTCTGTGGCTTACAGGTGCTCAAACTCTACCTAAGAGTTTAAGAACTGATGTGATATTACTGTATATTGTTAGATGTTCCCAGAAGAGCAACTTGGTACAGTTGTTCAACTGTTAAAAATGCCTATATACCTTGGGATTGCACCTAGTGCACCAATGATAATAGGGGTCAAAGGCACCGACTCTGTGAGTGCCAGGGGGTGCAGGGCACCCACAATAATTTTTTGGGTGGCTTAGCCCCCCAGTATCAGCCCCCCCCCCCAGAGTGGAGCATCCCCATGCCTGCACAACCTTTGGCCTGGTTGTGCGGGGAAACCTACCCAAACTCCATTTGGCCTCTCCAGTTTGTTGCAGTGCTTTAAGGCATGCGTTCCAACACTCCACTTCATTGGTCACAAGGCTAATATGGGCTTTGGATTGGTTGCATGCTGATTGGATGAAGTGAGTGGGTTAGGGTAACACAGACAAGATTATTAACTTTGCAGCCAGCTGGCCAGCAGCACGAAAAAAGCAGTCCTGCTTGTGTGCTGTGGTTAGGAGGGAACAGGGGCTGGCCCAGGGCTTACTGGTTTTCTTTGCAAGAGATGGCGTGAGCGACAGACGAAGGGATGGCAGGAGCAACAGAGAGTGAGGGAGAGATGGTGGGAGCATCAGAAGGCAAGCGAGAGATGGCAGAAGCAAGCAAGAGATGGCGTGAGTGACAGAGGGCAAGGGAGAGATGGCATGAGCGACAGAGGGTGAGGGAGAGATTTGAAGGTGCTGTTTTACTGCTGTGTGGGCATGGCTTCGTTGGGGGAATGGCTGCATCAGGGGGCATGGCTACGAACACCCCCAATGTTAAACTCAAGTTGGCTCCCCTGATAGGGGTGGTTGGTATTTCGTTCCCCAAAGGCATTGTTCTTCAATTTCCAAGTCTTTCTATTTTGTTCTTGTCAGAGTCGATAGAGGAGCCACCCTTCTTTGAACCTATAGCTTACCAGGGAAAGCCTTGGTAGTTTGCTGCCACCAGCCCAGGAGATCAAGCTGGGGGTTCTGCCCAGGGGTTTCCTGGGCAGACCCCACCCCCAGAACAATACCGGATCTCAATAGTCTCTATCAAAATCATTCTCACTGTAGTACCTGCAGAGTGCAGAGATGTGGTAATCCACTGATTTTTCCCAAAACAAGACAGTCTCAGAGTAACATGCAAAAAGTGTATTAAAATGCTAATAAAATAAAATTTGATAACAAAATCAAATAATCAAGAACAAAAAACAAAAGCATGTACTTTGGTAAAAAGTTAATTCTGTAATCATGTCGGTCACCAGTATGGTACTGAGGTGCTGTACACATGTGTTGTAATTCAGAGCCAGCTTCCCAGGAGTTTTGTGTGGCACAGAAAGTCAGACCAAAAATCAAGTTACAAGCTTATGGTTTCTGGCTAAATACAATTCTTTAATATAGGAACTAAGGTTTTTGTGGTTGAAATTATCACAAGATGCAAGTGTCTCCCTACGTGCCTCAAGTTTAGTTGCTCCTAACATTTCATCCTTAACTATGAAGGGTATTGTCATAAAAAACACCAACATTGCTAAAACTACCAGGAGCAAGCTGTATAAGCTCCACACAAAACACACAAATTTTCCCAGCCAAAACTTCACTCAGACCCTAAGCCGGGGTAATTTAAGTTAAAATCTGGCTTCTGCAAGAGCCCACTCCCATCTGAATGCAGAAAGGAAGGTATTAATAAACAGAGATTTCCCTAGACTAGGAAGTCCCAACTAATCAGGTCCCTGATTGCTTTCCTCATACCCCCAATTATATCGTCAACCACCTGTTCCATCAACTTGCTATCCAATCCCATTCTTTTAAAGCTGGGACTTCCTGGGGATGCAGCACCACCAATGAGTGAGTGTGCTACTCATTACAGATCCACAGTCATGCAAATTTTTGAGTTATCTACCTCAAGGTAGTGTTCTTCCCAAACGGAAAGGGCATTTCCTTGTTCAATTATGATTCAGTGTTTAATGCATCCCATTTAATTCTTCTTCTATTGCAATGCATGGGAAATGTTAATTTCATTAATGTGTAGTGCTTACTTGTCAATCCACAGGTCTGTCATACACTCCCATGTTTTCTCCTGGTATGTTAATAGCTGCTGTGCTGAACATGATCTGCCCTGCCCTGAAGTGATAATAAGCACATTAAAGAAGTGAAAACATACATCAAAGTAGGGGTGTCACATTCAGTATTTGAAAATGTGTTTCGTAAAAGCTTCCTCAAAAATTATACATTTGACAAACGTACCTGAAAACATTAGACAAAACTCTGTGATTCTATGACCCCAACAGGAGCCACCACTGCCTTCAGCACAGCTGCGGCTTGTCTAACGGCAGATGGCCTTGCACTGCGCAGAGGTTTTGGGCTGAAATAAGGGAGCTGAGCCCAGCTATAGGGTGTTCTCTGAGTGGGTTGAGGCAAGCTTAACCAGCCTCCCTGCCCACTTCCAGTGTAATGCCAAAGTACTAGTGTAGCGCCAAAGCACTAGATGTCAGGGAACCCCCATGGAGCAAAAAACCCCATACATAGCTTAGCTGCCTTGGGGGGGGGGAGGCATTTCATTGATTCCATATATCCTTTAGTTGAAAACAAGAACATTTTCACTACTTTCAGCCAATGTTCTTACCTCAAGTAAGGATAGGCAAGGTAACAATAAAGGGAATAACCTCCCCCCCCCGCCCGAAGCACCCTGCCCCATGCCCAATGCAAGTGCTCTTCTCCTCAGAGGATGAAAAGATACATTAGAGACCAGCTATTTTCAACCAGTGTGCTATGGCACATTGGTGTGCTGCGAATGGTCCGCAGGTGTGCTGTAGAAGTTTGGGGAAGGTCATTTATTAATAGGTCCATTGGGGGATATGAGCCAGCCAAAACAGTGTGCCAATTGCCAACAAACTGATGGTGTCCCTTGACCATTTTAGTGCCTTGTCAGTGTGCCATGAATTAAAATGGTTGAAAATCACTGCATTAAATGTTAGGGCATATATTGCCAGACTAGAAGTGCTTGAAAAAAAATGAGCAGCCAAAGTGAGGGGTAGGGGTGACAGGGGCGAGTTATCCCCCATAGGTCAGAGCAAAAGGGCAAAGGGGCTAAAATATTGCAATTTTTGTAATCTAAGGTTGCAGCTCTTGAGCATGGTAGAAGAGCTGGCCATGAAAGGTGAACCCACCAGGACCACTGGCAGCACTACTTGCACCATTCAGGCTATGGTTCCAGGTGAAGCTATGCAGGCTCAGCTTCACTCTGGGATTGGAGTATGAGAGGAAGAGAGGAGGGAGTCTGTGCCCCATTTTCTTTTATATCTCTGTCAATGAGATACTTCCCACAAGGAACAGTTTGGTTCAATATGGGAGTCATACCCTCAGTTACTCCGGCACAGCAGGTGGTGCCACAAGAGAGAGGACAGTTACTGCCAGGGTTGCCTGGGCAACATGCTCCCATTAGAGCTTGGCCACTGATGGTATTATGTTCCACGCAATACCCCCGTTATCTTTCCCTCATGGTGCACCAGGACTTCCCAACTTACACCCAATTGATGGCTACATGAAACGCCCTAGCTCAGTGATGGCGAACCTGTGACATTACAAGATAGACCCCTGTTAGAGCAGGTTTGTACGTTGCTTGCAAGTACAGATAAAGTTATAACTCATCAAGTAGCAAAGTTTGCCATAGCTGCAAAAAAGTTTCATGCAAAACAGTAGATTTTTAAATGAATAATTTAAACTATGCTATTATCGGGTATCCCCAAGTATGTTTTTGGGTTTATAGCTTTGCGAGGTTTTTGGTACTTATTTTGTCACTGTGCTGTTATATTGTGATATTGTAATGACCTAAGCAATAAAGTATATATCTTCTACCGTGAAGGCTGATGAAAAGAACTCATTTAATTTACCTTCAATCTCCAAGTCCCCTTTTATCTCCACATTCCTTCCCTCATGATCTGGCAGACAGACTGCCTCTCTGGCAGGTTTTCTGCTTCTGTTTGAAGAAGCTTTTATTATTCCCCTTTATGTTGCTGGCCATGTGTTCCTCAAAGATTTTCTTGGCCTCCCGTATCACCTTCTTACTTTTTTCCCCCCCAGAGTTTATATTCGTTTTTATACTCCTCATTAGGGCAAGACTTCCATTTATGGAAGGAATCTTTCTTGCCCTTTACAGACTCTCTAAACTTACTTGTTAACCCTGCAGGCAACTTCCAGGACCTAGTTGAGTCCTTCTTTCTTTGTGGTATAGTCTTCCACTGGGCCTCTACCACTATTGTTTTAAACAGCCTCCATGCACTCTGGAGAGGTGGTTTTCAAATGGCCACTTGAGTGGATGCATGCAATTTCAGCTCCTCCTGATATTTTTAGAAATTTTTTTTCATGGACATCTACTACACAAGATATTTGCACTTCAAACTGTGCTCTTTCTTCCAAGGACTTTTTTGGCCAATTTTTCTAGCTGTTTAAAAGGGTGTTTTATGTTAAAGATTGGATTGCATTGAAAATATTTACGCAAATGGGGAAGAAGAAATGTATGAGGATGCTCGCAAGGCTGCAGATCTGGTGATTATTACCGGATAAGGCTGCAAAGCAAATGCAGATGGAGAATTGGGTGAAGAAAAGAACACCTTTATACCAACCTCTCCCAAAAAATACACCTTGCTAGAGCCCGAGGGGGCAGGATGATGTCATCAGCCAGGAGTGTACGACAACCCCCTTGGATGGATGTCCGTCTGTTTTGTTGGATGAATTGGAGAGAAAGACTAACAGACTGTTTTCATATATAACACTTAACTGAGCAAAATGTTCACTGCTGTACATACCTCTCTAAATAACTCCTGTCTGTTGAAGTTGCTATGAGAGTTTGCTATAAACACAGGAATGACCTTGCAGGTTATGTTTGGGAAATTAAAGAGCATTCTGTGCCAAATAAACTCTATATAAGAAACCTTACTCAAACTCTCAGCTGGGAACTACTTGTTACAAAGGAGCTCCCCCAAGACAAACAGGGAAAATAGGGATAACCGGAGGTGTGAAGATATGCAAAGACTGTTATATCAAAACACAACCAGGCCTGATCCTTTCAAGAATATCAAGTTATATTATATTTATGGATAATTTCATTAATAGGGAAAAATGGCTGAATAGATGGAGGAAGATGGACTCTAAGCAGATTGCCTAGATACTGGACAGATTGACCTGCCCACTATTGAAAGATTACTGAGCCTGCCAGTCAAGATAATCAAGGTTGTGCACAGTTCCAAGGTTCACTGTTTTGTAAAGGGGTGAATGTGGAAAGCGTCTGGAATCCAGGACTGGGGACACCTTACTTCTTCCTAGCTTCAGGAACCCGGTAACGGACTTGCAAAAGCAGTTGGAAGGCAATGAAGAGTAAGACGGGGGAAGGGCAATACCTTTAAGACCTTTCAGGCTTATTGGAGATGTTTTACTTTTGGCCCCAAAGTGAACAACAGTCTGAATACGAAACAGTCTGAATACGAACAACAGTCTGAATACGAAAAGGCAGGTGCAATTGAAGGAAAGAGCAGCTGAATTTGGACCTTGTGAGCATCCTTAGAAAACATGAGGCTAGCCATGTCAAAAAGCGGGGGAGATCCTAAATAAGTCGCAGAAGTAACAAAGCAAGGGAGAACAAGGAGCTGAGTTCCTCTGGAGGCTGCACTCTTCCAAGAAGCTCTGCTGGACAGAGAGCAAGACAAGGCCCAGAAATAAAGAGAAGGTGTTGATTGCTTCCATCTGCCTTGCAAGGAAAGACCAGAGCATAAAGCAAGACTAAGAGCCAAGTACACTTAGTAGTTTTACCTTGTGCATTCCTATGAACAAGTTGAGCATTTTTGCTATTGTTGTTGAATAGGTCTTTTAAATAAACCCTTTAAAGGAAAGCAATTGTTTGTCTTGTTTGGGGCTTATGGTAGCATGCCTGCAGAGATGGATAAAGAACCCAGTGAGATCAGTCAGCCCTCTAAAATAGATTAAAATAAGAGGGGGATCTCTCTACTCCTCCCTGTAACTTAGGCTATTATTAAAATTCTTCTCCCCAACAATACCTTTAATTCTGCTCAGAATGTTGGAATGTTTAAGTTTATTTAATATTGTAGCCAAAGGAGCATTTCTTGATATGGGTTTGACACCTTTGTTCCCTGAGAAGCAGAAACAATGTTCTCTGGATCCTGCTGTTTTAACCTCAAGTTCAATCTGTGCTGATCATAAGCCAGATGTACCAGCTAGTGAGGTACAATGTGCTGGTGAGGAGTTAACTTACAGAAGTGAAAAGTAATTGTAGCCAGATTACTCCCAAGTTTTAGGAGGTGATAGAGAGTGTTGAGCTGGAGGAGACAATCAGGCAATTAGAAAGATCCCTGACCTCCTTAAAGGAGCTATTTCACACCTGGAGGAGTCCATCTGCCAAGGAAATATCTGGGAATGAGGAAGTAGAACGCTGGGCGGGACTTATGCATGATTTGCAGCCCATCCATTCCGTTCCGCCACCTGTCCTGGCCTCAGGGGGGCTGCTCCTGGTTGGCGTGCCCCACCGCTGCTTGCCCAGGCACCCGGCACGCCCCCCCTGCCCCCCCCTGGTGAGCAGGCACCCCGCTGAGGCCAGGGCAGCCACGGAACAGAACGGACGGGCAGCCAATCACGCATAAGTCCCTCCCAGTGTTCCACTTCCTCATTCCCAGATCCCGTCACTGAGCTTAACCCTGTGCAACCTGCAAGCATCCCGTGTTCCTGCCCATTGACAACAAGATGCCTGCATCCTGTTGCCACTCCGTTGCACCTGGCATTCTGAAGCAAACTACTATTAATGTAAGGAGGTTACCCAACCCATCATGGCCTATAGCCAACGATGGACTTTTCCTCCAGAAATCCATCCAGTCCCCTTTTAAAGGCATCTAGGCCACATACCATCACCCCCTCCTGTGGCAAGGAGTTCCATAGCTTAATTACCCGCTGGGTAAAAAAGTATTTCCTTTTAACTCTCCCAACACTCAATTTGGAACAAAAGAGAGCACATGGTGGTCTGAATGCTCATCCTGGGAAGAGCCTGCCCATTAGCTTTCTGCCTGTGCTTTCCAAGCAGCCCCTTTGCCTCTCACACCCGTGCATGCACAATTCCCACACCCTGAGGTTTTTCCACTTACCTGCTGAATTCCACTTACATGCTGCATTAAACACTTGCTTACTCACATGTAAATGCAAACATGTAGCCTAGTTTTGCTTTCCATAAGGTTCAATACTCAGCTTAGAGGGAGGGATTTCCTTCTCAAGTGTTTTGGGGGCCTATGTTATTCAGATCAGGACCATTCTGGTGGCGTTGCATTCCTCTTGGCCTGACCTTTCCAAGGCACCATGGAACAGCTGCCTATTAGTGAGTAAACATGCAGTTTGGCTCAGTTCCACTTTACTCTTTCTGTTGCTCTAGATGTAGCAGCTCTGTCTCTCTTATCATGTATAGTAGTCTTTTGGCACGCTGCTGTACTGTTTCTGTTGCTCTAGATGTAGCAGCTCTGTGACGTAGCATTGCAAGTCATGTTTTTTTTCCTCAGGTGTTTCCTGTGTACGCTGTTGTTTCATCTTTGTAGCCTTTGGTTGCACCTGCCCAATTGCCTTACTTTACACAGTGAAAGTAAACTTTCAGAGAGAGAGCAACAGCCACAGCACCTTGTGCCAACTGTCCACTGCCAAGCAGGGACCGCCCACATGTCCACAGAACACATTTCCCTGGCCCTGTATCGGTTTGCCTGCTGTTTGTCTTCAACTGTAAAGAGTTCAGTTGCTGCCTGAAGATTCCGCATGTCATTTGCATGTACTTTGCATCTCATCATGACATCATCAGAGCCTCAGAATGCTGCGGCTCAGCCCATAGCCACCCATAGAGAACCACAAATTCGCTTTTACCCACGCCCGTGGGGGCGCGATCCGTTCCAAAACCGCGCAGTGACGGTCTCGGGGGGCCAAGGCACCCGCATGCCGAGTTTGGCGCGAATCGGTCCAGGCGTTGCGGAGCCTATGTGGAACATACATACATACACACACACACACACACACACACACATACGCTCTTTTATATATATACTAGCTTTTTGTGACCCGGCGTTGCCCGGGGGCAGACAGTATCCCCAGGCTCTATTAGGAGGAGGAATGAGTTTGTTCTGCAGTGCACCCCCACCTCTGGGGGCATAAGGGGGGCCCTACCCCCACAGTATATCTGTCCAGATCATAAGGAAGGAGTGTACCACGTGCGGTGCACATCGTTCCAGGCGTGCCAGAGTAATGGTGGAACATACACACAAATCTGCAAACCTCCCTCAAAAGTATGACATAGTGAGATCCATAGATAGAGATATAGAACTCGTCCCTGAAATAACACAGTATTGCTGACGTGGAACCCGAAACGCACACTATCACTGTGAAATGCATGAGGAAACAGGGACACCCTAAGCTAAGAGAGCAACATGAAGGTCCCACTTACTGTCTGCAGGTCCAGCCCTCACGTATGAGAAACAGGCAGAGGTGGCCTGTGAGCTTAGGCCCCTCTCAGATCCGACTGGCTGCTGGAACTCTGTGGATCCTGCTCTTTCCTCCCTGGCCCACTCAGGCCACGCAGGCGAAGCACTTTATATTAGTTTCACTTTCTGTTCTGCTCAGTTTCAGCTGAGCTGCTGCAGAATCGTCTGTGACCACAGGGTGGCAGCAGACCTGTAGCCCCATGCAATCCCCTTGGTTCCTGACGATCTGGGCCCCCTCCCTGGAAACCGGGGGGCTGTAGGGGGGTCTGACCCCCGCAGTGATTCCTTCCAGGCTGCAAGGAACGTGTGTGCCAAGTTTCGTGGCCGTGGGTCAAGGCATGGAGACGTGTATAAGGAACATACATACATACATACACACAAACATCCATTTTTATATATATAGATAGATATAGATTGTGAGCAGGAATCCCTTAGAAGAAATGTTGTAGCCTTCATAGTGAACAAAAGAGTGGGAACAGCTGTACTAGGGTATAACCTCAAAAATGACAGAATGATTTCAATTCGGATCCAAGGTAAACCTTTCAATATCACAGTAGGCCTCCCTGTCTTCCACTAGCTTCTAGAGTTAGCCCAATTTCATGTTCATTGCATCAGTGACACTATCTAACAATCTCATCCTCTGCTGCCCCCTTCTCCTTTTGCCTTCAATTTTTCCCAGCATGAGGGTTTTTTCTAAAGAGTCCTCTCTTCTCATGTAAACTGATCTTTTCCAGTCTTGTGACTTTTGCTGGGTTTTCCAAATTTGCTGGCATATGGAGTGCAGCACTTTGACAGCATCATCTTTTAAGATTTTGAGTAACTCAAATGGTGATTGCAGCCATGAAATTAAAAGACGTTTACTTCTTGGGAGGAAAGCTGAGACATCACCCTGCTAACAAAGGTTCGCCTAGTCAAAGCTATGGTTTTCCCAGTAGTCATGTATGGCTGTGAGAGCTGGACCATAAGGAAGGCAGAGCTCCGAAGAATAGATGCTTTTGAATTATGGTGTTGGAGAAGACTCTTGAGAGTTCTCTGGACTGCAAAGAGACCCAATCGGCCAATCCTACAGGAAGTCAAGCCTGATTGCTCCCTGGAAGGACAAATATACTGAAACTGAAGCTCAAATATTTTGCCCACCTCATGAGAAGATCTGAAGGCCTAGATCTGAAGCCAGATCTGAAGGCCTAGGCAGTGAGGCTAAATATTGTCCATGCAACCTGAAGGACATTGAGACTTTGTCTTACACATTTCTATATTGTCCCTGGGATAATGACTTGCGACAAATAAACCTGCATCTGCATTTGTCCTATTTATGAAATTGGACACAGACATTATCTGTTTTTTGTTAGCCTCTGAGAATGAGGTATTAGTGCAAACAATAGCTGATTATTCACAATTAATTGCTCAAAGATGAACAATACTGATCAAATCCCAGAAAGGCGTCTCACAACTTGCAAGTTAGTTTATTAGGTAACACACCATGGCTGTAGGTATTATGGGTGATCTGTAGAGCTGAGGTATGTTTTGTTTTCTCTTTAAGTGTAAAATGTGTTGTATGTTTATACATGTAGGCATGTATTTATTTCATGGCAATAAAAGTTCTGTACCTGTATTCTGGAGAGACTGGACTCCTTTAAACTTCCCTGTCAACATTTCAACATGACATACGTCGTAAATTCATGTTGTAAAGTGAAGATGGTTGAGTACATGTATTTGTTTGGAAGCAAAATGGGTTTACATCAAAATAAGATTTGGATTTTTACATAATGTACAGATACTCAAGGGATTCCCTTGGTTTGCAATAAGTTTGCAAATTAATAGAAAAGGACATTTTAAATCTCTTCCTCCCTAGTGAGCATGTGGCACCAGATGGACTGTTGCTATCCATCACCTGCCAGTAAGCTTGTGAGGGGGTGTAGGGGCCCAGCATTCCATGGGTGGTTATCCAAGTCTTTGCACCAGAGCCTGCAGCAATTTCACTCTGCCTCTTCCATGCAGATTGAATCAAGTACAGCTACAAAGCAACCTATATTATTAAAATGTTGAAGTAGGAATGTCTGCATAAATTCACCTTTTGATTTGGATAGCCCAGCTATATGTGGACAGGAGGATTATCAAGCCGCTGTTGGCCATTATACCCATAGTAGCTATTGGACTGCATTCAACAGGCTTGGTGGGTCTGCTCTTTGTGATTGTGGCTGTTAAAACTGTGATCTGTTTTCTCCAACTGTATAGATTATCTGCCCAGATTCTGAAATTTATTTCTTTGTTCTCTTTAGCGGCCATAGTTCTGTTGGGTTCAGTGAGCATGTGCTTATTTTATTGTTAACTCAATTAGACATCATGCTGTTTCTGGTGACCCAAATTATGCCCTTCTTTTGCCTCTCCCCTGTCCTCCTTCAGCACACTCAAAGAGCTGGGGCCAGACACAGGACATGTGTGACAGAGAAATGATGCAGATGTCAAGGTCTGGAATGAATTTTTAACAGCAGCATCTGCTTCTTGGCTGCCTGCTACATTTGACTCCTCTGCTAGCTATGCTAATGGATTTGTAAATGCCTTTGGTACCCCATGGGAGAGGTTGACTGCTGAGAGACTGGCCGAATTGTCTTGTCCTTGGATTTTATTTTTCTTTGACTGACCTGTAACTGAAGGAGATTGTTCCTTGTTAGAATGGCAGATCCTGAGCAACGTCCTCACATAGAAAATCAATGATCCCAAAAGACTGTTTCCCAGGACAATAATGGTAAAGTACTTGAATTTAAGCCTGTTTTTCTTCTATCCTATATCAACCTACCATTAGAGATTTGCTAGTAAACGGGACAGTAATTTTACATTTGCAGACACATACATTCCTAAGAAATTCATTTGTCTGAGGGAAACTATTTTTGTTTCACCATGTGACGCTGGATTTTTCTTCCTAATAAGGAACCTTCAAATGTGCACTGAAAATTTGCAACTTTAATCCTGAGCTTTAACTTTTATCCATACATTGAAGGCTATAAAAATGTGTGGGGAGTGATGGGGAAGAAAGGAACAAGTAAGACTTTTTCTGTCATTCTGCACAAATGCAAATAGCAATGTCACACTGCCATAATAGAAGGTTGAGACTTCATGTACTAAACTTCGGACAGCCCAATCCTAACCTGTGCTGGAATAGGCAGGCCAACTGGCCTGAGCCATATTCAGCACATGTGAGGAGGTGGCTGCCGCGCAACTCTGAGTAGGGGATTTATTTCCCCTTACCCAGTGTTGTCTGGCAGCCATTCCAAGGAGCAACTGGGATATGCACCAGAAAAATCGCTGATGCAAATCCTAGTGGCCAGGATACTCTGGGCAGTGTGGGGTCAGATTTGACCACATCCATGCACTGAGGCACAAATGTGCCTTATGACATGTCTGCAACACTTCTTGGCTGGTGCAAGGGACTTGCGCTGGCCAGTTGTGCGATCTGGATTGCACTTTGAATCTGATCAGCAAGATTAGGGAGAAAATCAGATACAATGATTAGCAAAGCCTCCCCTTATAATCAATCATTAAATTAGCACCCACTTATCCCACCACCTCCCCAGTTTTCCATTCAGCTGATTCAAAATCCCCAGTAGTATTTCAATTTACAACTACTATTTCTATTTCTATGGGTAATATTTCTGTTGATACATAATAATACAAAACAGCATTTCCTCAGCACCATTACAGGGTTCTTGCATGGAATGGACCTTACAAACCCATTCCATACCACACACTCTCTGTGCCTTAGAGCGCAATCCTAGCCTGGAGTTAGGCCAGCACAGTTAAGCTAGTAAAGTTTGGCCTGCACAAGGGCCACCATAAAGCGTGTTGGGACGACTCTCAGAGGATGACACACGTCTGTGTGCTGGCCTCTCTGACTTGGGCGGCACAATCCTACACTGCATGTAGCGTCAACGCAAAGTCGTTGCATCTGGGTTGCCATGGTAAGGGAAGCTTTTTTAAGAAATACTGACTGCTAATTAAAGGGATGTGTTTGTTTTTAAAATTGATTTCATTTAACACAGTTTTTGGCATATAACCCTCATGGATAAAAAGGCTTCTCCTATACTATTTTACCGTCTGCTTTGCAAGGTTGGTCGTCTTCATCTGGACAAGGGTCCGTGCAGGGGGGAATGTTGTATTCATATGATTTTTACAGCCCTTTCCACCTTGCACCATAGACCTAAAGGGATCACCTCACCCCAAAACAGCAACTTCTTTCCCAGGGCCAATAGCAGCTGTTGGAAGCAAATTTTCTTGGAGCTACAAGAAAAGGCTTCCAGTGGCTGTTTAGGTGAAATTGTCCTGCACTGGGTTAACTAATTACAATGCCAAATCTGAAGATTTGAACATGCTGTGTGCAGTCATTGGGCTGGCACAAATCTCTTGTGCCAGTCCAGGCATGTCACAAATGTGCCACAAGGCACATTTTGCACCAACTTGGGAAGAGGCTGAGCCAATGAGGTTGAATCCAGGTTCCATGATGCTAGGAACAGGTAAGGAAGTGCTGACTGAGTTCACCTAGTGTGAGGGGTGGTTGGGGAGGGCAGAGAAGGCAAAATGAGGGTGGATTGGGGCGGGGGAGGGTGGGCACCTGGGTGAACCAGCCCAGGGAGGGGAGTGGGACCAGGTGGCACTAGGCCAGGTCAAATGTGTTTTCATTGATTCTCCAATAGGAATTCAGGGGTTGAAAGTTCTAAAGTTCAGGAAGGGTTAACCGTTGTGATCAAGTGGCAGTTAAGAGCCGTTAGGGCTCAATCCTGGGCCTATTATTGCTGGCAGTACGAGCATACTGCTGGCTAAAAGTGTTGCAAAAGGTGCCATAAAAAGCATCTGCAACACCTCACCACCTGCGCTGGGCTGGTGCTCAGTTAGCGCCAGGCTCCACCCTGGATGGACAGGACGGTTGGTGTGCCAGAAGTGCTGGCTGCCAGTAAACCCATTTGGGGTGGGTAGAGGGCAGAACTGGGCAGATGAAGGGGAAGAGCTAGCCTGCAAGGGGGTTGGACCTGGTGGTGACTTCCCAGCCTGGCCCTTGCAGACTGACATGGGGCTTCTCAATTCACTCCTGGCAAAATTGCCAGTGGTGAGCTGAGGAACTCCGTTCCCTCTTTCCCCAGGGGAAGAGGACACACATCCCCTTTTTGTGATGAGTGTCTGGCAGCTGCCTGGCTGCCACAGGCTGCAGTAGTAGACATTTTGGTACCACTACTCCTACAGGAACTGCTACAATTAGCTCCTAATTGGGCAGTTAGTCAGTTGGCCCAAACATTCCATCACTGCAGGGAGCTATAACCACCATAAGTCAGTCTGGTCAGGGAGATCTTTTTATTAAAATATCCAACACACCATCCCTCCCTCAGCCGAACTCTGGGCGCAATCTTAAATTGAGTCAGGCCAGCATAAACTAAACCAGCAAAGTTTGGCCAGCACAAGGGACACCTTAACGTATGTTTCGACCACTCTCAGAGTCAGAGAGGCCAGCACACAGACGTTAGCCATCCTCCCTGACTCCTAGAGTAGCCCAAAAACGCTTTATGGTGGCCTTTGTGCTGGCCAAACTTTGCTGGTTTAGCTTATGCTGGCCTAACTCCAGTTTAGGATTATGCTTTTAGCCTCACCCATCTCATGGCCCTCACTTATTCCTCTCCCAAAGAAGCCTCCTAGCAAACGTCATGACAACTACATTTTGACACCAATTCCCTTAAATTTGATTCTTTGAATGAAATATGGTCAGGCAAGTGGAGGTCAACTACATCATGTACTTCTGCTCCCTCTTCAATCAATTTCTTGAATGCCAAACATGAATGCCAAAATAGGGACTGTGAGATGGACAGTGCAATCCTATACTGCGCTAGAACAGGCAGGCTATATCGCTGGAACAGGCGCAGTATCCTGGGAGGCTTGGAGCCTCCCTGGTGCAGGGGCACATTTGTGCCCTTGCACGCAGGGAAGCACTAGCCTCCTTATGGACTCCTCAGTTTTGTGCCTGCTAAACAGCAGGTGCAGATCCAAGGGGACCATGCGGCCCAAATTAGGGCGGCGCGGCATGGGGGTTTAGGATTAGGGTTTAAGGTTGAATCCCAGGTCTGTCCCCACTTCCAGGCCAGCATGCTTGCCGACCTGTTCAACACCTGCCCAGAAACTCCCACCCTGCTCACTTCCTCCCTCCTGTCCAGCTCGTCACACAGTCGGGCTCAGCTGGCACAGAGAATGCACGGCGCAAGTGCACTGAAGCCAGCACTGCAAGCAACCCCAGTTCTGGTGATTAGTGCTGATGCAGGGGTGCTGTTTGGGATTGCGCCCTGAACTACATTAGGAACAACCAGGTGCAGCTGAGGGCAGACAACATTCACCTAAGGGGGACTGTGGGAAGGCAGGATGCTAACCCTGCTCAGCTGGGTAAAATGGTGGTACTCCCATCATCCTTCTGGGGGTCCTCACTACATGCGTAAGTGGTGGCAAGGCTTGGGTGCTCCCTCCTAAGGGGTGTCTCTGCTTGCCTCTTCATCTGAGAATGTGTGCTGAGCTGAATTCACATTGCCAGGCTGGCAATGATGCAGGGGAAGAGTTGTCTTTTACCACTGAGCACAGTGGCTATGCTTTGTGAAAAACAGGTAGAATAATAGAATCATAGAATTGTTCTCTGTGTTCAATGTGAATCAATGTGTTCTCTTGTCTCCAGGGGGCCACTATTGAGAAGATGCTGGAGCCAGGAGAAGGTAGGAGCCAAGAGAAGGTACCACAGGTTTGAAGCAGTGATATTGCCAGGCCAGCCGGTACCTGAGTTGGGATGACGCCATCCCCTGCATCATCGTGTCACCCCGTCTCTTAATTGGCTTTTATTTGGAGCTAAACACAGGATGGCAGAACAGTCACTCAATGATCCCCTCACCACTCTGAACACTTGGGCAGTGAGCACCGTCCACTCCCCCAGTGGAGAGCCTGGCAAACCTCTGGATTGCTGTGTGGGGCACCCCAGCCATGCTATGCCACTGGTTCTGTTAAGCATTGTGGAAACTTTGATCACAGCTGCAGCATCATTAGCAGTAGAACAAAATGCATGCATGGGTCAGAGAACATTCCATGTGAAGGGATAGTGAGTGACAGCCAGGAAGTGGCAAGGCTCTCTCCCCAAATTTTTCACCTGCTAACTCATACATTCTTTAACCTACTCCTTTTCTCACAAGTTATATTTGTACATCTTGTACCCAAGCTTTTTAACCCTCCATCTTCTGTTAACGATTTTTCCTCTATTCTAACCTTCTTCTCAGTACCTCCCATTTTGTTAGACTCTCTTGACATTTTTAACTCATAAGCCCACTTTTTCTGACACTGCTCTTAATCTCCCTGCCATTTTTTTCCATTAAATCTAGCAGGGCTAGCTTAACTTGATTCTTCTCCCCTTCCATCTCTGAAACATCCATTTGGGAATCTTGTATTTCTATCTTGGTTTCTGTTCCTTGTATTTCATCTTCTGTATCTTCCAAAGTTGATTCCAAATAGGGTAAGTTTTTTTTTAATGCTGCTTTCATATCTTTAAAGTCCTGTTTTAATTGCCCAAGCTTTACTTCCAACATGTTCTTGATCCTCATTACAAATTTTTCCAGGCTCTCGTGTAGAAATTCTACGGTGAGTTCAAATAATGGTGTTTTCATCTCAAAATCATCTCTTTGTCTCTGTGCTGCCATTTCGTTAACTTTTCTTCAGATTTGTATATACATTGTTCTTTAATTCCACTAGGTGTCAATGTTCTTTTTAGAATTCCTCCCAAATCTTTGTGTTCATTCTGGAAGAGAAAAAGTACAACTCTTTTTTTTTTTACCCCAGAAACAATATTTCTCACTGTTCCCAGAGACCTCACATTCCAAACAACCACAGGAATGTTAAACAAACAACTGTGCGACTGTTCCTTTGTTTAAAAAAAAAATCAACTGCAGAAATGGCAAAAGCTTCATTAACAACACTCAATTCACCATTATTTTTTATATTCCTCTCTCTCTCTCTCTCTCTCTCTCTCTCTCTCTCTCTCCTGCATAGGATCCATTCCCTTCCTTAAGTGAAAATTCTTCATTCCTTCATTATCTCCTTAGATTTTCCATCAGAAAACAGTTTTTAAATCCAGTTCTGTAAATTACTCTTATCTCAGTTAGCCTTCAGATTTTTGGTATGCTACATTATTACAAAGAAAAGCAAGTTTGTGGGAGTAGGCTTGGCTTATGTGTTTGTCCAAGGCTTGAGCTGGTTCTCATTCCCTCATCCCTCACTCCAACTGCCCCCAAACCCAAGAGCCTATGCCCTAGGGGAGTAGGACAGGAGTGAATTGGGACCTTGTGGGTTTCTCTCATCTGATGCCCTTTCTGACCAGGGTATCTTGATTAAGTCCATCAGAGGTATTCTGCCTACTGTACATGCAGAGCAAATCACACAAGAGTTTCAGCCAGCCATGGCTCCCAGCAGGGAGAATTCCTGACCAATGCACTTTGAACAGCACACACATGAAAATAAAACCTGTATGGACCATACAATCTCGTACTGTATGGACAGCATCACATGATTTAGTTTTCATGGATAATTGTTCCAAGTTTTTGTTGTTTCATTTTTAAACTTATGGCAAATGTGCTCTTGAAAAATTATGCCTGTCACAGAAAATTTGGAAAGAGTCCTAGAATGCCCAATTATGCAAGAGTTATGACTTGTATGAGGGACACCTACTGCTTTAAAGGGGAAGTGGGATTTATAAATTTTCCACATAGGAAGTTGTGTCAGAAAGATTTAATGGAAAGAGGATTGGAACAAAAGATATTCACTCTGTTTATTGTTGTTTTCCTGACACTTTTGGCAACACCAATTAATTATTAACTGCTATTGTGGTTTGGTGGCCTAGCACAAACAGTTTATTTATGCGTCCTTGTTACCTGGCATGTTGCACTTAGAAGTGTACTGAAACTCAGGGCGGATTGCCAAATATTATATATTTCCTAGGTATTCTTAATGAATTTTTTTCTTAAGTCATTAGGTTGCATCCAAACAAGAGCAAGCAGAAGGAAGCTCACAGAAAGGGACTTTCTTTGTTTCTTCTTGCCACTGAAGTTCCTGTCAGCACTGTTATCACAGAGTTCCTCATGGAGGTTAGGGGATCCTGGGAACAGGATGTGGGAGTTGCAGAAAGTTAACTGAAATTGGGTGGAGGAACTTTGCATGTACACATGGTTCTCACTTGTGCCAGGTGCCTTGATCTGATAACAGTGGATTTCCCCCTCAACCTGGGTCTGGTGCTGCTATCCCAAAGAATACAAAGCAAACTATGTAAATGTTTTTCTCCAGCCCCAGGGTTGTTCTGAACCCCAGATCTCCTCTCCCACTTCTGCCAGTACTTGGATATCTCCCTTTTTGTTAAGTAGAATTATTAGCCCCCAGATAATTCTACTAACCTTCTCTTTCTCCTCCTGTTTCCACCTTTTTTCTTCCCATTTGAAAAGGCAGAAAGGTTGGGAAAGGAGTAAGGCAATACCTGGCAAAATGGTGACTAGTAGCCTAGAGCTGCTCTTTTGTTATGATATTTGAGTAGTGATGATGACGATGATGATGTGCGTGGATGAATACTACTCCTGAATGGTTTACTCAGATATCCAACACCGATGATCACAGACAAGAAATAATTCAGAGACTTATTTAACAAGAACTTCTATATTACTCAAGTTAATCTTTACAACTGTTACAACTCCAGCAAACTCTGTACATAACTTCTATTAATCAAGGATCAGCTCTCATCCAAAAGACTTCTCTCAAGCACACAATCTTTCAAAACCCTCTCTGAAGAAACACACACACATTGTATCCCTGGTCATGCTTATATATCTTCCATCATTACCATCACATGACCATATCTCCGCGCAGATTCTCTTGTTATTGAGCAAATCTACATGTTGCCATTCTAACTCTTATTACTGGGCAGATCTCTATGTTACCATTCATACTCATATCACTGGGCAGATTTACATGTTGCCATTTTAGCTCCATGTCTCTAGGTAGAAACCAACCATACAGATCTGTAAATTTCTTCTGCCTCATTCCAATATCCCAACATCTTTGCTCCCTTCCCTTCTTTCAAATAGCAAATATTTAGAAAGAGGGCAGTGGTGTGATAATCACAATGCCTTTAACACTAACACAACACAAACGCCTTTATCCATAAGAGGACCTGCCCTCTTATTCCCTGACTGCGAAGTTTTCTCAGAAGCCTTTGGTGAGGGACCATGTTAAAGGCCTTCTGAAAATCCAGATATATAATATATATGGGTTTGCTCACATCCACATAATCTTTTCAAAAAATTCTAAAAGCTTCCTGAGGAAATACTTACCGAAGCCATGTTTATTCTCCCCCAGCAAGGGTGGTTGTTCTATGTTTTTAAAAGATTTTGTCTTTGATGAACCTTTCCACCATCTTACCTGGAACAGATTTTATGCTATTGGTGTGACATTTGCTATCCTCCAATCCTCTGGCCCTGTGGTGGTTTTAAGGGACAAGTTGCATATTATAGTTAAGAGAGCAGCTTCATTTTTCAGTTCCTTAATAACTCTTGGGTGGATGCCATCTGGTGATCTTTAATTTGTCATTTAAGTCTACCACATCTTCTCTTTTAATCTTATCTGACTTAGAGTGCAATCCTAAACGGGAGTTAGGCCAGCATAAGCTAAA
The DNA here is from genome assembly GCA_029204185.1 of Lerista edwardsae. NCBI lineage: Eukaryota > Metazoa > Chordata > Lepidosauria > Squamata > Scincidae > Lerista > Lerista edwardsae. The sequence continues at coordinate 164,620 of JAJKFI010000139.1, read as the reverse complement.
CCAGCAAAGTTTGGCCAACACAAGGGCCACCATAAAGTGTGTTTGGACTACTCTTAGAGTCAGGGAGGATGGCTCACGTCTGTGTGCTGGCCCTCTCTGACTCAGACAGTGGTTCAAACATACCTTACAGTGTCCTTTGTGCTGGCCAAACTTTGCTGGTTTAGCTTATGCCAGCCTAACTCAGTTTAGGATTGTGCCCTTAATTCCCTAGTCAAGAGAGACCTTTCAGGTAGCATTATCTGTCCAAGATCTTCCACCATGAAGACAGATGCAAAGAACTCATTTAATTTCTCTGCAATCTTTAAGCCCCCCCCCTTTATCTCCCCTTTACTGCACCTCATTATCCAGTGGGCCGACCACCTGGCAGGTTTCCTGAGTCTAACATATTTGAAGAAGCTTTTATTATTCCCCTTTATGTTGCTGGCCATGCATTCCTCAAAGTCTTCCTTAGCCTCCCATATCACTTCCTTATATTTCTTTTGGCAGAGTTTGTGATTCTTTTTATTCTCCTCTTTAGAGAAAGACTTCCATTAATGGAAGGCAGCTTCCTTGCACTTTACAGCCTCTCTATTAGTCATGATAGCACCCTCTTATACTTAGTCAAGCCCTTCTTTCATTATTTGTGGTATACATTTCTGCTGGACTCCTACTACCGTTGTTTTAAACCATCTCGAGTGATTGGACTTTTTAAAGTAAGATATAACCCAGACATTTTATTCCCCCCTTTTTATAAATGTTTAAAGTGTAGAACAAAGCATATTTGGGGCGCAATCCTATCCACCACAGAAGCAGCAGTACTAAATATGAACCTCTGTATCCTGTGCTGGACACAAGCAGGCTGGAGGTCTCTTCAGTGGAAGGAAGGTCTCCTCATCCCCTTACCTGAGTAAAGCCTCAGCCTCCTCAGTGGGGCTTTATGAGTGTCGTTGGTGCAGATTTGAGAAGCCCTTTTGTCCCAAAACAGGGAATAGGATTCAGTGGAGTTCAATCAATCAATCAATCAATCAATCAATCAATCAATAGGTACTTATATACCGCTTTTCAACACGAAGTTCACAAAGCGGTTTACAGGCAAATAGTAATAATAATAAAATTAAATGGCTCCCTGTCCCAAAGGGCTCACATTCTAAAAACAAAAAGGCAAACCACCAGCAACAGCCACTAGAAAGACTGCGCAGGGGTGAAGGGGGACAATTACTCTCCCCCTGCTAAACATAAGAGAAACACCACTTGGAAAAGTGCCTCTTGCCCAGTTAGCAGAGTTCCCTCTGTTCCTCTCCCATTTCACCCTCTCTCCAACCTCCTCCAGCCAGAAATGCCTTCCTCACACTGCCCATTCACACATGCAAGTCATTCATAGTAATCAAGTGTTAAATTGCCTGTCTGAACCAGCACTTTACTTATGGTGCTCTCCTGAAGAGAGGAACCATTAGCACAGCATGTGCTAAGCTAGTGCAAGCCATGGCAAAATTGCTGTAAAGGGCTTTGCAATGGCCTAGCAGTTGCCAGGGTCAGCACAGAAGCTTCTGCTATTTCCATGGAACCTGTACAATTTGTCTACACTCAGGATCAGTTACTTATACAGTTGAAAATGCAGACATAAAACGGCAACAACCAATAAAACAACTGGTTTACATTTCGGATAAGTTGGCAACTGGCTATTGGTGATTTTGGGTGATGGTTGACACCTGATTGGCAGCATTTCTTGCTGCTCACCCCCCACCCTCTCTTCGGTACATGCTGGTGTGACCCCAGCAATGGTCAGGGACCAGGGGAAGGTGAGTAGTAACAAGGGGTAATATGATGCAAACACTGGTAGACAATATCTGAGTACACTGGAACAAAAGTGACACGTATATATGGGGAATGCAATCAGGAAGGACAATGCAATGAGCAGGAACTTGAAACAATGGGGTAACAGATGAACAAAGGTAGGATGGGTACATGGGGATAAACCAATCACTGCCCCGAGGGAGGGCCGGAGCTTATGCCCGGCATCCTGCAAGAGGCAGAGTGCTCCTGGAGGCTCTCACGAGGGTTGGGACCCTCATTAGGCCTCTCGTGAGGGCCAGTGCACCCCCTGGAACTCTTGCGAGCCGGACCGACCGGCCGGGGAGCTCATAAGGCGGCCGGCCGGGGGAGAAGGCTTTCCTGCACTGGCTGGCCATCAAAGGGGCAGCCCCAGGATGTTTGATTCCTCCCTCCACTTCTGGGCCAGGGTGCCCATACTTGGAGCTGGTTGGGTGCCGCAGCCCCAGCCAGCCAAGCAGAGCTGCCCCGCACAAGGGGTTGGGTGCACGGCCCCGGGGAGACTGCAGCAGCAGGGCTGGCACTCCATCCACCTATCAGCCCGGTGGGGAAGGCCAGCCCCCGCCGCTGGGCGAAGCAACCCCCCTGTCTGGGGGGTTACGGGAGGGGCCCAGACCAACCCCTGGAGCAAACCCGAGAGCCTGCCACAGATCGCACTGACCTCGGACCACCACCCAGAGCCTGCTCCAGGGGATACCAACAACGCCACACATCACAGTGAACCAGCATGGGCCCATGTGCCTATAACAAAGGGTCCATGAACATGAAGGTGTTCTCAATAAACCGTCTGTGCATGAGCAAACCCTCGCCTTGGGTCATCTTTTGGCGGCACCGCGAGGCCGCTCAAGTCCCCTGCCGTGTTATCTCTGCCCCCGCCGTGGACGTGACAGTCATCAACCCACCAAGCACCAAAAGCCCTCTGAAGCAGGCTTCCAGGCTCCTCTTCAGCACCACCACCATCTGGGACAGAGAGACAGGCTGCAGAGTGTGCAGGTGGTGATGCACTTCGACCACATGGAAACAGTCAACTCCCTCTCTGCATGCATGGCCTCAGTGGCCTCTAAAAGGTCAATTGGAAGGTTTCAAATGGTTGACACCTTCCTCAGCCGTTCCTTGCCAAGGGCTAGGAAGAACTTCTCTTGCTTCAGAGTACCGTTCCATCTGGTACTGTTGACTTGGGGGATGCTGAGTCTTTGCCCAAAGCTCCTCTCTAATGCATTTTTGAAGGTCATGCTGATGCAAAGCAGACTGCATACCTTCAACACCTTGGCTAGGGTTGTTTGGCTCTTGGCCTCCTTCAGGCCATCCCTCACACACAGCTGGAGGGTGTGTGCAAAACACAACACCCTCTTCAAAGGCCGGCTCTGGTCTCTCCAGTTTGCCTGCTGCACCAAGGCATCCACCATGCCCTCTTCCAGGTTTTCCCAGAGGTCCACGTTCTCCAGGGCACAGAGGTTGGGATCGTCAGTCTCACCTCTTCCCCTTCCACTGCCTGGCTCTTGGGATGCTACACTGTGCTGGGGAGTGCCACTGTGAATGCTTTCACCACGTTCCCCTGCATTGTTCATCACCACATAAGGCAGCTTCTCATTCATTTTGAAAGTGTTGCAGACCCCTTCAAACAACCCATAGATGTTGGCACTGGTGTGGTGCATGAGAAAGCGCTGACACAACATCAGAGACAGAGACATCACCGTGCCCTCTGCACAGCCTCCTCATGCCCCCTTCTTCTGGAATTGCTCCATTTTGGAGCACAATTTTGGATTGGAGGGCCCAGCTCTGCGCTGCTTTCTTCCTTGGCGTGCCCAGCTCCCTCACTGGCACCCATGGCAGGCACTATATCACGCTGAGTGTTACAGCTCTGCATAGCAGCAATTGGGTCCTTACCTTAAACTTGAGGTTGATGTTGCTGTCATCCCCAGGAAGCCGCACATTCTCTGGTCCAGCCAGATGGCAAGTGTCGGAACTATGTTGCTTGCTTTGGCCAGAAGGCCACAGACTTCAGCTTTTGCATTCCTTTATTAGTTGATCCAGGCAGATATGCTTAAGTAGGGTTACCACATACAAATCGGGCAGAGTGCCCATACCTTTAACCATTGTATAGAAGAAGGAATTTGGGCAGGTGCAGCTCATCATGGAAGGGTTTCAAAAGCTAGAACTGCCCAAATTCCCTCTTGTATACAGTGGTTAAAGGTATAGGCACTCTGTCCCAGTTTGTATCTGGTAACTCTATGCTTAATCAGTTCTAGCCTTGAACAGTTTTGTGTGCCTTGTTTCATTATTCCAACATGCCTTGCCCTTTGTCTCTAATGACATCACTTCTGCTTAATGACATCCCTTCTGGTGGGTCCCCATAGGCTGTCATTTTCAAAAGTGTGTCCCAATGCTAAAAGTGCTAAAGAGAATGGTTTGATAGTTGCTTGCTATGTTGCTGTTTTTGTTTTCCCTTGCACTTTAATAAATAGGTAGACCGTACAGTTCTTAGGTAAAAATTACTGGTAGATCATTTGTCAGAATCTGGTGCTGGCTAAAATTAGACAGAATTATCTAATTCAAAGAATTGCAGATACCCTTTGTTGTTGTTGTTCAGTCGCTAAGTCGTGTCCGACTCTTCGCGACCCCATGGACCACAGCACGCCAGGCCTCCCTGTCCTCCACTAGCTTCCGGAGTTCACCCAATTTCATGTTCATCGCTTCGGTGACACTATCTAACCATCTCATCCTCTGCCGCCCCCTTCTCCTTTTGCCTTCAATCTTTCCCAGCATGAGGGTCTTTTCTAAAGAGTCCTCTCTTCTCATGAGGTGGCCAAAGTATTGGAGCTTCAGCTTCAGGATTTGTCCTTCCAGGGAGCAATCAGGCTTGACTTCCTGTAGGATGGACTGATTGGACCTCTTTGCAGTCCAGGGGACTCTCAAGAGTCTTCTCCAGCACCATAATTCGAAAGCATCTATTCTTCGGCGCTCTGCCTTTCTTATGGTCCAGCTCTCACAGCCATACATAGCTACTGGGAAAACCATAGCTTTGACTATGCGAACCTTTGTTGGCAGGGTGATGTCTCGGCTTTTGATTAAGTTGTCTAAGTTCGCCATAGCTTTCCTCCCAAGAAGTAAACGTCTTTTAATTTCATGGCTGCAGTCACCATCTGCGGTGATCTTGGAGCCCAGGAAGATAAAGTCTGTCACTGCTTCCATTTCTTCCCCTTCTCGACTAATCCACGGGGCATGGCAAATTCCATGATTTTTGGCTTAAAACATGCCCTCGACCTATCCATGACATTGGCTTATACGTGATTATATACGGTATTCACAATTACTAGGCCTGGGGAAATTGGTGAAGTGGCCAGGCATTCCTCAGCCCAGATCCAATAAATGTTCACATAAAAACTGGAAGTGCACTCCAATCACAACATGGAGTGATTTCGAGTTTCAGGAAAACCCTGAGTGCCTGCAGTGCCACGATAGCTGCAGTGCCATCAGGACACCCCCCTCTGAGGCCCCACCCCCACAAGCACTCACCTTGGCTCCACTGCCTTAACCCATTGCCTTTTGTGGCCCAATTACAGTTGTGTCGTGTTTCTTACTTCTATAATTTGGACAAAAAGACTAAGAACATTTCAGCTGTATTTGGGAGAAGGGTTTCCCCCAATTCCTTTCAAATATTTCTAGCTATTCAGCATAAATTATCCAAATTGCATAAATGTGCAGTCTGTGAATTAATGGTGCAAATATAGATTTCAACTGATAAGTTGTTGTATTCCCAACATGAATTTCACAGGAGTAGCCAAGTTACATCCCAATCCTAAAGCCAGCAGCATCCAGGGCTTCAGCGGCACAGAAATCCTTAGGTCTTAGTGGATCCTTAGGATCTCTTTGGGGTAAAGGGGCATTTGCTCCTTTACCGCTGGTGACACTGCTGCGGTGCCAAAGAGTCTTGCCCAGCGCCAGTGCTCCGTACTCCATAGGTGCCGTAAATGCGCTTTGCGGCATGTTCACGACACTCAGTGCCAGCAGTACAAGCATACTGCAGGCAATAATGGGCTCAGAATTGAGCCCTTACTTTGTGGCATCAGCTAAGACGACAGCTAAGATGCAATCATTAGTTGCCAGGTACACTCAGGGCACAATCCTAACTTGGGGTTAGGCTGGCACAGTTAGGCCAGTAACGTTTGGCTGGCACAAGGGTAAAGTAAGTATATTTGGACCACTCTCAGAGTCAGAGAGGCCAGCACACAGATGTGCACCATTTTCCCTGCCCCAAAGAGTGGTCCAAATGCACTTTACAGTGGTCCTTGTGCCAGCCAAACTGGGCTGGCCCAACTATGCCGGCCTAACTCCAAGTTAGGATTGCGCTCTCATTCATACAGAAAAAAATGGATCCTTAACCATGGGCTATGAAATACATAGTTCTATGCAGAGTCAAGTGTATGCAAGGCATGTGAATTAGAAATAAAGTACATGAAGTTTTATGGCATTTGATAAACAAAAAAGACAGTTCTGTGCTTTCAAGATTGCATTTTAAATTCAATACAACAGAGAAAGGGGAAGAAAAGGGAATTAAAAAAATTATAAGCAAAGAACATGAACTAAATTCCTAATTAGACTTTTAGTCAATGAAAGAGAGCAAAGAGAATCCTTCACTGAACATTTGCACCAGTAGAAACTCACTTCATCCCCAAATAGATATGATTTTGAAGAGGTGATTGATTGCAATGAAAAATAATGCCACATGTTTTCTGATGGCACATGATGACATCTTTCAAATTCCTGCAGCAGCAGATGCCTTATGAGACACAGCTGGCAAGGATTAGAAATGATTTGGAACCATCAAGCATGAGACTGCCTTTGCAGCAATCGGTTATTATATCTATTTCTGAAATACTTCAAAGTTATAAGATAAATGAAGGAAGCAGTACTTGTGTATCATGAGTACTTCTTTTTTGAATGAAACTCCCATCTTGTTTGCCTGAGGGAAAATGATTGTGTCATCTAGAAGAACCATCCTCAAAGCATGGCTCAAATGCAAAGCCTCCTGAAATAAGTCTCAAATATCTCCATTTCAAAAACTATATTATAATTTGACTGCAGGCATGCGTTTCCGTGGTGGGTGAATATTGTTCCGGTTAAAGGAAATTTTGACGTACACTAATGAAGGTGGGTAAATCTTGATGCCTAATGCTCTGCACTGGAGGTCCTGAAACATCTGAGAGCCTTCACACATTCCCTGTTCAGCAGACCTCTTTCAAAATCTCCCAACTGCAGTCTGAAGTTGTATGGTCCAGGTCCAGGATAAAACCCAACGAGAACTCAGGCTCATTCCAACCATGTAAGCTCCTGTCATTATGGCACATGGAGAACTGTAGCATTAGAAAAAAAGAAGTGCCAAATATGTTGTGTTTCTAAATCTGTGAAAGAAAAAAAAGAAGCCCTTGACAGTTACTGGTTCAGGCTTGCAAGCCATGCAAGGCCATTCCTGCCATCCTGTCTCTAATGCAGGGTGCAATCCTACGTGCCCTGTAGCTTTGATGCTATGTGGTAATGTTTACACTACACACAGAGCTCCAACACAGGGATGCTGAGCAGCACCCTCGCATCGGTGCTCTCCCTCCGAGACGGGCTCCCTCTGTGCCATCCAAGTCCGGCTGGTGCAGAGGTGTGACTAGCTGGCAGGGAGGGAGGGAGTGGGTGTGGGAGGCTGTTTCTGGGCAGGCAGTGGGTGGTCCAGCCTCAGAGGGAGGCGGGACCAGGATTTGGCCATAAGGCCAAATCTGAGACGCGTTTCTGGGATCCCGCAGCCTTCTTGGATCTGCGCCTGCTAAGAGGCTACTTAAAGCAAAGATGCTTGCCTCTTATTTGTCCATCATACTTGGTTGACAGGGTTCAATATTTCTAGGAATGTCTGACATGGTTGCAGCACATGATTGACTTGTTTTATTAATTATGGCATGATTAGATGGAAACTCAGAAGCTTCTGAAGAAGAAGAAAAATGATATATTTATCAATCAAATCATGATTGATTGATATATTTACTGAAGAGGTTGCATCTGAAACATTTTTTGTAATGTCTCTAAAACATGGCCATTCAGTCTCTTATGTAGTTATTGCAGAAAGTGCGATTAGATGGTCCAATTTGGTAACTATTGCCCATACTGATTTGCCGGTTAGAACAGCATAATCGCCCATAAGATCTAATAATGGAGCTGATGAAGGCTGTGTACAGTCCAGGAAAAAGAATATTTTTTGTCGAGGGGTGGTCAACACACTTTGCTACTCAGCAGGTAGGTCTAAAGTCTATGACCTAAAGTCAGGGATGGCCAAGAACATAAGAACAACCTTGCTGGATCAGGCCAATGGCTCATCCAGTCCAGCTTCCTGTATCTCACAGTGGCTCACCAGATGCCTCAGGGGCACACAAGACAACCAGGTAGTTGTAGCTCGCTGCCACTGTGACAGCATCTGACAGCACTGTGACAGCACTGTAACAGCACTGTGCCACTATCTGACATTCTAAAGTAGCCTAGTATCCCTGCACCCCAAGGAAGACACTAGAATGAGGTTGGGGTTTAACTTTACTGAACACAATGTAAATCATGAAATATAACACACACACCCTGCCCCCAAGGCTATATTTGATTCCAAATATCAGTTAGTTCAATTGATGATTGTAAATTATCAGTCGTTTGTCAAAATTAAAGATTTGAGGAACAAAGGGGTAAAATAAAATTAAAATATAAAATGTGGATGAAGGCTTAATAAATTTTAAGCAATTAAAAGACAGAAGTAATAAAATCAGAGGTCCACTAAATAGACCTCTGCCATGCAAGGCATGGCTCTGAACAGCCAAACTTTCAGTTTCTGGTGGTAAAATAATATAGCCTCCAACCCTGAAATCACTGGCTCCCGCAGGAGCAGTGGTACCAAAATGTTGACCACTGCCTTCCGTGGGAGCTGGGCATCTGCCGGAGGCTCCTCAGGAGAAGGGGACGTTCACCCGCAATGGGACTCCTTGGCTCACTGCTGAGTCCCACCCCTCATGGCCGGCTCCTCTCTGGCCATGGAGTGCTGGCCAGCTACTCCTGTTGGGCCTGGCACTGAATGAGCATCACCCCAGCACAGATGTAGGCGTGTCACAGATACGCTTTACGACGTGTTCACTGGCGATACACCCACACCACCAGCGATAAGGGCCTTCTGGATTGGGCCCATAATCACAAGAGAAGGAAAGGATGAAAATAAAAGTCCAATCAAAAAGTCTGAAGATACTATAATAATGTTATTTTGATCAAAAATTAATCTATTAAAATGGAGCAATGAGACACAATTCAGGTGCTAATCACCACTCATCATCAGCGAAATTAAAAAAAAATACAGTTAGATAAGAGTTGAGTTAGAAGTCCTAAAAACGGAAAGCATGGCATTATAAAGAGGAGAAATAAAAATCCAGTCTAAAAGACCAAAACTAGTAAGTAATATCAACCTGGTTTAAAATTAAACCATTAGAAGTGAGAAACTTCACTTAGGGCGCAATCCTAAACAGTGCCGGACTGGCGAGGTCAATGGGCCAGCGCCATATCTGACATTGTTTAGGAGAGGCTGGAGCCTCCCACGACAAGGGAGTGTGCGCTCCCTTACTGTAGGGGAGGCTCCAGCCTCCACTATGTGCTCCTCGGATCTGTGCCCGCTAAAGAGTGGGTGCACATCTGAGGAGACCCTGTGGCCCAAATCGGGGCCATGCGGCCTCGCTGACAGGCTTAGGATGTGGCCGTACGGTCACCTCCCAATCCTGCCCAGGTCCTGCCCAAGTCCCGCCTCCCCCCTCCCACCAATCCCCGTCCTGATACGGGACAAAGAATCCCTCGCATTGGCCGGCTTCAGCCAACATGAGGGAAGCGCTGCACGGGCGCAACAGGACTGGCGCTGCCAGCAGCGCCAGTCCTGTTGCTTTAGCGCTAATGTGGGGGTGCTGCTAGGTGCTCCCACATCAGCGCTAATGGTGGAGCGCCGATGCAACAAAGTATATACTGGCAACATACTAATCCTCATTAATTCATTCCCCAATAATTACCCTAGAACTTTACCAGGTCTGTATATGCTATATGTCTTCTTATTTAGTTTAATTCTTATTTAGTTTTTAAGCCTGGGATCCTATTTATAGCACTCTAATACACCTTTCCCTGCCTTTCTATCTGGTATATGTAGGTGTAGTAAATAAGCCAGCATATGCAAATAGAGTAAATCCCAATTAACGAAATTCTGTTAGAGAAAAACAGGAATTTCTTACCTGCGGTAATTCTCATTCCTGGTAGAGGCAGGGACATTCCTTACTAATGGGATTTGTCCTCCAGGGAACTTGATAGGCAGGGCCAGCTGAAACATCTGAACACCTTCCATGTAGACTTGCTTACTTTCCTAGTTGAAAGTTTTCTGGAAGATAGAATAGGCAAAATTACCTTTGCAGAAAACCCCAACCCTCTCAGACTCACTCTTTCAACCTCCATACTGTCAGATGAAATTTGAGAGGTTGAGGATGTAGGGGGTTGAGGGGTTTGAAATCTGAGGGGTTGAGGAGGGCCCTTTGACAGCAGTTCTGGACACGACAGGATATCCCAAGGATCCCGCGTTGACAGGTGTACAAGGTCTAGAAACCAGTCTCCTTGGCTAGAACATGCCACTAGAATCATGTCCTCCCTGAGTGTTTGCACCCTCTTCAGTACCTGTGGCAATACAGCTACTGGGGGAAAGGCATACATTAGACTTTGAGGCCAAGGAGAGGACAATCTCCTCTGCTCCTGGCTCCTGAACCTTTGAAAAGAACCTGTCCAACTAAGCATTGAAAGTGGATGCAAAAAGATGTACCCTTGCAGATCTCAAATCTAACTGTTATTTCCCTGAATACCTGAGGATATAACCTCCATTCTGAATCCTGCAGTTTTTGGTGATTGAGACAATATGTCACAGTATTTTGAACCCCAGCCAGATGTTGTGTGGTGATGGACCATACATTCTGATCCACCCACTTGAAGATCTGAGCAGACTCTGCTTTGAGGGATCAAGACCTTGTCCTTCCCTGGTGGTTCAAGTAGGCCTTGGCCGACACATTGTCCATGCGCACCAAGGTGCTTTTGTTGCAAAGGTGATGCTAGAACCCCAGGGGGGTCAGTCTGATGGCCCTCAGTTCTAACAGGTTGATGCTGAGACATGACTCCTGCGCTGACCAAAGGCCCTGCAACAACCTGCCCTCCAGATGAGTCCCCACCCTGTTAAACTGGCATCTGTCATAAGAACTGCCTGTTGGGCATCTAGGTGACTCATCCCCTTGTTCAGCTGAGATCTCGAATGCAACCATCTCTCTTCAGACAGGGGCACCGGAACTCATCGGTTGACCCTTATCTCTATTAAGTGCCAATACGGATGTGAAAACAAGTGAAAATGAGCCCAGTCTACTAGGCAATGACAAGATACCAACATGTCCATCAGACAGGCCAGGATCATCACATCTATCTGCTTGACTGATAGGACAATGGAAATTGTCGCTAGTAACCTCACCTGCCTCTCTTTGGAAAGAGGCATGGAAGGTCCTGGTGTTGAACAGCACCCCTAGGTGCTCCAACTCTTGAGCCGGCAGCAGAGAACTTTTGGATTGGTTTATCACAAAACCATAATATTGCAGGCTCTGGACTGTTAGCAGGGTGCTGATCTCTGCCCGTTCCCAGGACAAAGCCTGGATCAGGGTATTGTCCAAGTATGGAAAGAGAAACACACACTTCCTCCTGTGGTGGGCTATCAGCAGTACCAGCACCTTGGCGAATACCTTTGGAGAGGTGACCAGGCCGAAAGGAAGGGTGTGATACTGGAACTCCCAAAAGCCGTACGAGAACCTCAGGAACTTCCGGTGCTCCAGGCCCATGGGGACATGAAGCTAAGCGTTAAGACAAATTGATGGAGGCCCCCTCTTGGAGCGTGGCCATGATTGACAGTGCCATCTCCATCTTGAATTTGTGCTTGACTAAGAAAAGATTTACCCATTTTAAGTCTAGGATGCCTCTCATGTCCCTGTTTTGCTTTGGAACTAGGAAGAAGATGGAATAAACTGGTATGGAATAAACTGAGTCTCTTTCTTCCCAGCTCTATCACCTCTACACTATATCTGATAGACGACAATAGCTGCCAACATTGCCTGATGTTTGCCCTCTTCCTTGAAGGCAGGGACCTTCCAGAATCTGTCCCCTGGTTTCTTTCAAAATTCCAGGGATTAGCCTCTGGACACAGACTCCAGCTCCCAGGCATCTGATGTTATTTGGCTCCACAGTGGAGCAAAATGAAGGAGCCAAGCTCCCACGTTGGGTGCCATGTCCCTGTGCATGGCATCATGTGGTTCTATCTTTGAGTGCTCTATTGCCAGAGAACGAACCCTGGGAGGACTGAAATTTAGATTGCCTCTGAAATCCCTTAACTCTTTGCCACTTGGGCTTGAATCTCTGCTGATCCTTCCCTCTGCCCTGTGAACTAAAGGGATGAAAATTTTGGTAAGGCCTAGCCTTGAAATTGCCCTAAGAAGCAGTGGGTAAGATCTTACGTTTGTCTTTGGACTCTCTAGAACCTGCCCAAATAACTTTCCCCCATTAAAAGGAGTAGCAGTCAATCTGGCCTGATAGCCAGCATCCACATCCTAACTCCTTCGCCTTTCGTTCCTTCTGGCTACCACATTAGAAGCTATAGTCGAGCAAAGCTGTAAGGAATCCAGAGAAGCATCAACTTCAAAGGCTGCAGACAAAGCCATTTTCTTGAGTGTATCTTTAGCTTGTTGGACAGGCTTGGGTCATTTTTAGCAAGGTCCTCAGCCCAAAACACAATTGCTCGGGAGAAAACAGCATTGGCCACAGATGCCCTAAGAGTAAGAAGTATAAGAAGTAGAAGTAGAACCATAAGAAGTAGCTTTAAAAGCCTGTTTTAATGCTGCCTCAATCCTTTTGTCACAAGGATTGTGCGGACCCCCTTCACCCTCAGACAGGATGACTGCCCGGGGAGACAGGGCCACTAATGGGACAGTTAGTGAGTGGATTTTGAGTTTGTCCAAGGGTGCCCTGTTGGAAGGAATAGAATTTTCCCACCAGTTTGGAGTCAATCAATCAATCAATCAATCAATCAATCAATCAATCAATCAATCAA
>JAJKFI010000139.1:0-151634 GCA_029204185.1 Lerista edwardsae | reverse complement strand
CAATCAATCAATCAATCAATCAATCAATCAATCAATCAATCAATCAACAGGTACTTATATATCGCTTTTCAGCACAAAGTTCACAAAGCGGTTTACAGGCAAATAGTAATAATAATAAACTTAAATGGCTCCCTGTCCCAAAAGGACTCACAATCTATTTAAAAAAAAGGCAGACCACCAGCAACAGCCCCTAGAAAGACTGCACAGGGGTGAAGAGGGATAATTACTCTCCTGCTAAATATAAGAGGAACACCCTTAAAAAGTGCCTCTTGCCCGTTAGCAGGGGTATTCCTTTCCATGAAGTGGATTCGCCATTCTTTATCTATCAGGTTTTGAAACACCTCAGGAAAAGGAATTTCAGCAGGCTTCAAAACCCCTTGTGGGAACAGAAGTTTGCAAGTAAAGGTGCTGCCAAAGATGAAGCCTTAGCCTCAGCATTTTGTGACTATGGCATCAACTTCAGTGATTTAACCACCTTGTCCAACTTTTGGAATAGGTCCCCAGGAAACCAACTTTTGGAATAGGTCCCCAGGAAACAAGTGACTAACACCAGGCTCAGACACTTCTGCAGAAAGCTGACCCTTTTCTTTAGAAGCCTCCCCTTCAGAAGAATTAAGCACCACCTCCCTAAAATATTGACTGCCAAGAGCTTTATTGTGGTACACCAGTTTAGAGCTCCTATTACCCTCTAAGTGATGGGTCTTATGTTTTTTCTTACATGGCACAGAATCATCTGAGTCTGGGGAATCCTCAGAGCTTGGTGAGATGCACAAAGCTGCCCAAAGCTGTCACCATGAACTGTTTGCGCTTTCTGCCCACTTTGCAATGTTGACCCCCTTTGGATTGGGGCCCTTGTTCAACAGTCTATGTGAAGAGCCTGGAAGCGAGCTTGTCCTCCACCAGACTTTCCAGGCATTTGGCTACCTGTGTTCTGTCTGAGTCCCCCAACAGAGATTGCACCAAACTAGAGGAATGGGCCGAGTCCAACACCCCTCTTTGTACTACATCCTTTTAGGTCTAGGGGTCTCACTTGATGGCTACCCACAAGTGACCTTGAATGAATGAATGAATGAATGAATGAATGAACCTTTATTGGCATATAAAAGAAGAGAAAGGAAATGAAATGAACGAGTATACAAATAACACACAAAGGGTATTCGGAATACACACAAAAGACATTCTTATATCCCCAGGATTAACAATTATATTCAGTCTCAGTGTCGCAAACGGAGTGAGTTAACCTTAACCAAACTGGCTATAAATAAAGCTAATTGCTTGATAAAAAACATCATCTTGTACTGCAAATAAAATAGACAAACTACACTCCTCTGGTATTAAAAAAAACTTATTTAAAAGAGGAAATAAGAATTGTTCTCTGCTCCGAACATGCAATGGACAATAAAAAAACAGATGCTCAAGCGTTTCGACGACTCCCAAGTCACACGGGCATAATCTATCATCATATCGGATTCCAGTATAACGGCCCCAAAGTACTTTGGATGGAAGGACATTGCATCTGGCCAAGGTCATTGCTCTCCGTTCACTGACATTATCCAACAGATACAGGTAGCCAGGAACCTGGCCAACTTTGACTTTTATATGATGAAAAAGAGGGGAGCAATATTTATTAGCTTCCGTCCTCAATATGGATTCGTACACTTCAATAAGCTTCTTTTTAATTAGTCTTTAGGCTTCAAGTTGGGGAACAGCCCCTAATAAATCAGGGACTATTCCTATTTCAGTTAACTTGGAAGTCCAATAGTCAAATGAAAAATATGAATCAGATAGCAAATAAGAGATTAAACTGTTGGTTTCATTAGAGAAAAGAACGTTTAACCAAAATTTAGAAGTTCGAGCCCATGCTAATAGCTCCATAGGATATTGCCCAGATTCAAGGCATAAGACTGCATATGGTACACATTTAGGTAAACCAAATATCCTTCTTAAGAACAAGGCCTGAATCTGTTCTATAGTATAATTAAATGCCTGTATCCATAACAGAATTCCGTAAAGAGCTTGGGCTATGGTTTTAGCTGAGAAAATCTGGAGGGCAGCAGGTATAAAGGCACCACCTTTAGAGTAGAAAAAATGACCTATAGCCTGAGCTGAATTTGAGGCTGCCATACAGACAGCTTTTCGTTGAAGACCCTAAGAAAGATTGTATGTAAAATGGAGGCCAAGATATTTAAATGACTTAACTTGCTATATTTCCACCTCCCCAAATGTCCATTTAAAACACCTCCAAACCCTGCTAAAAACCATGATTTTGGATTTATCAAAATACAGCAGTAATTTGTTGGTAGAGAAATATTCCAGACATTTGAGGATTAGTCTTTTAAGTCCCTTACGGGTACAAGACATTAACACCGCATCGTCGGCATATAATAAAAGTGGCACTCTCATTTTCCCTAATTTTGGGGGGTGTCCCTCAACACTCTGTAAAGTGGGCGCTAGATTATTCAAGAATAAATTAAAAAGTATTGGTGCCAACATACACCCCTGTTTAACCCCACGATTTGTGGGGAATTCCTTAGTAACCTGACCATCTGGAGCAGTTCGAACCTGGCATCGAGTCTCGGAATAAAGGCCTTTGATTAGTTCTAATAATCTGGGTTCCATCCCAAGCTTAGTCAGTTTGGACCATAAATGTTCTCTATCAATACTGTCAAACGCACTTTTTAAATCTAAAAAGGCTACAAACATTTTAGTTTTTAATTTAATACTATACTTCGTAGCCAGATGGTGTAATATAAGACAGTGATCCAAGGTGGATTTCCCTATGCTAAAGCCAATTTGCACGGGACCAATTATTTGATGTAAAGAAACCCAACTTTGAACTCTCTGAAGAAGTTGTTTTGCGTACATCTTGCCAACAATGGATAAAAGGCTTATTGGGCGATAGTTTCCAGGTTGATGACAGTCCCCTTTTTTAAAAATAGGGACTATAGTAGAACTACACCAGGCCCGAGGGAAAATACCTGAAGCATTAACCGCTGAAAATAAATTTGCCAAAACGGGAGCCCAAAAGTTAATGTCAGACTTTATCCACTCAGCGGAGATGGAATCTGGACCGGTCGCCTTACCAACCTTAAGGTCTTTGATTAGCAAGTAGACATCATCCACAGTTACCGGCGGCCATTCAGTCAAGGTAGTCATATTGGATATGCAGATAGAATTTACAGGGTGTGCCGAATCAAAAAGTAATTCAGAATAATGGCTAATCCAGGTTGACTCTTCGATATTACATCTCTGAATCAGCTTAAACCTAGATCCGCCTCTAACAATTTCCCAAAAGGCTTTATTATTATTGTTAACTGTAGCAATGTAGAGTTTTTCCCATTGCATCTGAGTGTAAAATTTCCTTTTGTCATTTAACATGTTCTTAAGTGCATCCTTGGCAAGAAAATATTCAGAGAGCATCTCCATAGAGTTCTCAGATCTAAATTGGGCAAATCTAGATCTTACTAGGGCCTTTGCTGTATGGCATTCTTTATCAAACCAAGGGGCCTCAGAAAAGCTCCTCCTTGGAACTTTCGGTATTTGTGACGAAACAACATCAGTCACTATAGAGTTCATCAAATCTTCATAAGAGGAGACAAAATCATTTGGGGATAGAGCACTTAGAATAGAGAGATGGCTGACTTTATTTTTTGGAAGTTCCATTAACCGAATGATTTTTAAAGCAAAATTGTCATCAAAATGAATTTTTTGTAGCCAGAGACCCTCAGATTTAGGTGAACATTCAGCAAAGAACTGCGGTTCAATATTGGCTTCGAACAGTATCCTTAATGGGGAGTGGCCGCTTAATGTTGATTCTTCCACTGAAAAGTTAACAAGCAAGGGAATCATAGATAGTGTAGTCACAATGTAGTAAATTGTACTGCAACCAGCCTTAGAAATATACGTAAACTCGGTAGAATTGGGGTAAAAAACTAATCCATTTAGCCAAATCATATTGAGCCTTAGACAAAGTTTGGCCAACCACAACCCAGCCATATTACAGGTTTTATCTTTAGACTTGCGAGGTAACAAATGCAGGGGCAGATCGATCATGCTAGTATCAAACCCTGGAAGTTTGTTGAAAATCAAGTACTCGTCCCCCACCCTCGCATTTAAGTCAGCTCCCAGTACAATGTCAGCCCTCGGATACTTATCGTATAAAGAAGAGCAGCAATGAATAAAATTTTCCCATGCTGCATCATTGGCCGCCTTGTTCAAAATTGGCGGTAGATAAGCATTAATAATAAGGATCACACGATCTTTCTGCCGGATCTTCACTACTAGAAAACTAAATTTCCCTTGGCAGGCCTCCACCAAGTGACCTCGTAGGAACCTGCCTCACAGGGCTAGATTCCAAAGACGAGTCTGAGGATATTTTTTTACCTTGCCTCAGACGCGGGGAAGAAGACAAAATGGTGCTTGACCTCCTCAGCCGAGTGGAAAATGGCCACTAGGGAATGTGGGACAGGCTAGGGTGCTCAAAACAGCACTGCTAGGCCCTCTGGACACAGCAATAGCACTGAACTGGACCCTGGGAGGCTTCTGCAGTCCCAAAGCCTGCTGCCACCTCACAGAAGCACTGACCAGGTGCAGCCGTCCGCTTCGCACACAAATGCCTGGTATGACTCTCGCATGAGCCAGCCACCGGCAAGCTGCAGAATGCCTAGGCTCCAAAGTGCTGTTGGCGCTGTAAAAGGCCTGACGCGACCTCATGAACCTATGAGGTCACCAAAGGACAGAGCCTCCAACATGGGGCACAAGGGGTCTTCAGGTATCCACCCATCAGATATACTCTGGTTGCATCCCTTTGTTCTGGTGTTAGAAGGAGTTATTCACTGTGTGTGCTTAAGATGTAAAAGCTGCACTGAAACGCCGCCTGCGAGCGGCAAAGACTTCACCGGCTTTCCTAGCCGGCAGACTGAACCTTTGTACCTTTCTCACTTTCGCTACAATAAAGAGACTTTGTTATGGAAATGTGGCGATTGCTTCAATCCTTCGCTTCGGAGCGCTAAGGCAAGCGCTGGAATGGGTCTCCAAGCCCCCAACTCTGCTGCTATTTACACAAATACACAACAGGTTATGGTGTCCAGAGCACGCCGCGTTATGGAAGAGTCAGCCGTAACCCTGCAGGGGCTCGCCGAGGACCCAATCCGCGGAGCGAAGACTGAACTGTGAATGCGGCTGCATCCTTCAACTCGCCGACACCCTGACAGATGTCGGATGAGGAAGGAGCAACCGGAGGAGTGAAGGAGGAAGGAGACCTCGGAGCCGGATCCGAGGGAGAGGACGTTGGCGACCCAGGGGAACCCGAGCAAAGCGAGGAAAGCGAAGAGGGCGAGTCGGAAGACGACGATCTCGGACCTCTCTTTCCCCCAGCGGGGCCTCCCGACGGCCAAGCGCCCGCCCCGCCGCCGCCGCCGCTCGTTCCCGGGCAGGGCGCTTTCCATCCTCTGCCACCACCTCAACTCCCACCGTTGCCGCCTGCTGCGCCCGGGATTGTGATGGCGCAGCAACCCCCCGCCGCCGCCGCCCAGATGGCGCCCTTTGGCGTTCCAGTTCCACTCCTCAACGACAGCAATTATGTGCAGTGGGCTCATAAAATGCAATTGCTGTTGGAACGAGAGGACTTGTGGCAACGCACCCAAGCGCTTCCCGCACTCGCAAATCCTGCAGAAGTGGCAGCTGACAGGAAGGCGAAAGCGACCATCGGTCTGGCCATCTCTGAAGATCTTTTGGTTTACGTGAGGGATCTTCAGCACGCCAAGGACTATTGGGACACCTTGAAGGAGCTGTTTGCCAGGGCATCGCTAACCTCCAGCATGGTTCTGACACGCAAACTGTGGAGGGCGCGTCTAGAACCGGGGGGCGACTTACGAGTACACCTGAGAGCGATGCAGCAGAACCTCAAAGACCTAGAAGCAGTCGGGGAACATGTGGAGGAAAGGCTCAAGGTGTTTGCGATCCTAAATTCCTTGGATGAAACGTGGGACATGTTTACCCTAACTCTGGAATCCATTCCTGCAGCGCAATTGACTGTCACCTTTGTGGTCGCACGGCTTCTCGAGGAAGCAGACAAAAGGAAAGACAATCAAAGAGAGCGTGAATTCCAAAAAGGGAAAAACAACAATTCTGGGAAAAAGCAGCAGCAGCAGCAGCAACCCAGGAACGAGTCCCAGGCGCAGGTATGCTCCAGTGTGCGCCAGTGCTACGTGTGTGGATCCATCCATCATCTTGCCCTCCAATGCCCCAAGAAGAAAGGAGGCTCCAAGAAGAAGAAAAAGCCCCATGATGAGCAGGGCACAGGGCAAGGAAAGCCCCATGCACAGCAACCCAAAGCGAGCATCGCGTTTGTGAGTTCAGCGGAAGGGGTGCGCACGCGAGAATCCTGGTTGCTCGACTCGGGAGCAAGCCATCACATTGTGACTTCTGCAGACTTACTCACGAGTAGGCGCGCGACAGACCGTGAAACTGTTGCTCTCGCAAATGGGAAAACAGCGCCTGTGAGCTGCGCTGGAGACGTGTTTCTGCCCCAACTGCAGACCACCTTGAAAAATGTGCTGTGCGTGCCAACGATGTCCAGGAATCTGCTCAGCCTTGGCACTCTCCAGGAAGATGGATTTACAATAACTTTCCAAGACAACACCTGCACTCTTAAAAGGGGGAGTCTCTGCGTGGCTGTCCCCCGAGTGTACCGTCTGTTTGTACTTGGAGCGCAGGCGACAGAGAAGCAGCAAGCAAGTGCGTACTTCAATCAACCGAAGCACGGACACCTCTGTGGACATTTGTGGCATCTGCGCCTAGCACATCTGAACCATGACTATGTGAAAAAGACAGCTGAACTTGTGCGCGGAATGGACTTGAAAGATTGCGACGCATTTGTGGATTGTGAGGTGTGCAAACTCACTAAATCGCATCGCGCAAGCATCCCGAAGTTCAGCAGCCGCCAGACCCAGACTCCCTTCCAGCTGGTGCACATGGACTTGATTGGGCCATTGAAAAAGACAGCTGGGGGGGCACAATATGTTCTTACAGTTGTGGACGACGCTACAAGGTACAGCTTTGCATATTTGTTGCGTCAAAAGTCTGAGGCGTTTAATAAAATTCGCAATTGGGTCAGGTGGGTGGAGAGACGGTTTGGGCATCCCGTAGTGGCGATTCAAACCGACCGGGGAGGTGAATTTCTCAGTGGGGAAATGTCTCAATGGTTGGAAAGGCAGGGCATCACTCACAGACTCACCGCTCCTCGCACCCCAGAGCACAATGGGGTGGCGGAGAGGAAAAATGGGGAGCTCCAGAGCATGGTCAGAGCGCTGATGGAGCAGTCAAAACTGCCCAAAGGGTTGTGGGGAGAGGCAATGAAATATGCTGTGTTCATTTCAAACAGAGTGTATCACCGTTCAATTGACGGGGTCCCCTACACCAAGCTATACGGTAAACCACCCGATCTTGCATTCCTAAAGACGTTTGGGTCACATGCTTTCGTGCATGCAGATCGGGAGACACGCAGGAAAGGTGCACCGCGAGCCAAACGGCTGCAGTTCATTGGAGTAGAACCAAATTGCAAAGCGCTCAAATTTCTCAATCCTGACCACAGAACGGTCACCATTTCCAACTCTTACGATTTCTCTGAGCAAAGTATGCTGCCAGATCATGCTGACAGAAGCATCAGCATCCCCACACAAGCTGGAGAGAGTGGGGGGGAGGCAAGATTAGAAAGCAATCCCGATCAGCCAGCAGCATCACCTCAGAGAACTCCAGAGAGTCCTGCCACACCAGCAAGCTCTAACAGGCTGCTGGAAGGGGGGGGAGCGAGGGAATCCAGTCCAAGCTTGGACACAAGCACTTCCTCAGAGGAAACCACTCCAGAACAGCCTGTTCTGACCAGACGCATCCTTCCTCCAAGGGCTTTGCGTGGGGTACCACCTCAGAGATTAACCTACCAGGTAGAGGCAGGTTACACAGAGGTACCCCAGACATACCAAGATGTCTTAGAGTTACCGCAACCCGAGAAGGAAGGATGGCTCCAGGCTATTCAAACTGAGTTGAGGGCAATGCACAACCTGGAGGTTTTTGAACCAGCAAAATTACCAGCTGGAAAGCATGCAATTGATTCCAGATGGGTGTTTGTTCTAAAAGATCAGGAAGGTGCTGAGCCCTTAAAGAAAGCGCGTTTGGTGGTTCGTGGCTGTAAGCAAATTCCAGGTGTAGATTTTGAGGAAATCTACTCTCCCACGCTCTCAGCCACAACGCTTCGAGCAGCACTTGCTGTCGCAGCCAGCAAAGGTTTTCAGGTTCATCACTTTGATGTGGGAACAGCGTACCTGCATGCAAAACTGCAGGAAGAAGTGTACATCACAATTCCACCAGGGGTGCAATGTGACAACTCACATTTTCGCCTCAGGAAATCAATTTACGGGTTGAAGCAAAGTGGAAGAAATTGGCACTTATGCCTTAAGGAGCAGCTGCAAAAGTTGGGGTTTACACCCTCCACAGCTGATCCATGCCTTTTCAGGAAAGGAAAAGGGGACAAATTGTGTGTTCTTTTGTGTTTTGTTGATGACCTGCTGGTCCTGTCAAGAACGGAACAACAGATCAATCAGATCACACAACAACTTCAAAAGGCATTCACACTTAAGTGTCTTGGTCCTGTCAATCGTTACCTGGGAGTGGAGATTGAACGCACAGCTGACAGTGCTGGTTTTCTCCTCAGTCAGGAGAGTAAGATTCATACCCTACTCAGGGAATGGAACATGCAGGACTGCAAGAGTGTTGCAACTCCAATGGTGGTTGGAAGGGGGGAGAAAGCAGAAGAGTCTGCACCATTTCCAAACCAGAACATGTACCTCTCACTATTGGGTTCACTCACACACCTTGCGTGCTGGACGCGCCCGGACATTGGCGCTGCTGTCAATCACCTGAGCAGAAAGGCTGCAAATCCCACTCAGGCAGATTGGATAGCCTTAAAGCGTATTCTCCGGTACTTGAAAGGGACAAGCACCCATAGGTACCACATCACCCCGAAAGGAGCACTGCAATTAGAGGTTTTTGCAGACAGTGACTTTGGGGGAGATGACACCAGGAGATCTACCACTGGCTATGCCATACGTCTTGGGGATTGCGTGATAGATTGGGGTTCACACAAACAAAAGACCATTGCGTGTTCGACACTGGAGAGTGAGTACACAGCCTTGAGTCTTGTGACCAACTACCTTCATACGCTCAGGCAATTGATGTCGGATTTGGATGCTCCACAGGTAAATCCAATCCGAATCTGGATGGACAACCAGTCTGCCATCCAGGTTGCTGGGTCAGAACGAGTCCGGATGCACTCCAAGCATGTGGACATAAAGCACAAACATGTCAGAGAGGCAGTCCAAAATGGGGACATTGAAGTGCTTTACTGCCCATCGCAGGAGAACATCGCGGACATTCTAACCAAAGCCCTTCCTGCGCCACAGTTCAAACAGGCAGTTCAAATGCTGGACCTGGCGCCAAAGGAAGACTTCCGAGACGAAATGGGGGGGTGTTGCAGTTTCACATCTCACAGTCCAGAACTGGCTGAAACTGGCATTCCGTCTCTCCGTCTCAGGATCAGATAGAGCACCTGTGCGTCCTTCAGCAGGTCAGCTTCCCAGCTTGTTAGGGCAACTAGCTGAACAGTAGTTGTACTCCCTTTCTGATAGTGTAACATAAGCAGGCAGTTTCACACGGGAAGCCCTGGCTGCAAACACTGCACATTCCCATGAGATCATAGTGTTCTAAGGGTCACCCCATTGGGTAAGATGGGGCACAAGGGGTCTTCAGGTATCCACCCATCAGATATACTCTGGTTGCATCCCTTTGTTCTGGTGTTAGAAGGAGTTATTCACTGTGTGTGCTTAAGATGTAAAAGCTGCACTGAAACGCCGCCTGCGAGCGGCAAAGACTTCACCGGCTTTCCTAGCCGGCAGACTGAACCTTTGTACCTTTCTCACTTTCGCTACAATAAAGAGACTTTGTTATGGAAATGTGGCGATTGCTTCAATCCTTCGCTTCGGAGCGCTAAGGCAAGCGCTGGAATGGGTCTCCAAGCCCCCAACTCTGCTGCTATTTACACAAATACACAACATCCTTTACTTCATGGCTGGGCTTGTCACCCTGTCTGGGACAGCATTTTCTTTAATGTTCTGCCAAGGAGAATCAGGACAGGGGAGCTCTTCCAGATTAAAGTCACAGGTTCTCAAATATAGTCGATAATAATATAGTTTCTCAAGCAGTGGTGTGTGTATCACTAGTGGTACCTGAGATGGCAGCCAGTGGTATGTGACTGCTTCAACCTTTGCTGATTTGCTTGCAGACTTCCTAGCCTGTACACTGTACACAGCACACTGCGCTGCTCCAACCTTTGCAGAGTTGCACTTGAGAACAGTACAATGCTATTTTGCTTCCTTATGCAGCTGACAGGGGATGCTACTAGACAAGGGTTGAAAGGGGTGGGCCATGAAGTGTGGGGCAGGGTAGCCAATATAGTGTTTTTTTCCCCTTAAAATTTATCCTGAAACTGACCCATGGATTCATTGACCAGATTTTCAGGATAAATTTTAAGACTAAAATTTCTCAACTTATACATAAGTATAAGTTTGTGAATGTTTGTGAACATCATATATCAGCTCAACTAATTGGATAGCTTTGTAAAGCTTGGCTTGTGAAGCTTTACAAATGCTTTTATTTTCCTTAGCAAGTCTTCCTCCATTTGCACTGAGCTGTGTTTCATATGAACCCAATTATTGTGTCTTCACCCCTCCCCACTCTCTTGGGTCAATATGTAATATTAGCATCTTAGTGTCAGTAATTTAAATTAATGACAAATACCTTATTAATAGCACATTCTCATTGAAACGAAATGATTCCTTTTCGCAGTGCACTATATAGAAAAAAGCCTTCCTATGCATTTTTATTCTGCATATGGTGCCAGACTTGTCACAGTATTTAACAAATTAGGGTTCCAGAAAAGGTTAGAGCTTCTTTAACCTACTAATTGTCAGTGAAGTACAAGAGGAATGTTGGCTTGATGCTCTAAATCATTCTTTGAGAATGGTAAAATGCAAGCTGTCGTCTAAACATTTCTGCCAGCAGCGTAATAGTAACAAATGATGTTATTTGCGAGGTCAAAAAAACATTCATTGTGAAACCTGGACAGTGATAATCATACAGTATTTATCTTCCTTTTACAGGGAAAGTATTGGCATAGTTTATTCGTTTTATAATGCGTGCTACTTAATTTTCATCAAGAATACAAGAGTTCATGCATTTGAAAAAATGCAATTAATTCTATCTGAAAGGTCACATGGAGTCAGCATTCAAACACTGGTATTAAAATTATGGTAGAGAAATGTTTCTCATTATGATGGGTTCTGCATATTTGTAGGAAGGGTCTCAATAGCTTAATGCCCACAAACAGAACATTAGGTTGTAATAAACTGTTTCTGAATTATACTGCATGACTGTTTCTTCATACAAGCAAGTTCACTGCTTGTTCACATACCAGTAAATGTCAGAAGAATTTTCTGCTACTAACAGTGGGTTGGACTAGATTACCTTGTGGGGAGCTGCCAACTCTATGATTCTATTATTTTTTCTTCAAACATTTTATTTGTATATTCAAGTTTTCTATTGCTCCAGGTTTTGTTTGAAGGATTCCAGGTAGTATCATCTATCTATCAAATGATGATAGACATTGCACCCTCAGAGTGCAATGAGTCCAAACATACTTTACAGTGTCCTTTGGGCTGGCCAAACTTTGCGGGCCTAACTGTGCCAGCCTAACTCCAGGTTAGGATTGCGCTTTCAATGAGTAGTACCAGTAAACTGACCCAGAAATTGGCATTCTGAGAAATTTTCACATCTGATCTGAAGCATGAAAGGACGGGAGACTGCCCTTTCTTTCTTGGTTCCCCAAGTCGTGCACTTGATTTCTTTTGATTAATAACATGCTCAGTTTGCTGGTATAAAGTTGTTGGATCATGACCTTTGTGTGCTTATGTAAATCAGTGTATTTAAATAATCTGTAGTGAGATTTCTATTCCGTCTAAAAGACTGAAATCCATCCCAAGAGATGATTATATATTCCAGTTGATGCCTCTTTAGGCTTCCTCTTATTATCTTTAATTAGGTCTATTAGTTGCACAACATTACTTGGTAGGCTAATTTCTGTCAAAACTAAAATTCGCATTTAGTGCCCTTATGTAAACTGGAGGCTACTTTTGGGATTTTGTGTTCCATTATTTTAATTAATTTAATTAGTAAGATTTCCCATTATTTTAGTGACTGGACAGTTCTAAAAAAAACACTTTTGGAAGGTTGCTTTTAAAAAAAAAAGGAAGGTGAATTAGGAAGGTAAGAAACCATTCAGACTTGCAAATTCTAAGAATGATAATGCACGATGAAATTAATGGTATATATGCTGTAATTAAACAGTGGCTAACATGTAATTTCCCAGTGAAATTCAGTAATTTAAAACATATTATTGGTGCAAAAGGCCTGTCATGGCAATTAAGGTTGAAAACAGTAACTAGTTTCAGATGTTAATACATTAAAGTTGAAATCGGAAAGGAAAACAAGTTCATCCAACTGTGGAAATTGATGCTGCTGCCAAATAAAATCCAGCATAAATGGTTTGCAATAAGTATTACTATAATTAATATGATAATGCATTTTGAGATTCAGGTTATGGAAGCTGACTGGCCATTTTTTAGTTTGGCAAACTGGCCCAGGAGGTTATCCTTGAATGGGATCCAATGATTTAGTTCTCACTCAAAATGTTCCAAGTGGATGACTTGGAAGAATAATAATGAATGATATTTTACTGAAAGGAAAGATGCCAGCTTCTTGGAGAGATGAGAATATAACGTTGATACCTAAAGAAGGACAGGACGTAGAAAATATAAAAAAATTACAGACCTATATCATTATTGAATAATGATTATAAAACATCTATAACAATATTTGTAGAAAGAATGAAGAGGATCTTAACAAGTTTAATTCATGAAGATCAATCTGGATTTTTACCTAAAAGATATATGAGGGATAATGTGCGAATTGTACTAGATATAATTGAACACTGATAAATTTACTGAAAGACAATTTGGCGTTAGTATTTTTTGATGCAGAAAAGGCATTTGATAATTTGAACTGGAGTTTTTTGTTTGAGATTTTAAAAGATATGAACTTTGGAGATAACTTTTACAAATGGATACTTCGCAAAGGGCATGTGTGCTGGTAAATGGAGAGCTAACTAAACTATTTGAAATACAAAAGGGAACAAGACAAAGATTGTCCACTGTCACCACTTTTGTTTATATTACTACTGGAAGTGTTAAATAGAGACATCAGACAAGACTATCAGATACAAGGAGTAAGAGTCAAAGATCAAAAATCAAATATTTAAACTCAGCGCTTTTGCAGATGATATGGTAATTTCATTAGAAAACCCTTTGAGGAATATTGAAATGATGATTTAACTGAAGGAGTTTGGGGTGCTAGCAGGAAACAAAGATTTTGAAATCTTTTGAAATCTTTTTGAAATCAAAAGAAAACAAAGATTTTGACTAAAAACATGAATATGTAAAACCAATTGGAATTGATGAGTATGGCAGGTTTTAAGAAAGTGTATTCATTTGACAAGTATGAAATCTGTTTTATTTCAAAACAATTATCTTAAAGTATGGAATGAAATAAACGATTTTGTAAGATGGGAGAAATTAAAGTTGTCTTTGATGGGAAGAATATCTGTAATTAAGATGAATGTTCAGCCAAAAATGTTTTTATTTCAGACAATACTGGTTATATTATTGGATTCCCCATTTAAACAATGGCATGGAGACATTTCAAAGTTTGTTTGGCAAGGTAAAAAACCAAGAGTAAAATATAAAATTATGCAAGATGCAAAAGAAAGAGGAGGGTTAGGACTGCCGGGTTTGAAAACATATTTTGCAGTATGTTTTTTTATTTGGTTGAAAGAATGGTTGTTGTTATGGAACAAGAGATAGTTAGACTTAGAAGGGTCAGACAAGGTTTGGATGGCATGGGTTTCTATGGTATGAAAAACTAAAGGCAAATAAAAATTTAAAGATTATTATATTAGAAATGCATTATTGAGAATATGGAACAAATATAAAAATAGTTTTATACAAAAATACCATTATGGGTTTCTCCACAAGAGACTTTTTTTGGTCGCAGTACAACATCAAGAGATGTCTGGTTATTATATAGAAATGTATTAATTTTTTCACAAGGAGAATGTAGGCTGAAGACAAGAGAGGAATTATGAGAAGCAGGAATTATCTGTCAATGGTTCCAGTATGTACAGTTGTTTAAAACGGACAAAAGGTTTTGAAGATCAAATGTCATTATTAGATACACAGTTATTTACTGGAGAAGAACAATGTATTGCTAAAATGTATAGGTTATTGTTGAAATATGAGACAGAAGAGGAACAAGTTAAAGAATATGATACAATGGGCAAAAATGTTGGTCATGAGATTTTAATGGAACAGTGGGAAAGTTTCTGGACTAAAAAATTGAAATTTACATTAACTGTAAATCTTAAAGAGAATTTTTATAAAATGATGTATAGATGGTATTTAACACCAGTTAAAGTGGCAAAAATGTATTAAAATGTGTCAGATAAACATTGGAAGTGTAAGAAGCGAGAAGGTTCCTTTTTGCCATGTGTGGTGGACTTGTACAAGAGCAAAAAAATATTGGGCTCAGATACACCAACAGATGCAGTGGATTTTTAAGGTAAGCTTACGAATGAAACCAGAAGCCTTCTTGCTGGGTATAATTGAGGATCAGGTACAAAAAGATTTTGAAATATTATTTTCGTATATAACAGCTGCAGCAAGAATATTATACGCACAGTATTGGAAGGTTCAAGAGGTTCAAGATGGTGGATAAAAATTTTGGATAATGGAAATGGACAAATGTACAATTTTACAAAGAAAGGTCAGTAAAGTCATTTATGGACAACTGGAAACTACTCACTGACTTCCTGCACGAGAAGGGGAATTTCAGAGCAACAAATTACAGACGTGGTGGTTGATTTAGATATAAAATGTTATGCTGGGGACTAAAATAAGTGATGAGATTTCAAAAAAAAGTATTAAAGGAAGATAATAAGAGATTAAGACACAATTTTTAATAGGAGCGGTTATTGATGTATTGTAAAGGTCATAAGCAATTCAGATGTAGTTGCTCCATGCTGGCTTTATATATTTTGAATTTGGTTTGTGTTTAATTTTTGTTTTGTACCATTGAGTTTGTTTTTGTGCCTTTTAGAAAAATAAATAAATACAAAAAAAAATTCCAAGTGAGGGAATATTTCCAAACTTGTAAAGGTGACACATCCTATCCCCACTTGTGGGAAGGGTTGATGTGTGAGCATAAAGTAAGAAGAAATTGAGATTACAGGGAGTGAGAGGGATGGCTGGATCTCGTTGGATGATTCCTCAGATCCTCACAGAAAAATCAGAGTGCACTGACAAGGGTGATTCTTCAACTGTAGGGAAGACCTTTCTTTAAAAAAAAAATACTGCCCCACCTGTGCAAAGTAACAGTGTTTGTTTCCTTTGGATGAGAGATCACTGAAGATTTATGGGAAATTATCAGAATGGTCAGGTGCTGAGAATAGTAGTTCTCAGGGGCAGAGTATGTGCATGTCTCAGCACCATGCAAGGGACTCAGAACAGGGCTTTGCCTGAGGCCCCCCCCCCCCCCCAACAAACAGACAAACAAAACAAACAAAAAACTGGTGCCAAAACTGGTGGAAAGTCATCAGAAATTGTGAATAGGTGACTTTCTCTCATACTAAGGGGAGAGGAGTAATATAAGAGTGTGTGTGTAAAAAGACACACTTTTAAACTAATACACACTGTGAATTTTTTCTCTAGCTTAATTCATTAATTAAAGTCCATTTTGGCACATGGAGGGAGCAAATTTTCCTGTGAGATCAGGCAGCACATGGACTAGATATGCCACTGCCTAAAGGGGTGGTGGAGAAGAGTAAAAATAACAATAAAAGGAATGATATTACTTTGTCATATCTTTGAAAGAGAAAATGTTAGGCTAGTTCATGCAAGCAACAGTCTCTGGAATGCAATATTTTTATGTAAAATTATGTAAAGCTTAATCATGCACAGTTAGCAGAAAGACCTGATTCTGCTCAGGGAACAATGTTATTTGCTGTCTAGGTTTGAGCCAAAACCACTAGATAACAAATATAGCGTGTAACATTGCCTGTTTAGAGACTGTGCAGATAAAAAGAACGTGCAGTGACTGGAGGCAGCAAGGAGTACAAGCTAAGCATGGAGATAATTTCAGAGCCTATCTGCTCAATGCAGGCAGTGTGCCCAAGCATCCTTTCTTTGTGCCCAGTAGGAACTAGTAGTACTGTCCTCTCTTCATCCACAGAAGCCCTTTCTGTTTGTTTTTTAACTGGAAGATGGTTTGGTGTCATCTCTCAATTTCCAGTGCTGAGGCATTTTTACATTTCTGGCTACTTTATTTGTATTTATAGCTAGACACATCAGTATAACATTTATGCATATGAATTATGCCCAAGTTAGAAATGCTCTGTTCTATGTTCTCTGTCCCTAAGATCTAGTATCAATACTATGCTCTCTGGAGGCCAGAGTAACCCATTGACTCACATGTGTTCTTGGGACTGTAAATCATGTCAGCAACGCTGGCTTCCACTATACCTGGGAACTCAGAATGAAACTTATATGTTACAGTAAACATGCAGTTTAGTCCATGCATGCTTGTAGGTTTCCTATATAATCATGTATAAGTTGAAAAAATTATGCCTAAAAATTGATTAGAAAAACCTGGGCCCAACTTATATTGGGGAACACAGCACATACCTTAAAGTCACATGATGGGTGGATGGCTGAGCTGTTCCGAGTACTGTGCTTGTAAGCCAGGGAGCTGCAGAGCCTTCTGAGCATGCTCAGCCTTGAGCTTGTTCAGAAGCATTGAGGAAAATGAATGGAGTTCTATGGAAAGTGAAACTGAGCCACACTGCATGTTTACTCATGAGTAGGCAGCCGTGCCTTGGTGCGTTCGAAAGGGCAGGGTGAGAGGAATGCAACACTGCCAGATGGTCCAGGTCCGATGAACGTAGGCTCCAAAAACAGTCGAGAAGGAAGTCCCTCTAAGCTGAGAAATAATGAACCTAATGGAAAGTGAAACTGAGCTACAGGGTTGCTTTTACTCATGAGTAAGCCAGTGTTTACTGCAACACGTGAGCTGAATTCAGCAGGGCTCTTCAACCTCTATGTGTGAGGATTGTGCATTCATGTGTTAAAGGTAAACGGGATGCTTGGAAAACAGGCAGAAAGCTATTTAATTGGGCAGGCTCTTGAGCTTTCTTTTGTGCTCTCTTTTGTTCCAAACAGCTGTGCTGCTGAGGCACTGTGTACTGAGGTACTATTGGGAGGGGGAGAAACGGGCTCTTTTATTACTCCCAAGTATTACTCCCAGGCAGGTATGCTGCTCTTCTCTCAAGGAGAATCTGAGGGAAGAGGAGGCAACACACACCCTGCCTTTTCCTTGCAAGAACATAACAAACCAACTTAGGGGTAATCGTTATGGAAATTGTGGAAGATGATGACCCCGAGGAGATAAGGAATGGTATCACCAGTGGCCCCTTGTCCAAATCAACCAGGAATTGCAGGGTTAACCCAGAACCTTTTGCCTGCAGCTGATCTCACAGCTGCATCCAATTGGGGATAACCTGGGGATAAAATGAGCTTCTGTGAGGATCAGTGATGTTGGTGTAGAGAGGTGGGAAAGGGTTGTGGATGGGGGAAATAGTTGAGGCTGTTGGGACTGGGATTGTATGTGGAAATAAGGTTGCTCTTGGAGACTGTGGGGAATTATTGCGTAGCTATGGCAACATGGCACCCCTGGAGTCCCCAATTGGAGGAGGACCTTTGTGCCTGAGCAGGCAAATTGACTGCATTTTGCCTTCTCATGGGTGGTGGGGTTTAGTGGTGCCTTGTGTAAAATTCAAGCAGCTTTGGATGATAGAAGGGAAGCTAATTAGCCAACCATGGGCATAAGATTGCAGAGAGAGAACTTGGCACAACAGCTTTCCCTGCAGAAGCCAGCTCAAGCCTGTAAAGGGCTCTGCAAGCTGGTAAACTCAGCTCAACAAGGTGATACGCATTCCTCGGTTAATCCAGGCAGATATGCATAATCAGTTCTGACCTTGAACAGTTTTGTTTTGTGTGCATTATTCCAGCATGCCTTCCCCTTTGTCTCTAATGACATCTGCTTGGTCCCCATAGGCTGTCATTTTCAAAAGTGGGTCCCAGTGCTAAAAGGTTTGGGAACAACTGGTTTAATAGTTGCTTGCTATGTTGCTGTTTTATTTTGGTTTTTTCCCTGTACTTTAATAAATGCGTAGACCATACAGTTCTTAGATAACAATTACTGATAGGTCATTTGTCAGTATCTGGTGTTGGGTAAAATCAGACAAAATTATTTGCAGTTCAAAGAACTGCAGATGCCCCAAAGCTTTTCCCCTTGACTTATCCACAGGGTATGGCAAATCCCATGATTTTGGCTTAAAACTTGCCCTCGACTTATACATATATCGACTTATACATGAGTATATGCGGTACATAAAGATCAGTGGCAAGGCCCTAATCCAGATCAGGACCACAACAGAAAGAGGAGGGAAGCTTTATTCCTTTACCCTTCCTGTGATCCCAGTATTGATCAAAGTTCATCCAGTGGCTGCTATTGGTAGGAGCTTCTCTTTCTGGGAAATGGCAATGGTAGGAGGTGCTCACTGCAGATTGGTACTGCTAGAAAAAAAGGGCTTAAAACTTTCCTCCATCTTTACCATGCCCCTGATTCACATTGGGCCCTGTAGCTGAGTTTTAATAATCATGCAGGCAATGATCAATGGCCTACAGGATTATATTGCTTGTCTCTTCATCCTGCTTCTACAGTCTGCCAGCTCCTCCTGTCAGAACATAAAAAATGTCATTAAGAACTAAGGAACTCTGAGGATTGTAGTTCTTGACAGAGCAAGTAACATGAGCATTTGCACTGGGGACATCAACACCAATAATTCACTGTTTAGGAATGACGCATGTTCAAGCACTGTTTCTGATTGGCTCCATCAGTTCTCAATATTAGAACAAGATTATAACACTCAATATCGATACAGTGTATTAATTTTTTATAAACAAACTGAGGACATAATCCTAACCTGGAGTTAGGCAGGCACAGTTAGGCCAGCACAAGGGACACCATAAAGTTCGTTTGGACCACTCTCGGAGTTAGGGAGGATGGCGCACATCTGTGTGCTGACCTCTCTGACTCTGAGAGTGGTACAAACATACTTTACAGTGTCCCTTGTACCAGCCAAAT
The DNA here is from genome assembly GCA_029204185.1 of Lerista edwardsae. NCBI lineage: Eukaryota > Metazoa > Chordata > Lepidosauria > Squamata > Scincidae > Lerista > Lerista edwardsae. The sequence continues at coordinate 132,212 of JAJKFI010000139.1, read as the reverse complement.
TTCTCTGGCCTAACTATGCCAGCCTAATTCCAGGTTAGGATTGCACCCTCCAACTCAATCAACAGTTCAATTTTTTAATCATGTTAATGGGGTTTATAGTCCAAGACAGGCTTTTCTGAACTCCAGGTAGGGTGGCTGAGGGTTGGTTTTAAAGTTACTCTATTAATAGGGAAACTGTTGTCCTATGAAGACTGTCTTTGTAGGAGGCTATTAGTGTGAGTGATCATACTGTTCCCTTGCATTCTAGGCAAAGCATATCTAAATCATTGTTACACATTGCATGTACATTATCATTTGCAATCGAGTAGCATATTCTTCAATCAAAAATATAGACAACTTCATGGCTGTGGCCCATCATTGTGCATCCAAGGTCCGAATCGTATCCAGTGACACACAGCATAGCACAGCACAGAAGGTGCTACCTTCTTTCCCCCCACCCACATCTGTAACACAGGCTGACCCACCAAAGCAAGTGGCAAGGCACGGCCCAATGCAGCACATTTTTCTGGGGCTCCCATCTCTGTTGGCCCTCTTACTCACAGGGCAGCCATGGCAATGAACACCTGCAATGAACCCAGTAGCACGTGAGTGATAGTGGCACATGTGAGTGATGTGACATCACTGCCAACTACTACTGGAAGGCTCAATTTTGAGCCAATGGGATTCAAGGGCCCACTCGGGCCTATGTCTTTTATCATCCTACACAGAGGAGCTCCACTTGCTCTGTGTGGCTGCAGAGAGATGTGCTGACTATGGCAGTGGGACCTTAGCATGGAGCCCATCATACACGGAGCCCAATTTAGCAAAATCAGCTGAATCACCCTAAAGCCAGCCCTGCACCAAAATTGCTGGAATGAGGATTTAAAAATCTTTGACAGTCCTTTATCAGTGAGATCCACTGAGATCCCTCCATTATACCCCTTGCCCCTCCCCAAACCTCCTCCAAACTACCTAGGAATTGCCATCGCTGTTGCCTTACCTCCAGGGAAGCCACCAGGTTGTAGGCCACCTCAACTTTTGCAATGGTGCACCATTTGCAGCAAAACTATGCCATTGATACTAGCAGAAGATTATTACCATTGTCCTAATCAAAGGATAAGCTTGGGCCATCAATTACGCAAATAGGCCCTAATCACCAGTAGTTTCTGGGGAGGAGAAGAGAGAAAAGGGAAATCCTTATAAGAAGAGAGGGATGTGCAAAATTGAGGAGGGAAGAAAGGAAAGGAGAGAAGGACTTTAGCAGCTTAAGAAATTCAGAGCACAAACCAAAGCTGGCGAAGTGCTGGCACTCGGCCCATTAAGTTGGTGCACCGTTCACTATGCCGGTGCTGTGACCAATATGGCGGGACATGACGGCTGGCGCAGCACCACTGCCAGCACAAGGTGACTATGTGCCCTGGGCTGGTGCAACACACCACAGACATGGCCACGGTGCCAGCGGTAGGTGCTCTGTAGGGGCGTGCTGGGGATGTGCCAGGGGCGTGGCCCCGACTGGCATGGCAGCAGCAAATCCAAACCCTTCTACAGGGCAGACACGCACCCTGTGTGCCACTGCACCCGCTCCCTGGCAAGCACAAATCCAAGGAACCCAATAGACCCCATGCACACGCTCCCCCCCCCAATGCAAGCAGAGCCCACCCAGCACAGGTCCAGTCCCTGGCAATGGAGCATAGCAGCAGCCGATCACGGCACACCACCCACCCCTTATAAGCCCTGCTCCGGCATCAACCCCCCCCCCCGGGGCCATGTGTGTGGTACGGGGCTATGCCGGGCTGCTGGCAGTGGGAAGCACTCTGCACACTAACATCCCCTGCCAGAGGGGGCTGAGGTGGTGGGGAGCACTCTGCACACTAACAAAGTGCCTGCTTGCTGAGGCAGTACGAGCCTGCCCAAGTCAGCATCCAGATGCTGACAGCCGAGAGGCCCAGCCTCCCTGCCAACCCTCACAGCCACCAATCCTCAGCCACCCACTCCCAAGTGGAGTGGTAAGCAGGACAGGGTGGGAATGGGTGGCCACGGAAAGGAATCCCAGCTAGCCATGGCACAGTCGCCCTGCCCCTCACCCTTTGCTTTGCAGGTCACTGCTGCTGTCGCTCGCTGCAATCCTATCCAAACCTACCTGGGAGTAAGCTGCATCAAATGTGATGGAACTCAATTCTGAGTAGACATGCATAGGATTGGGTTCTCACTGTGCTCCGCAAGTCTCTACCACTCCAGGGAGGTGGCGGCCGGGCTGGCCAGTCCAGCATCTGCATGCCCCCATGTTGCACAAGCATGACCATGGCCCCCTGAACTGACTGGTGTTCCTTCAGGGCACTCCCCTCACCCACAGCCATCTGCCCCAAGGAACACTGCAGGACCTCCATCTGAACGGGGACCCATGCAGGGAAGGAGGGGGAGCTGGACATGGTGAGGCACACATGAGACCAGAGTCCTGACCCGCCATGGCACTAGTGAAAAAAGAAAAGAAAGGTGCACTGGAAGCACATCTTCAGGAGCATCTTCATGTTTAGCAGGCGCAGATCTGCTTCCAGGTGGCCCATTTTGGGCTGTTCAGAGGCAGAGGCAGGTGTGAGAGACCAAGGTAAAGCTGCTCTGCTCGACCCACTGACTTACAGCCCATAGGGATCCTAGCTGCAGTCATAGGCAATATGCTCACCCTACTAATGTGGGGTCCCCTGAAGCGCAGGGCCCGATGTGATGACATTGGTCACATTGGCTTAAAGCGGGCCCTGCTCCGCTCAGCAAGCAGTGGGGTATTCCCTGGGTGGATGTCCTGGCACAGTAAGTTCTCCCCTGAGGCCTAGACATCATGTTTTCTGCCTCAAACTGGTGGCATCGTATTAGTGCTCCAAAAAATTTACAGTTTTTAGACTACTTCAGATTTCAGAATTATAGATACACAACCTGTATTTCAACAAAAGCAAGGAAAGGTAATGTTGATGAGATACAATATTGTTTTGTGACATGCTTCTTTTTCCTCCATTTTTTTTTTTTGCCTTAAAAACAGTCTTAGAGCTGCCAGACGCTGAGTTTATCTTAGTCTAAATAAAAGATGTCGGGAGATTCCAACTGGATTGCCCGATTGAATAACCTTCATAAAATAAACTCTGTTTGGCTGACTGGTACTTTTATAAGCTTCTACATGTGAAGGAAGAGAGAGAGAACAGATGAGCAACAGCCACTAAATAAATCACAGCTGTTTGTCTTTCCTGACTTTCAAAAAGGGATACGAAGAAAGGAAAGAAATGACAGGAGAGATTCAGAGACTCTGCATACTGTTAATAAGTGAAAATGCTGACAGATACTTTTCTATAAAAAGATGAAAAGCAAATGATCTGGTTATCTGCCCTAGATGAATAAACTAAAACAAAAAACAAAACAAAACCCTACTTGTATTGAGTGACAAGACATTTGCCAAAATTAGGTGATGGTTGGCCTGTGTATGTGAGCATTCCTTCTGATAGCAAGTCACCCTGCCTTCTGAGATTTATCCTTGTTCAAGGTGTGTTCAACGTACTATATGATTCAGGGTGTAATCCTATGCAGCACCGCAATGGTGAGGCCGACTTGGCAGTGCCATATCTGATGCTGTGTAGGAGAGGCTAGAGCCCCCCCCCTTGGCAAAGGAGCATTCGCTCCATTACCATAGGGGAGGCTCCAGCCTCCACTATGTGCTCCTCGGACTGCACCTGCTAAAGAGCAGCCGCAGATTCAATGAGACCACATAGCCTGATGGGCTTAGGATGTGACCGTATGGTGGCACTTTCCAAGCCCACCCAAGTCCCGCCCCCAGCCTCCCTCCCTCCCACCAATCCCCATGCCGATATGGGACAGAGTCTCTCTTGTGCTGACCAGCTTCGGTTGGTGCAAGGGAGGCTCTCCATCGGTGCTCTGAATCCGACGATACGAGTAGCATCGGCTTCAGAACTAGAGCACCAATGCAGGGTGCTGCTCGGCATTCCTGCTCCAGCGCTAAGCCCCTTACATTGACACTATGACGTAGCATCGATGCAAGGGCAGGGGTTGGATTGCACTGCCCATGGGCCAAAAATGTGAGACATGACATTTTAATGGAATAATGGGAAAAACTTTGGTCTCAAGGAATTAAATTTACACTGGATATTAACCTTAAAGAGAACTTTTATAAAGTGATGTATAGGTGGTACATGACTCCATCTAGATTAGCAAGGATGTACAAACATGTGTTAAATAGGTGTTGAAAATGTAAGGACCATGAAGCTTCTTTTTATCATATGTGGTGGACTTGTGGTAAATCAAGAAAATATTGGATACAGATTCATACACAGATGCAGTGAATATATGTATTAGACCAGAAGCATTTTTGTTGGGCATGCTGGATGATTGTGCGGAAGGACTTTGAAACATTATATATGACAATAGCAGCAAGAATACTATATGCACAACACTGGAAATCTACAGAAATACCATTGGTTGAAGACTGGTGGATGAAGGTCTTGAAACTAGCAGAAATGGACAAACTTGCTATTCTAATTAAGTAGAAGTCAGTAAATACATTTATAAACAGCTAGAAGCCACTTATTGTTTCCATGCAGGAGAAAGGGAAAAATGATATAATGGTTTGTGGATCTGAAGAATAAAAAGCAATTCCAACTGTTAAGAGGAGATTCCAGGAATGATGGGCAAAGGGGACATTATTTCAAGAATGGTTGAAAGAGACTTACTGTGTACTATGAAGGTGAACAGATACAGATGCTTCATGCAAATGATATCCTACTCCATGCTTGCAGTAATTTATAGATAATTTTATGTGTCTAGGGGTGCAATCCTAAACTGGAATTAGGCCGGCACAGTTGTTAGGCCAGCAAAATTTGACTGGCATAAGTGACACCATAAACTGCACAGTGGTGCAGTTAGGGCAGGAAAGTTTGACTGGCATAAGTGCCACCATAAAGCGCCACCCTCCCTGACTCGGAGAGTGGTCCAAACGAGCTTTACAGTGTCCCTTGTGTCAGCCAAACGTTGCTGGCCTAATTGTGCCAGCCTAAATCCAGTTTAGGATTGCACCCTAAATTTTATTCTCTCTCTCTCTCTCTCTCTCTCTCTCTCTCTCTCTCTCTCTCTCTCTCTCTCTCTCTCTCTCTCGTGTGTGTGTTAGTTAAATAATAAATAAAAGATATAGCCGGGGGGGGGAGAAACAGCCTTGTTCAGTAAGCCACTGGAATGTAATATGAACTATTTGTTCAATTTTCCATTCCATTTACCTCTGCTAACTGGGCAAGAAGACTTTTGCAAGTGGTGTTCCTCTTATATTTAGCAGGGGGAGAGAAATTGTCCCTCTTCACCCCTGCACAGCATCCTTTCTAGTGGCTATTGCTAGTGGTCTGCATTTTTTTTAAGATTGTGAGCCCTCTTGGGACAGGGAGGCATTTAACGTTTTCTTTTTGCCTATATATTGCATTGTGAACTTCTTGTTGAAAAATGGTATATAAATACTGTTTGTTTGTTTGATTACTCTTGACACAGCAGTATGATTGAGGGAGCAATCCTAACCTGGAGTTAGGCCAGTGAAGTTTGGATGGCACAAGGGCCACTGTAAAGTATGTTTGAACCACTCTTGGAGTCAGAAATGTGCACCATCCTCCCTGACTCTGAGAGTGATCTAAACACACTTTACAGTGGCCCTTGTGACAGCTAAATTTAGCTGGGCTAACTGTGCTGGCCTAACTCCAAGTTAGGATTGTGCTCTGAGAAATGTACTGTAAACACTTTGCCAGGTATAAAAATAATAGGGGGGGGGGAGTCATCTCCACATCTCAACACCAAATGGATGAACAAGTTCCTTGCACTGATATTAGGGAACAATCCATATAGATGAAGACTGAAATTTGCTTTTATTCAAAATAGATATCTCCTGAATAATCCTAGCAAAAGGTAAATACAAATGGAATCAGAGGAATTGTAAATTACATTTATTATTTAATGGCTCACATTAACAAGTGTCTCTGTGTGTGTATGCATGTGAGTGACAGAGAGAGAGAGAGATTGGATTGGGGCCTGCGGGAGTGGGACGGGTCAGGGGCAGCACAATCCTACCTGTGTCGTAGTGCCAACACTAGGAGTTGCGTCTACTTGAGAGCGCAGATGGGGAGCCTCCCTTTTGCCAACTGAAGTCGGTCAGTGTGAGGGAGGCTCCATCCTGTTTCGGGATGGGGATTGGTGGGGGAGAGAGGGGTTGAGGGCGGGACGTGGGCGGGTCCAGGATTCAACCATATGGCCAAATCCTATACCTGCTCGGGAGGCTGCGCGGCCCTAATTCAAGCCACACAGTCTCCTCAAGAAGCTCATTGTGGGAGGCTGGAGCCTCCCCAATGGCAAGGGAGCGTATGTGCCCTTGTCGTTGAGAGGCTCCAGCCTCCCCGAAGCAGCGTTGGATTTGGCGCTGGCCGGCCGTGCCAGTCCAACGCTGCTTAGGATTGCACCCTGAGAGAGCACCTGCTGGGTATACAGACAGTTGGATGTTTATTTCCTGGCATTGGCAGGTAGATCTGGGAAATGACCCTGTAGAACCACTATTGGGTGTAGAGAATGCTAAGCTAGATAGACCCATAGTCTGACTACAGTTTCTTTGTACATACACTTTGTACATACATCCAGCTAACCAGTAGAGAATCTTTGCACTCTTTCTTTGCACCAGTGGTTTCAAAAGTTTTTAATATAGGTGTTGTCTTAAATTAAGTACTTTAAAAAATATTATTTAGGACTACTTTGGTGGGGGAGGGTTGTAATTTCACAGCTATTAGCATATAACATACTGATGTGTAAGTTTCATATTTGATAATCCCTTCATCTTTTTTCTCCTTTTGAAAAAAATCATTGTGCAGCAGTCTTTTCCTTTTATCAAGAAGACCAAGTTCCTCCAAGGCCTCTGCTTATGCTGTTGCAGCAACTGATGACCAAACTGGTGTGTTTCTGTTCCAAATAAAAAGCATATTAGCCCAGCTTCCCCCTTCCCTCACACACATGCACACACACACAACCGCCTCCCACAGTTCTTCCTTCACTCCCTCCATCCACCTCCTGGTTAAGGCAGCAAATGAACTGCTGCTCCTACTGGGTGTTTTTGTTTTGTTTTGTTTTTCTGCTTTCCTGGAGCTCAAAGATGCCCAGGACTGGGAGCTCCATCAGTGAACCCCCTCTGCAGCAGGCTGCCAGGCTTCTTCCCTCTCCCTCTCCCTCTCCCTCTCTCTCTCTCTCTCTCTCTCTCTCTCTCTCTCACACACACACACACACACACACACACGCAGACCCACACAGTTTCTTTATTCGCTCCCCTCTGACAAGGCAATCTAGCCTAGCTCATGTCATGGCTGGGGTTGTTAATGCTTTTTTTCCCCCTTTACCAGTCCTCAAAGCCAACTAGCAGCCCAGGAGCTCCAGCTGCCTGGCTTGAAACTCAGCACTGGCTGCCAAAGCCCTGCCCCCTCTGGCTACTATCTCGCTCCTGGCCTCTTTGAGAGCTAGGGCCAGTATGAGCCTCTCAGCCACTCCTTGTTTGTGCTCTTCAAGCTTCAGCACAGTAGTGAGCACCTGCTTCCAGGCAGTCCCGGCCTTGTTACCAGGACCCTGGGCATACACCCATCCCCGGGAACCACTGTAGACAGCATCAGTGGAGCACTATGGGGCAGAAAGTGGCCCACAGGCCAGAATTAGGAGACCCCTGGTTTAAACTGAGGTGCAAAGTGATTTAAATGGCAGACAAATGTGAAGAGGCAGGCAGGACGTGAATTAAAAAAAAATTGTCAATCCACAGTTGATTGAATCCATGGATGCCAAGCCTGAAGATACAGAGTATAAGCCAGGGCACATCTGGATATGGAGGCCATAGTCAGCCCTGGATGCAGTAAATTTGCACTGGCTCAGGGGAACCAGCATGGGGGAGAGGTTGACGGGAGGGCAGAACAGGGATGATTTGGGGTAGATGGAGAGTGGAGGGCAAGGGGGAGGTGGACTAGTGGGTGAACTGCAGCTGGGAGGGGGGGTAGGACTGACCTGGGCTACTTAGCCAGATCCTAACCTGCCTCCTGGCCAGCCTGGTGTTACACAGGGCTGCTTGGATCTATGCTAGTGATTTCGCTGACTGCCGTGTCACACAGAGTAAGGGGAAATAAATCCCCTTACTCCAAGTTGCACAACTGCCACCTCTTACTGCAGGGGCACTAGATTCAGCGTAGGCAAGTTGACCTGCCTGTTCCAGCACTGGTTAGAATTGGGCTAGTAGTGGTATTTAGGGCACAATCCTAACCTGGAGTAAAGCCAGCACAAGTCACAAATATGTGCCATCCTCCCTGACTCTGAGAGTGGGCACACTGTATGGTGCATTTGCGACACGCCTAATTCCAGGTTCGGATTGTGCCCTTAGTTTTCCTTCCCGATTCTCAGATGTTTTGCCCAAGTAGCAACTTACAAATCCCAAACGGAGTGCAGGGAAGCAAGATTCCAGTTAGCATTACAGGTGAACCATATATTTAATTCACTTCCATCCAATCGTTGTGTGGATTAATTCTAGAACAGGAACATTTTCTTATCTTCTCGACAGATACAGTCCCAGCAGCTGTCAAGTACCTGCTGTCCATTCTTGTTCTGGTGCCTGTTAAGTTTTCTGCATGATCATCTTTCCTTTCCCAGGCCACCATCTGGTAGATGCTAAAATTACTTGTCCTTAAGATTACATTACCACTCTTAATGGAAAAGCAATGATGCTAACTGTTCAGATAGAAGCAAACCTCAAATGAGTCATGACAAGGCAGCTGTAACAAGCAGTCATATGTATAGGTTCAAATAAAGCAGAAGCTGTATCCACCAAGCCAGTTAAATCAGAACAGTTGCTCTTAAATCAACTTTGTAATTGGATTTCATGCTATTAAATCACCAAACATCAACATTAATGCTAGTGAACCATGACATTACAAATGTACAATAAAAGGAATCAATTAAATGGTTTCACCCACAGTTTTCTTGTTCCAGTACAAAAGCCCCTTTCTCTAGAGCACTGTTTCTTGAAGTGAGGGTGAAAATTGGTGGGTCACAAGCCAATTTCAGATGGGTTGCATAGCACCTAGGGCATTGAAAATGAAAATATGGGAAAGATGGAAAGATAGGACACTGGAAAGTGGGAGAGCTGTGTGGTTATTTTGCTTGAGTCAAGGTTGTAAAAAGGCTTTTATTTCTTTCTGATTCACTTTGTTTTTGGAAAATGGCTGAGAAATAATCCAACATATTGCTGCATTTATGGAAAGCAGCAGGCTCTGGCATCACAATGACTGCACTTCCGGCCATGACATCACTTCCAGGAGGTCCTGGACAGATTATCATTCTAAAAAGTGGTTCCTGGTGCTAAAAAGTTTGAGAACCACTGCTCTGGCCACTACCTGATGAAGTTAAACCCAAATTCAGTAGGTTGGTCATGCCTGTAGAACTTTACTGAGAGGAAAGTGAAGTGAGACTACAACCAATTGGTATCAATTAAAAAATGCCTGAGCTTTTATTGATGTTATTGGCAACAGGAGAAAGTTCTTAAGTTTTTAACAGTTCAATCCTAATAAGGCCAAACACTGCTAGAATTAGCGTTCCAACAATGTAAGACCCCTTTATGGCTGCTGCAAAGTACGGCATGCCATTCATTCCACCACAAGTGGTAAGTGAGGGCACAATCCTAACCAACTTTCCAGCACTGACATAGCTGTGCCAATGGGGCATGTTCCGCATTCTGCAGTGGCATAGTAGTTACAGAGGCCTCCTCAAGGTAAGGGAATGTTTGTTCCTTCACCTCAGAACTGCATTGCCTTTACACCAGTGCTAGCAAGTTGGTTAGGATTGTGAGTGATTGGATCCATGTACCAGTGGCCAGTCTACATCCCCCAGGGCCAGTAAGTCAGTTGGACCTGAGCACTTTTGTGGCTAGTCTCACACAACTCTTCCTTTTAACTCACATGACTTTGTTTACATCCCACCGTATCAGCTTCCTCAGCTCCCAGTGCAGCTCTGCCACAATCACCACCTGGGGTTATATTTTGTTTGATGCTATATGTCTGCATTTATTTATAACTATATGTACCATCTTTCTCAAGAGATTTGTGGTGGTTTACATTGGCAGGCTGAACATGAACCCAATTTTTCAATTAGATTTTTACAAGTATTGTTTCACGTGAAAATTTCATAGCACTTATTTTTTTGCCAGGTGTTTCCCTTCATAGTGCAGTTGCCATCCTGGCTGCCCACCCTTGCACTGTCCAAGCTTTCACAGGCAGCTGTAAATCTGACTGCTTCTCAAGATATTGTCTTCTTTTTGGTCAGCTCTTCCCTCCACACAGACATGCCAACGGCCTCTGTCTCCCATCCAAGCAACCAATCCTGCTTAGCTTTTTTAGGCAAGGTGACAGCTCAACCACTCCTGCTGGTGCAGGTCCAAGCTGACCCTTTGCAGTTGCTGGGACTTACCCTGAAGCAAGGGGGGAAATGATCCCTTACTCTGAGATACTTCTGGCAGCCATAGCCTGACCTGGCGCTGCTGCATTGCAGCATGACAATTTAGGTGGGATTGGGCTGCCAGTATGTTACTGAGAATCACTTTATCTCCTTCTCCTTGGAGTGGACCAATTTCTTTCTTTATTCAAAGCATGGTTTCACATGAAACTTTATTCACAACTAAGATTTTTAAATTTTATTATTGAATCCCTGCTATCTTTGCAATTTCTGTCAGCATTTGACAGTTTGAGTGTAATCTCAAAGAATTATTATAACCACAAATATGGCAGATTTTGCATGCAATTAACTTGAATTGTTTCTCTCTGACCTCTGTCGAAATTTGAATGTGTGAGCATCTGCAGACACTGTTGTTTGATAACAGTGACCTTGTGGTCCCAAGGGTTGTGCCCAAGAACAGTTGTGGTTTTGCACATAGTAAATGTGATTAATGTGAAACTAACTCAGCAAGCATCACTTCAGTCTCATTGTGAGGGAAAACCTTTGGGTCAAGAAGAAAAGTTACTGTCAATCCTTGAGCAAACAATTAAGCACTGAGCTCGGACCACACAGCCCAACAAGGAGGCCCTCACCTCTATACCAGCTAAATGCCTGGCACAGAGGCAAGGAGACATATTGCAGGCCCTGCTTCCTTACCCGGGGAAAAGGGACAAACGTCCCCTTCCTCTGAGGAGCCTCTGGTAACTCCCTGGCTTCAGTGTGTGACCACAGACAAACTAAACCCTTCCAGCTTCCATTACCCAGTTCTATCTTATATAGAGAGAACACTTGCTTTATAGAGATGTTTCTCAAACTGTGGGTTGGGACTCACTAGGTGGATTGTAAGCCGATTTCGGGTGGGTCATCATGTGACAGCCATCATTGAAAATATGGGAAGATGGGACACTGGATATGAAGGACATGGAAGTTGAGAAATGTGTAATCTTTGAATAGAGAGGATTCTTGAAGTGTTGCTGCAAGTGTTGTATTCTAAAGCATGAGCCTTTTGTGAACTCGTGTAAAAACTGAGGCTGGGTAGTTAAGAAAGAACAGGTGACTGTAGTTAGTGATTAGTCCTTCTGTGGCTAAGACAAGCTAAAGAAAACCACAGCTGGAAGTAATTGGAGAATTAAATGGGTAACCATGACTCAGTAAGGGTTCGCTATACTGTAAATGTAGAAAGTGTGTTGACTAGAGGAGTAGAGAGTGCTTGTGAGATATTGCTGCCTGTAATGGTATTTTGATAGTGAAAGGAGGATGCTTGGAATTCAAGCTCCAATCTGCAAGAACCTAGATAGATATTATTATATTTTGCTGCCTTAATTGTGTTGTCATGTTCTGTAATTTAATTGCTTTTAAATGTGTTTAAAGGAATTTAATTCCTTTCATTGCCTTATCACTTTTTGGGTGGAAGCTGGATAAGCTGTTATGTATGGTAAACAAAACATTTTGTAATTTAAAACAAATATTTCCCTTTTATGAAGTGCTGGAGTGTTTGTTTGACCAGAGAGATATATAGTTCTTGGGAATTTGAGAAAGATGCGGGAGACCAATTAAAACGTGGTCAGTAAATTGCCTTTATTTTTCTTGGCTAGCCATGCTGGAACTGTATAGAGAGGAGGCAGAAACTGAGGAGAAAGATTATGTTAGCCTCAAGGAGTTGGGGACGGATGAAGTGAGAGGCGGGAGAAGGGGAGTGCTAGTAACTAGGAGTGGTATCGTGGAGATATTCACTCCCTGGAGCTCAGGTTCCCCTTCAGAATTAAGAAGGTGGGGCTAGCAGGACATAGTGGTAGCTGGTGGGCTATGGTGGTAATATCTTCTAGTGGTTGTTTGCTTGTGTTCATCTTTTTAGATTGTGGGGGGGGGACGTGCTTGTGTGAAACAAGACAAGGCTGGTGGGTGGCGGCAGGGAGTTCTTTGTGTCAGCTTTTTTTTGGCTTATTTTTATTAATATACTTGGTTAAAACACAGCAAGAGTGCAGCAGTATATCTGACCTGCATATAGTTTTCTTACTACCAACTTAAAGTTTCAAAATCAACAAAATCCCAGCAGCTCTTGTTATAATATCCAGATAATTTCCCCTATTGCAGTTGCTTAACAGTTGTTTAACCTTCATAAATTCTATTCAGCAAATCTGTGTATCATTAAGTCACTCTCCTTTTTCATATGCAATGTGTCTGCTTCATTGGGGACAGAGCAGTACCATGCTAAAGAAAGGCTGATCGCCTGTTCAGCTTTCTGACACTGAGCTCCCAACCAAGCTTTCTTTCATGTGTCTTGCTCTGTTCTAGGTTCTGTGCATTTAACAAAAGAACCCTTCGGAGAGAATCATGTGCTGAGCAGAGGTGCTTGTAGAACTCATATCTAACCAATATGGGGCACAATTTTTATTAACTAAATTTGATTGCGTCACGGAGTGGGGCTACACAATCTCAGACTTTGACTCAGAATAGAAGATGCCTTAGCTATGCCACTGTTGTAAAATAATTGCTTTGAAGAAATTCCTTTATAAATGTCATTTTGAAATGCATTATTGCAACAAGAAGTATAGAATAGTGTTCAAGTCTTGAAAATAGCAACATGCTAGTAGCCCTTTCTCTTTTATTTCTTTTCTGCTGTGCACAAATACACATTTGTTGGCTTTTAGCCAACAAGCAACTAATCCAAAGTGATACCAAACTGTTTCTGGTTTATTGGGCATGGAATAGAAACAATTTCCAAGATACTGTGTTAAAAAGATGATTTATGATACGAAGGAAAATGGAACAGACTGTCAATCAGCTTCTCTACAAACACAGTGCTTGATGTAGCAAAAGCTGAGCATTTTTAAACCCCATGAAGTGGGAGTGATATAAACCATGCCACTCATTGTAATCAGAGGGGCCAGAGGACAAACCATTTGACTTTTGAAGGCCAGGCAAATCCCTGACACTGACCTACAAGGGATAAAACCACATGGTTTGTCCCATTGCCCCCCTGATTACAATGGGAGTGTTTAACATGGAGGCCATCTACTGATTCCTGACCCCTCCCAATGTATACAGCAGGAGTGTGAGACATTCGATTGAGCAACTTGCATTGTCACTGCCCTCTCCCATTCTTCCCATCCACTGTAGGACTTTCTCAAAAGTCCTAGGGGTGACAGGTAATGAACTCTTGCAAAGGGGAATGGTTTCTGGACTCTCCAGTTCACCACCATCAGGACCCTGAAGGAGAAGCATCAAGAGTTCACTCTGCTGTACTTCACCACCCTTTTGGGTAGGAAGCAGGGTGGGTGATCTCTGGACATACCTCTCCCAGTATGGAGGCACTAACAGAATTTTGATCATGGATCTCTTGAATCATACCTAGTTTAATCCCCAAATGTACTTAACATTGGCTAAATTGGCCTTCTAGTATATTTGTGTTTTGATTTACCCACTACATTAAATGACTATCCTCCCATCAGTCTGTCTGGAAAATTTTCAGAGAAATTAAGAAAGATCTTTTGGCTACATTCATTCACACACTTACCTAGAAGAGACTGAACATGGTGTAATTTACTTCTAAGTAAACATACATAAAATTAGGCTCCTGCTGTCAGATTGTGCAACTCTTTTAGGTATACACTGTAAGATATATATTTACAACCCAAGTACTGTCTTGGACAGAGTCTGAGGTTTTGTTATGTTTGGGAGATCTGATAGTATTGATGTAGGTGGTGGAGTATAGGGTCAGTGTTGCAGTGAACCACAGAGAGTCCATGGGTCTCTGATGGTACATGGGGGAGGGGGCAATTGCCTAGCTGTAGACAGCACCATAGTAATTAAGGAGTTGCAGAAACTGCTTCACCACCATTTCCTTGCCATTTGAAGATAGGGAAGGAAGAGAAGAAGGGGTGTGAGGAGCCACTGTATGCCTCCAATCTCCTCTTCCCATTTTCCCTTGCACATTCTGCCTTTTCAAATGGAAGGAGTGCGAAGAAGTGTGGTTGATTCAGAGGAGGAGGAATAAGGAGTTTAATCTGGATCTGATGGGGGGTCAAAGAGCATGATCTGGGCTGAGAATGAGGGCAGATGTGGGAGATGTCAATCCAGTGGCAGTAGGGGGTGGGCAGGTGGATGTGTGTGACAAGTGAAAGGAATCCAGGGCCAAAGGGAAACATTTGCACAATGTAGTTTGTGCGACACAGAGGGGCAATCTCAGACCTTGGTCTCAAATGCTGGGAAATGGATTGGATATGGTAGGGCAGAATAAATGAGAAGACTGACCGCCCAATCCTAACTTTCCAGAGGTGATGTGGTCACAGAGATTAGCTGGTCACTCATCATGAGGACGGTATAGGAATTTTTTTCTGTCATCCAAAGTGGCTATGGATGGCAGGGTTTTTTTTTTTTTGTTTGTTTTTTGCCTACCCCAGACTGGCAAAGTAAGGACAGGTATTCAGTAGGTTTCATGAGTTAAAAACTGGTCACATGTGTTTATTTGTATCTTGCTGGCGCTCCCCACTTCTGGCATTCTGAGGTAGCCTTCTACCTTTGCACCCCCAAGGAAGACACTGCTGCACCTGACATTCTGAGGTAGGCTATTTGCCCTCAGGCCTCCAAGTGAAGACATCAGAGCAGGCTTGAGTTTAGCTTTCTTAAACACAAGTGACTAATTTTTCAAACTTGAAACCTACTGAACACACCATCCCTCCCCCGCCAGTCTGGGGCGGGCAAAAAAACTGCCATCCATGGCCAATTTGGATGACAGAAATAAATCCCTACCTGGCCCTCACGAAGAGCGACCAGCTAATTTTAGACTGGACAGACCCATCATAGCTTGTAGCCTTTGGACCTTTAAAGGTCAGGGGAGGGTGGAAGGCAGCTAAAATCAGTAGCCCTGGGGGTGGAGTTAACAATATACAGGGGTTGGGCTGTTGCCCTTCAGTTCTGTTGAGTTCTAACTGTTGCCTGTTGCAATAAACGCTCAAGCTGCACTTGCCTTGTCTGAATTTCTGTTGCATGGAACCCTATAGCATCCTAAAAGTCTCAGTTGATGGTTTACTTCAACAGGGCAAATATCATGACCCCAAACACCTCTGAACCTCAATAAACCTTCAGACCCCTTTACTTGTAAGGGACGGCCCTGCTCTGCCCCCCCCGCCCACCGGACCCGCTTACCAAGAGGAGCCGGCGGACGGAAGCACTGCTGGGCGGCTGCTGTGGGGCTGCCCCGAGATCGCCGCAGCTCAGTGAACCCCTGGGATGGAGGCTTATGGCGTGGCCACGCTCCAGCTGCCCGGAGTGGGCGGCGAGCTGGCCGGCGGCCACCCCAGCGATGGGGGAGCCGCATTGAAGACTACCAGCCCCATCGGCTTGGCTGGGAAATGGGGCTGCGCATGCACAGCCTCGCTCCCAGCCGAGCCGAACTCTTGTGAGATCTCAGAGACTAGATCTCGTGGAGAGGGGAGGAGCTGTGGCTCGCCTGGCTGGAGCTCATAAGGAGCCCGGCCAAGGAGGAGAGCGGTTGCTCTCTGGAGCTGGAGGGAGGTCCGGCACTAGAGATCACCACAGGGGCTGGCCCCCCTCCTCCCTGGGCAGCCTCCAACAGGGGGACCTCCAAGCGGGGCAGTGGGGCTCCTCAAGCTGCCCCCCCAAGCACTCTTGGGCATGCAGCCCTGTGGAGCAGGACTGAGCCCGTTGCCCTGAGGCCAAAACTCCCCATCTTGCCCTACCTCGGCCAGGAGTGGCGGGGGCTGGTGCCCCCATATTTAGTCATCACCCCCGGGCACCGGGCAGGGGGGCGGGTGGAACCCCCCGCAGAGCATCCCTGCCAGACTGAGGGCCAGAGAGGGCGCAAATACAGGCCACCAGAACAGCCACCCACGGCCCCCTGAACTGAAGGATACCCAAAGGATACCCGCCCGACCTACTGCCCATCAGAGGGCAAATCCGACAGCAGTCGCTGGAGACCCTGGGGGGGTCAACTTCCATTGACTCTGTGAACTGTGTAAAAGGGGGAGTCCGTGAAGTAATGTGGCTTCCCTCAGCCACAAATCCATGAATGTAAAGGCTTTATGCCAAATAAACGGCCTACGGCAGAATGCCAGTCATGCCTCCAGTCTCTCTGTTCATAGTGCCAACGCCTTCACAGCCTCCGCCGCCGCCCCCCCCCATGTCACAGGCAGCCGACAAGTCCGCCATGGAGTTTTCACCCCTGTAAGGAGAAGTGTGTTGAAATTACTGTTCATTCAAAGCCACCTTGTGGTTTTTTTAACTAGCCTGTTTTTTTAAAAAAAATTTAGGATTGTCATCACGGACCAATTTATTTTTAGTATGTGGCTTTTGTGTTTCTTCTGTGTTACATACTTACTTGCTTAGACCTTTATTGGCATAAATATCTCAAAGCAATGCAAATCAGGTCTGGACATAGAATAAAATGAGGACAAAACATAATACTAAATATTGCAATTAAAAACAACAAAACCATTTTAGTGCTTTATATTATAGATATTAAAATTTTGCATCTATCTTAAAAAGTGTCTGATGATGTTGAATGCCTGCTGCAAAGTATGTTGCCATAAGCTTAATTATAATATTAGAATCAGAGGCCAATAATAAAACAGTATTAGTCTCCACCAGATCCTTGAAAGCAGGGGGCAGGTAAGGTAAACACTTCTGGCGCAGATCACTATAAAAGGGACAATAATGCAAAATGTGCAAAACATCCAATATATTACATACAGAGATGTAGCCAAATTGTCCCCCATCCTGTTTCAGTTTATTTTCACTTTTATAATACATTTCTGTCTCCCTTCTCTGTGTCTCACAGCCCAGTCCTAAGTTGTGCTGGAGCAAGCAGGCCAGTGGGCCTGCACTGTA
Organism: Lerista edwardsae; assembly: GCA_029204185.1. Lineage (NCBI taxonomy): Eukaryota > Metazoa > Chordata > Lepidosauria > Squamata > Scincidae > Lerista > Lerista edwardsae. The sequence continues at coordinate 114,857 of JAJKFI010000139.1, read as the reverse complement.
TCCAGCACAGCTGTGAGGCCTGAGGAGCCTCCCCAAAGGCTTCCATGGATCTGTGCTTGCGAAATCATGGACGCAGCTCTGAGGAAGCCGTGAGGCCCGGAGACAAGGCCTTGGATGTCCCAGCCACACCCCTCCCTGGGCCGGCATGCCCACCCACCCCCAGATTCACCTCCCCCCTTCCTCCCAGAACCTTCCCTGCCCCAACCAAGTTGGGCTGGTGCACAGGAGGCTCCTCATCAGCGCTCTTGAGCTGACGCTATGAGTAGTGTTGGCCCAAGCACTGTAGTGCCAACGCAGGGCTACTGGTTGGCGCCCCCACATCAGCCACAAAGTAACAATGTTGCATCAGCACTAAGTAAGGCCTTGGATTGTGCCCTCAGAGAAATGGCAATGTCTGCTGCATTGCTAGTCAACAAGTAGTCTTGCCACTGCATGCTGCTGACTACTGTAGCTTTGATATGGTTTCCTTCAACAGTGTAGGACGTAATTGAAACCAGTTGCCTTGAAATCTGCTTAGAGTTTCAGCAGACCTGAGAAGAGAGCAGATTTGTAGCTGAATGCTTTCGAAGCAATCTGTTTAGTTCTGCATGTGCTTCAACTCAATTTCATGGCAATTTCATAAGGCAGTTGTATTTTAATCCAGCTCTGCAGAGCTCAAAGCAGAGCCTTTTCTTTGACTAATAGTGTGAGCATTTTATGCCACATTGGTTAGCAATATGAATTATTGTTCCAGCACATTTTCTATTTGTCTCTACTTTAAATTATTCCCCAATAGCTCCCCAATTATTTTTCCCTTGGCATCCATAATTCAGTTTTGTATATAGTTTTCTTATTTCCTTAATGTCTTTTATTTTGCTATGTTGTCAACTTTTATTGCCAAGAGCTAATATATCAAATGTATTCACTTAGTTCAATGAAAGTCAAGTCAACTTGTAGTTTGCCAACCATTGGCTGGCAAAAAATTTCTGGATGGCAGCCCAATGTTATCAACTATAAGCAAAGAACGTAAGAAATACCAAGATACCCCAGTACAGTTTTCTGGGGTAGGGTTGGAGGGTGCCTCCTTGGTTAGACATCTGCTTGCGAGGGGAGCATAAGGCCCTCACTCTTGAGGGAGGAAGCACGCCAGTTCCGCTTGGCCGGGTCTCCACTGGGTGGCTGCTGAGGCAAAGGGGGTTGCCTCAACAAGTGGAGTCTCTGACAGTCTTTTATCAATCACTTTCTGTTTATTACAGTGTTTTCCCCTGTATCTATTTGTCATTTATAATCAACAGAAAAAAAGAACTGCACTTTTCAGTTGCTCACCTACACTCACTTTTCATTTGTCCATGTCTTAGTAATCAGAGATGTATACATGCAAAATTATAAAAGGGTAAAGAAAGAATAGAAAACTTAGAATGATAATTCTGGAATGAAATGAAAACATTGAACAGAATTCCATGATAGCATTTTTAAGTTCTATGGATTTTAGTGGAAGATATGTAAACCTACACTTAACTTTTCCATTGAGGTCAATCTGATTGCCATCTAATCCTATGCACGTTTGCTCAGAAGTAATTCCCACTTGAGCTCAAAGCACCTTTTAGCATTCATTTAAAGGAAAAAAGGTGCAGGTAAATTTTGTGATAAGCACACCACTGGCAACGCAATTCAAACCCCAGGCCGGAATAGGCAGGCCGACCCGCCTTCCCCATACCCAGCATGGGGCTCAGAGCTGCTGCCGCGCTACTCGGATAAAAGGGAAAAATTCCCTTTCCCTGGGTAGCACACATCAGACCCAATGTGGCTACTTGGAGCTGTGCCACCAAAATCGGGGCGACCTGGGAGATGGAGGTTAGGATCTGTCCCAAGTGCTGTATCCTGCCTCTGCCCACTTCCCAGGCCAGCCCACTCACAGACCTGAGAAAACTTCACAGTCAGGGAATAAGAGGGCAGGTCCTCTTATGGATTCAGAATTGGTTGAGGGCCAGGAAACAGAGAGTGGGGGTCAATGGGCAATTTTCATACTGGAGAGAGTTGAAAAGCAGAGTGCTCCAAGAATCTGTCTTGGGGCTGGTGCTTTTCAACTTGTTCATAAATCACCTGAAGACAGGGATAAGCAGTGAGGTGGCCAGGTTTGCGGGATGACACGAAACTTTTCCAGGTGGTAAAAACCAGAAGGGATTATGAAGAGCTTCAGAGGGATCTCTCCAAACTGGGGGGATGTGCAGCCAAATGGCAGATGCATTTCCATGTAGACAAGTGTAAAGTGATGCACATTGGGGCAAAAAATCAAAACTTCAAATATAAGCTAATGAGTTCTGAGCTTTCGGTGACAACAGGAGAGAGATCTTGGAGTGCTAGTAGACAACTCAATGAAAGTGTTGACCCAATGTGTGGCAGCAGTAAAGAAGGCCAATTCCTTGCTTGGGATAATTAAAAAAGGGGTTGAGAATAAAACGGCCAGTATTATTATACCACTGTACAAATCAGTGGTAAGGCCACATCTGGAGTACTGTGTACAGTTCTGGTCGCCACATCTCAAAAACCACATAGTGGAAGTGGAAAAGGTGCAGAAAAGAGTGACAAATTATTACTCAGCTGTGGCCCCTCCCTTATGAAGAAACATTGCAGGATTTGGGGCTCTTCATTCTAGAAAAAAGGCACCTAAGGGGGGACATGATTGAGATGCAGAAAATTTTGCTTGGGTTGGATACATAGGCACTCTTCCAGAATGCCTCAGAAACATTCACATCCCTAACCAAGTCCTGAGCACTGCTCAGTACTAAATCCAGAGTCACTTGTCCTCTGGTGGGCTTCATGACTGGCTGCTTGTCACCCTCCCCTGGTCTCCTTGGAGGAGGCAGGGGAGGCTCCTGCATATACACTCTCGGCCAGCACATGTGAAACTCAACAGCCTTGATTGATGCAGCGGCTGTTTATCAGGCCCAGCTGAGGGGGCAGGCAGGCAGATTTTGAGGAGGACTGATTGTTCTTCTCCTGATGCCTCTGGCCGAACATGGAACACACTGAGAGAGAGAGTATCGGGACAGATAATGCCCAAGGGATTGCCCGTGTTCTGATACTCTCTGGGAGTTGTCACTCTGTGCTTGGATGAGGGAGACCTCTGTCTGCAGCCAACCGCCACCCCACAGTTAGCGGCCTCCAGACAATTTCACTCACTCCAGGCAGGACTCCAAACTATGGCCTGGGAGCCAAATTTGCCCTACCACAAGATTTTATTTGGCCCTCAGCAACTTAAAATATTTCGACATTTTTACTCATTATGATGTAAAATGTATTCTGTTTTGTGACAGCATCCTGCAACGTTAGTGGAGTCTTCTCTTATAAATTGATATTCCTATGGCAACAAATTCCAGAGGGGTAGCCATGTCCGATCCTGTTTTCCACCAATCATGCCGATGTAACTGAGGGTGCAATCCAAGGACCTGTGTTGGGCTGCTGTTGCTAGCTAGCATCGGCCCAATGGCAGCAGCACTGACACAAAAGCTCTGAGCAGCACCCTGGTGGCAGTGCTGCTGCCGTTGGGTTGACAACAGCAGCAACGTCAGCCCAACAGTGCTGGCCAAAGCCCATGCTGTGCCAGCCAAGTGCCCTTGTCCCAGGGAGGCTCCTGCCTGCTCCCAAGCTATGCTGGATACAGTGCAGGCCCACTGTGTTCCAGCACAGATTAGGGTTGTGCCCTAAGTATGCACAGCATCCAATGGTGGTAGGAGCATTCAGGAGGCCTACCAGAGATAAGTAAATATATTTTCTACATACCTCTGTGTAGGCCTCTTGATGGCCTATGGATCTCTTTGGACCTACACCAGCTATATAGCTTATATAGTCTTTGGAGACAGAAGGGAAGGGTAAGGTTCAACAAAGAGGATGGGATCCTGGAACATGCAGTTTATGCTGGGATCAACCCTCTCCATCAATCCCTGCCATGCTGTAATCAACCTCCTACTGGCCTTCCCACCCCCCACCATTCCTCCCGCCCGTCCGCCTGCCCTCATGCCCAGAACCACTCTTGCACCAGCTGAGTTTGGCTGGCAGAGCAGCGGTGCTGCAGCACCTTGACCCCGTGCCCTTGGGCCAATGCTGCTGCTAGCATTGGACCAACAACACTAGCACTGACCTGGGGGTGCTAGTTGGCGCCCCCGCATCAGTTCTAGTGATGTTGGGCTGATGCAAGCATGTTGCATCATGCATCAAGGGCTGATCTAGCATTGCGTCCTAAGATAGATAAATTGGAAACATTAAGTAATGATACATAGATATGGAAAATAAAAGTAAGGATTAATCATTAGGTTTAGGATACACCAGTAGCAATGTCCTGTATCAGTTTTGAGCCTGCTGAACAGCAGCTGCAGATCTGAGGAGACCATGTAACTTGAATCAGGGCTGCGCAGCCTCCTGAGCAGGTATAGGATTTGGCCGAATCCTGGATCCGCCCATGTCCCGCCCCCAACCCCCTCCCCCACCAATCCCCGTCCTGAAACTCACCCATGGCCCGCCCCAACCGCTCCCTTAATTGGTTCATTACTGTATTAATATACAAATTAAATAAAAGAATGCAGCCTTGTTTGATCCCTTTTTCTGTTGGGACAGCATTTGTAAGGTGGCTGTGAGCACTCCATCTTACCTTAAGAGAACGTTTGCTGTGTACAACCTGAAACCAGGGCTTAGAAATTGGATGGGAGGAGCAGGTGCCTGTCAATATTAGGAGTCTCTAATTTATTCCATAATTTGACCCTTGAAATTGAGAGGCTATGTAGAGTGAGGTCATTTTATTAGAGGTATATTTTTCAATGATATAGCACCAAGCACTGTCAATAGTAGATCTGCCTTCTCTGAAGCCTGCCTGCTTTTCTGTAAGAAGCATCTCCTGCTTCAACCAATCTTTGAGCTTCCCATATAAGTGCCTGGTATGTAATTTACTAATGGAACTTAATAAACTAATGAGCCTATAGTTGTCTCTCTTTCCTTTCTTGAATATTGGGACAATGATACCAGAACCCCTGTCTTCAGGAATTCAGCCAGTCATATCTATATAGGTGAATAATAATACTAGAACTGGGGCTCATTACTGTTAGTTATTTTTAACTGCCTTTGGAGAGACCAGATCTTCTCTCATGGCTTTTCTCATTTTTATCTGGGTGGCTAGATCATAAACTTCCAAGGTCGACACTGGGGGTCAAGGTGGAGTGTCTTCAAACATGATATCCCAGTCCACCTGGGCAGCATCAGGATTTTGTATAAGCCATGTATAAGTCATGGATGCCTCTCCCAAGCCTCTGGATGAATATAACCATATAAGTCATGGCCCACAATTTGGAAAGATGTTTGGCCAGAACAGGGCCTGGGCCTTAAATTTGGCTGCATGAATCAATTCCTCCCAATTCTGCTCTGGGCTTCTTTTATCCTTTGTGTCATAACTGTTCATAATTTTTTTTGGTTCAAGAAGATCTTGATCTTCGTTCAGACCTAGGTTGATAGGCTTGGTAGGCATTCTGTTATTTTTTTTTTTTTGCTTGTATGAATTATCTGTCAAACCAGGGCTTAGAAATTGGATAGTACCATTGCTGGATCTCTCTTACTCTACCAGTGAAGGATTGTTTCAGACCTTGGGCTAACTCCCGATATATTTCCACTGGGTTGGTGGTTAGGGCATTAAGCATTAAATATGCCCTAAGCCTGTATCTCCATCTTTGGAGCATGACAGTAAACTCTCCCCTCAGGGAATATTGTAGGCATAAAGCGATTGGCACTCATTAAATAAGAGCGGAGGGCTTTCCAAATCAGTGAAACAAGAAGATGATCAACATGAAATTTTGGAGATACCTCCATGTCCTCCAGCAAGGAAAACAAGTTTGCTGCTACAATAAGGTCATCTATTTGGCTCAGGGTGCAATCCTAACCTGGAGTTAGGCCGGCACAATTATGCCAGCAAAGTTTGGCTGGCACAAGGGTCACCATGAAGTATGTTTGGACCACTCTCTGAGTTAGAGAAGCCAGCACACAGACATGTGCCATCATCCCTGACTCCGAGAGTGGGCCAAACACGCTTTACAGTGGCCCTTGTGCCAGCCAAATTTTGCTGGCCTAACTCCAGGTTAGGATTGGCCCATATTTTGGTTCCCACCAGGTAAATAGTAGTAGTAGTAAAACCTTTATTGGCATAAATATAAATATCACATCAAAAGAAAAACCAAATATCAGTAAAATAATAAGAGTGGGAAAATTTAACTAAAACACAGAACTTAAAGTTAAACTTGCCAGTCTCCTAACTTCTGCGCTCTATGTACTGAATAAATAACCATTTACTAGGAGAGGACCCTAATTTGTTATATCCTGGGCTTGGATGTGGACTACCTGAAGCAAAAACCAAGAAATCCTGTCCAAGATTTCAGGTAAGCCTTTATCAACTAAAATTTTGAGCTTAATTTAATCTTGAAAACCAGCCAATTTGGCCCAGAACAGGGTCCAAATAAACCCGGCGCACACTGGCATGCCGAGAGCAGTGAAACGCAATGTGATAGATGGATTCAATTTCCCTTTGACTACAGGGACACAACGGCTGCTCATAAGGTATCCTGGAGTATCGCCTTTCAGTAACCTTAGATGGTAGTACGTTAAATCTAGCAAGGGAGATAACCTAGCACTCAGGAGGACTAATCATAGTAATAAGGTAGGATGCCATATGCCCAAATTTTAATTGAATGGCAAAATTTAAAGGAGAGCAAACCCTAAAGGCCAATTCGCTTAAGTTTTGATATTTGATATCCAGAAGCTGTTGTTTCACCATTCTATAAGCCTCTGATAATGGGTACATACCCAAAAAATCCAGCGAGAAACCAATTCCTTCTATTTTCTTCTTGACTGGAATTTCCCAATTCCAACAACGTCAGGGCCAAGAAACTATCTGGTTTTGAAGAATAGTGAATTTGCATCCAATAACGGATCGTCAATAGCCACACTCTGATTGACAATAATATTTGGCCAGTCTCTAGGCACAGCGCTGCATAAGGCGCGCATCTGGGTAAACCCAGGATCGCTCTAAGAAATTTTGCCTGGATGCACTCCAAGGAGTCATGAATAGAGCCAATCCAGATAGGGCAGCCAAATAAAAGTTGAGTCTTGGCTATGAATACCTTCAATGCAGCAGGAATATATCTATTACCCTGATTGTAAAAGAATATTAGGACACTTTGAGGAGTGCCAAGGCCACTAGCTAAGTAAATTCTGCTAGATAGTCTTTCCTAAATGCACCATTGAGAATGTGAGGCTCCAAATGCAAAGGCTCAAATGCAGATTGAGCCTTGTGATCATTGATGTAATAGAAGCCAAGCATAATAAGATTTTGTATCTTTAGATTGCTGATTAAATGGAAGCCCGCTCAAACTAGGTGTAGGGGGATAAGCTTTTTGCTCAGAATATAAGGTGTGGTCACTCCAACCCATCGTGGTTCCCTCCCAGAATCACAAAAGTATCAGGGTAGGATTGAAGCAGATTTGCTACACATTTCAAATTCTGACCATAATGCCCTGTGATTTTTTTCCCCTTGAGGGGGTAGATACACATTTATTATCAACAAATCCCACAGAGCAAAGTGAACTTAGAACAGCCATCGCATGTTGTTTAAAGGATGGCAGCAGCCTTGTGTTTACACGCAGAGACATGGCAATTGACACTCCCAGGCCTCCTTTACGTCTTCCATGTCCCACCCCCAGGACTGCATCAATGGCGTGTGAGTGAAAACCGTTAACTAACAAATTCCCCTGGGCCCATGTTTCTTGTACCAATACAATGTCCTTGGAGGAAAGGTAGTCTCTGGATTCAGGATCCTCAGCGAGCCCATCCCATCCATTTATTTTCCACATTATGCCAATTTTATTTATGTGTATGTCATTGGGCCTCAGTAGTGACACTTTCTATCTCTTGGGTGCTCCCTTTTCCCTCACTCACCTCGGTTGTTAGATGTGAGGTTGATCCATTCAAAGGAGCAGGGGAGTTCATCGCCCGCTGAGGGTTCAGCTTGTGGGTATGTCCAAGCAGGATTAAACTGATGTCCAGATGCCCCTTGAACACTGGAGGTGGCGACCTCAGGAATCAAGGAGGCCTGGCAGTCTATTTCTAGTATATCCTCAGGGTCTATGAATACTTGTCCTTTTGTGGGTCTCTCAGTAAAGGTCTGTGGCCTCTGAGCCTGGATCTTATCTAAAGGCCATTACAGCTCTGTGGGAGATATTTTACTCATAATAGATTGTCCTTTCCATTGCAAGTGATGGCCTTATTTGGGTCAACACTTTTAACACCTTCAGTGCCTCTAACTCTAATTCCACTTGCATACTGTCTTCCATGTCATTTTGTAAGATACATATCTCAGGTAACTTTCCAGGGTGGATGTTTGTCCTTTTAACCTGGGGTACAACCCAGCAGCCACCATGGGTCAACTTGGACTTGTGACAGTGACATTGCTAGCAAGTCCGAGTTGATCTGTGCAAACACACCAGGCCAGAAAGGAAGTTAGAATACACAAGTATGGTACACTTTGGCTTCTTGAAATGATACAGGCTTGGTGTCTCTACATATGAACCCAGCTCCTCCCTATGATTTCTGAAAGAGATTTTCAAAAGGGGGGAAGGTAAGATGGATTTCCCAACCTATCTGTACACATTTCTGGCTGGAACAGGATGAGAAGGATTTTCTGGGAATGACATGAAGGGGGATGTAAATATCAAAATGCCAGAGTTAACTTTATATTGTTGTGTAAGCTGCAAAGTGTCTAATAAGCTGTCTAATAAGTGTCTAATAAGCCCATTCTATCAGCTGTTTCTTTGTGATCCTGAAACTGCTTCAGGAGGGAGAGAAGGAAGGTGTGTACACCATAGAGGCAAAGGGGGCTTGTAAACAAGGGTATGTCCTGCTATGAAACCAGCAAGAGCTGTGGGAGGCTTTGAACATAAACCAGCAGAAACTGTTCATTAGGCCTGCCAACCTTTTTATTGACCCCTGTTCCTCAGAGTTTGGTCACTCTGATCAGATCGATCAGATGGTCCACCTGGCTTGGAATCCGCTGAATCTTCAGTGCTGGTGGCTGTGCCCAACCATAAGATAGTAGGTAAAGGCACCATGGAAAGACAATGCAGGGCATAGTGAGTTCCTTGGTGAGAACAATGACATTAGCTTCTTGCTTGATGACATAAGTTCCGACCTTAACATCACAATGATGTCACTTTCCTTCTTCACTATGTAATTTCAGGTCCTGATGTCACTTCCTGTTGACATCACTTCCTAGGTGAGTCCCATCATATTGTCATTTTGCGAAGTGGGTTCTGGTGCTGATATGTTTAGGAACCTCTACTCTAAGGTATTTCTTTAAATTTATTCAAATTTTACACGCACGCACGCACGCACGCACACACACACACACACACACACACACACACACACACACACACCAGGAGGTGTGGACTGATGGTTGAGCTGCTGGTATTGCCTGAAGCTAAGCAGGAGAATCTGCAGTTTGCTTTTGGATGGGAGACGGATGCCAGGCTGTGACAAGCTGAAGTATCTATGGTGGCAGAACGGGGGTCACTATGGAGCTGCTTAGCTCACTGCAAGTGAGAGTTGCAGGGGAGTGTGTGTGGAGGCCAGCCGGCAAAAGAACAGAATACGACCTTGAGGACCTATCCAGGCTTGACTTGCGATTGCCTGCTCAGGCTTGATGGCACACAGCCAGAGGAGAGAGCCATACTATGAAGGCAACATCTGGGCCTGAGGATTGGCAGATCACAGGAATACTGTAGATTTGTAAAAACCCATTGAAAAAATGGTCGTTTAGACTGCCTGCTCATGTAAGCCACCTTGGGCATTTGCTTCAGCATGGGAAAGGCGGAGTATACATTCTTCAAATAAATTTTTTTCCAGCCCTTGACCCCGTATCAATGTTGCCCTCATGGCAAAAAGTTTGGAGACCCCTACCAAAGTGTATTCCTCTTCCTTCCTTTTATCCTTTGTTGTATTCTCCTATAAAGAGAATTCTCCTCCAGGGGAATCTACTGAAAGCATGTACAAAAAAAAGGTTCGTTTTATTAATTTACTTCCTTCACAACTGAATGGTCATAATTTCATCTCTCCTTCCCCTTGGCACTACTTCTCTTTAATAATGGTAAATATGAAAAAAAAATCAGGATCTGTTCTATTAAGCTTTATTTCACTTGGAGTGCTGTAGGGAGATGAGATTTTAAATTCTTCACTGTAATGTAAGGGCTACCCAGCAGTCTGGATTCACTTTACTGATGATGCAGCATCATTGTCGAGAATTCACTTTGGGATGTATGGCTTTATTAGAGTTTTAAGCACTGAATTCCACAAGTCTTCTGAGTGGCGTCCAACAATTCAGAAAGAGGAATTGTTGAGATATAGACAATTATTCTAGAATAGTCAATTTAAAGCCAATCCAACCTGCTCGTTTGTTCAAAAACTTTTACGAGGGAAGACGATATGAACAATAAGTCTTCCTTCTTCAGTGCCTCACACAATGAATATACATTTTTATTCTGGACATTAAAAAATATGATATGTTAATGCTGAAAAAAAAACCCGGAATGGGGAATTATAATTTCATTTTGCACCACTGGTGAACAATATTTGCTTAACAAAATTTTATATGTGAATTGTAATTATAAATTTGATTTTAAGTTGAAGTTTATAATTGCAAAAGGTAAAAGGCCGTGCAAAATTAGACCCATGCAGGCAAAGGTGCAGTTCATAGCTTTGTTACAGGGATTCAAAGCTGAAAGTGCTTGTTGCAAGGCCAGCTCTAGGAGCAGGGGGCCCAATGCGGGGCGTTCTTGTGGGGGGCCCTACCCTCCCTGAGGGGCCCCTCACTCACCAAGCAAAGCGCTTGTGGTGCCATGTGTGGCACCTGGAAATAGTTGGTGGTACTGCCAACTGCTTCTAGTAGGCCCATTTTGGGCAGTTGGGGGCAGGGGCAGGTGGGAGGGCCCAAGGGAAAGCTGCTGTGCTTGCCTCACTGATTTATAGCCCATAGAAATCCCAACTGCAGCAGCAGGCGATATGCTTGCTGTGCTGGTGTGGGGCCTCCCCAAAGCACGGGGCCAATGTGATGACATTGGTCACATTGGTTTAAGGCCAGCCCTGGCTTGTTGTCACTTCTTTGCAATCCATCACCAACCCTCGTATTTTGAGACATGCTGGCAATAGAATGCACATTTATGCTGAAGTGAGAAAAAACTGAAGGAAGAAACCTAGGAAGAAACTCACCACTGCAATAGCTCCTTTAGGGGGATAAGGGCTCCTCACCATAGAGACATACCATGTTTAGGGTTCAATCCAGAGCCCTCCAGTGCAGGTGATACGAGTGTATCACTCATGCTGGTGTTGTAAAAGTGCTGTAAGGCATGTGTGACGTGGGTGGTAAGCTCTTACCGCCCACAATGCGGCACTGCCAGCCCCTCACTGCCCAGAGGTGGTGACACCATCGTTGGTGAGAGGTAAGGTTACCCCTCATTGGCACTGTGGGGATTCTCGGTGGAGGGGGGCAGGAACTGGGTGGGGGAAGGGGAGGAGCTGGCCAAAAGGGGGTGGGACCCACTGTTGGCTTCCACCACCAAATTTTATCCCCGGCAGAGGCCAGGGCAGCCCGACATGGGGCTACTCGAATCACCACCAACAAAATAGCCAGTGGTGAGCCAAGGAGCCCCATTGCGGGCAGCGGGGCTTTCCCTGGGGAAAGGGGACGAACATCCCTTCTCCTGGGGAGACCCCAGTGGCTGCCTGGATACCACTGCACCCGCGGCAGCCAGGCAATTCTGGATTGAGCTGCCTGTCACTAATGGAGAAGGTAAATCAGAGTGGAACTGAGTAGATCGCAAACCAAAATAATTGGAATGGACTTGATAGAGGCCTCTGCCCTCATCTGGTAGCTTTCAAGATCACACAAATTATTTCATGGGCTGCACAAAATATGTGATTGGGACCATATTAATGCTATCAAGTTTTGTTTTGTTTTTAAATTGACTGCTGCCAGGCTTTCAAATGGGCACAATTGTTTCATCTATCATGTGGTGTTTTCTCATTTTAGTTTGGCTTTGCTAGTAGTTTAACATGATTTGAAATGACTTATAGGGTGACCTATTTATCCATTATAGATCAAATACAGGTTGAGTATTCTTTATCCAGACTGTTTGGGACAGGAAATTATATGGATTTTAGATTTGTCAGGATTTCAGAATAATTGCATAAATATGATGAGAAATGCTTCCTCTTGCTCTTTTCACATACCCATATGGGTATCTGCTGACCTCTTTGATATTTTACAATATTGTCTGCATAGGTACACACCACAGAGCAGAGAATAGAACTTAAACCTGCCCTGTAAATGGGAATGAGCACAAGATCTTCTAGTGTTCACTACAGAGAGAAAATGGGTTAAAAAAATGCTTGGACAAAAATGTCTGGATTTTGGACATCCAGATAAGGGGTCATCTATATATATAAAGAAGAATGTGTGTGTGTGTGTGTGTGTGTGTGTGTGTGTGTGTGTGTGTGTATGTATGTATGTATGTATGTATGTATGTATGTGCCGCATAGGCTCCGCAACGCCTGGAGTGACGCACACCAAACTCGGCACATGCAAGCCTTGCGGCCTGGTGACAAGCACTGCGGGGGTCAGGCCCCCCTAGCACCCCCAGGGGTAGGGGTGCACAGGGGGCCCCACATGAAAATGACCGAAAGCGGCCAATATCAGCGTCGAATCCGTAATTTCTGAGATCGCTGAGTCGAGCAGCAACACTCCCGACCCTGTTGGAGTCTGGGTTCGGCCCCGCTTGGCGTAGGGGGCCAGAAGCAGTGCAAAACAAAACGTCCACCATGCCCTGCCGGAATGCCTGGAGCGATTGGCACCAAACTCGGCATGTGCATGCCTCATGGCCTGGTGACAAACACTGCAGGGGTCAGGCCCCCCCTAGCACCCCCGGGGGTGGGGGTACGCAGGGGGCCCCATGTGAAAACGGTCAAAACGGCCAAAATCGGCATCAAATCCATAGTTTCTGGGGTCGCCGAGACGAGCAATGATGCTCCCGATGCTGTTGGAATCTGCGTTCGGGTCCCCCTCGGCATGGGGGGGTGAGAAGGGGTGCAAAACAACACGTCCGCCATGCCCTGCTGGAACGCCTGGACCAATGCGCACCAAACTCGGCACGTGCATGCCTTATAGCCTGGTGACAAACACTGCGGGGGTCAGGCCCCCTAGCACCCCTGGGGGTGGGGGTGCTCAGGGGGCCTCACGTGAAAATGGTCGAAAACGGCCAAAATTGGCATCAAATCCGTAGTTTCCAGGGTCGCTGAGATGAGCGGCGATGCTCCTGATGCCGTTGGAGTCCGGGTTCAGCCCCCGTCAGCGTGGGGGGCAAGAAGGGGTGCAAAACAACACGTCCGCCATACCCTGCTGAAATGCCTGGACCAATTGGCACCAGACTCGGCACACGTATGCCTTATGGTCTGGCGACAAATACTGTGGGGGGTACAACACCCCTAGCACCCCTAGGAGTGGGAGTGCAAAGGAGATGCCATGTAAAAATACTCAAAAATGGCCGACATTAGTGTCGAATCCATAGTTTCTGGGGTCACCTAGAAGCTTGGGATATTTTGTTACCCGGGCAACACCAGGTAACAAAATGCTAGTCTATAATACATTAAAAAAAAATCAGGTCTGGGAAGGCTTGAACCATCCAGATGAACCATCACACATTATTATATTCATTCTCAATTTGGATTGGTTCAGAAGTGCTACATGGTTCACAAAATGCAAATACCTCCCAAAAATAAAGAACCCCTTATGGGTCCTTTAACAGTGTTTCACAGAAACTATGTCTGCCCGATATACTGCAGAGTAAGCCTGCAGTGAGATCTGGGTCTGGGGAGGCACAGCCACATGAAAACACACTCTCTCTCCCTCCCCCCTTAAGCTCAGTCTCTCTCAGTGGATCTTACCTTCCTTGAAACATAATCGCTCTCCCGCTCTCTTCCCCTGGAAATAAATTTTAAAAAGATTCACCTTATCCCACTCAGAGCTAGAGGGAGTTCAGTGATATGCCCCACTGAGGCAGCTTGATAGCTCCAGCTTCAAGCTTCCCTGGAGCTTTAAGGAGCTGTGTCCCTTCATGCAGGTGCCCAACTGTTTTCATGGCTTTCTTTGAACCAAAGTGAAGCAACTGCCTGCTGCCTCCCCCATAATTGATGACACACACACCCTACATATTTTTCATTGGAAGCCAGCCATGATTGCAGCGAATAGACTGCTAGCTTCCTCTCTGTATATTGATGGGTTTGTGTGCGTATGCATGTGTGTGCACAGGTGCGTGCTGCTTAACTTAGCTGGAGAAGAAAGAATTGGCATGGAAGGGCTTTAACTTATTGCGGTTGTTCCCAACCTTTACAAAAAGGTAAGGGAACTACTAAGCTGATGTGAGGCCATCACAAGGGATGGCAATGAGATGGTGACAGCAAGTCTGGGTTTGCACCAACAACAACATCAACAAAGTGTTGTGGGACAAGTCAAATGTCTATTTTTGGAACCTGTCTTGTTTGATGGACTGTATGAGCTTCTGAAGCTGAAAGCTTTAAGGAAGAACACCACCCTTGTAGTGTAGCACAGTAACCAGCAATCAATAGGGGTTCTGGCAACAGTAGAAGCAGCAACCCTTGGTGGGAAAACACTTTTTGGCTGAAGTCAAACTGTTGAGAGCCTCCTTAACATGGCTCTGTACCCCATTATGGTTATTTTGGCCTATAGGTAATACTTGTGATTGTATGCTCATGATGGTCAGATGGAGGTGTAACCAGATACACCTAATGCAGAACTTGCGAAGGGGTAAGACCAGGATGTGATGGGAATGGGTATGGACCCCATCGAGGGGAGGGCAGTGCTGAGAACACCCTCTCTTTCCCTTAAACATGTACAGGTCTGACTCCATTTTGAATTTCATCCTGGGAGTTAAGAGCTGCTATCCTGCAAGGAGGTCACAGAGGTGATCCTCGGGAGATAGCACAAGACAATGCAAACCACTAAGAATTGGTGCTAAGAGACATTCGAATGTCTCTCTTCCCTCAGGGTCTTGTAATGCAAATCTGGATATCTGACAAAAGAGCATAGTGAGGACAACTTCTGCCTAACTCTATTCTAATCTGCCCAGAAGCTAAAGTAACCTGGAAAGTCTTTTTTGGACTAAGCCAAAAAGTTTCCCCACTGAAGTTTAAAGCAGCAACAGAAAAGGCTGGAGCATTAGAGTAATTTTGTGAAAAGAGACAAAATGTTGTGTTTAGGAAAAGCATGAAGCAGTTTTAAAAAGAACAAGGTTTTGGCTGGATAGAAAGAAATAGTGCTTTCCCAGCAGAAGGAGAAAATGGGGAAGTGTTGAAAAAGACTATTATATACCTGCCTTTATCCATTGTCAGTCTTCCCCCCACTACTGTACTATTCAAATGCAGACTCCCTTCCAGCCACTCCAGAGCAGACTTTTATCAAGATGATTGGGTTAGGTGGGGAGGGGAAGATTCTAACTCTTAAGGTTTCCTGTATAAGTACTTACCACATTGATAACTGTTGTATCAAGCAATCAAATGTGTCAAGCACCTGTGGCTAAATCTGTCTGGTTTAAATGTGGTTTAAATGGTGGGCTACTGGTACCGGGTGCAAGGGAGTGGCAACAGGATGCAAGCATCTTGTTGTCTCATGCCTCCCTGGGGCACCTGGTGGGCTGCTGTGAGATACAGGAAGCTGGACTAGATGGGCCTTTGGCCTGATCCAGCAGGGCTCTTCTTATGTTCTTATGTTCTTAAATGTCTGCTTTCTGCTTTTGTGTAAATATCTCCTTCCTGTTTAAATGTGCCAACCCTATTGTAATCTTGTCCTAATGGTGGTGCCATTGTTGCTGCTAAATGGATTTGACCACCTTTGTAATCACTTCTTCTTCCCCTTCCCAGACCCTTGGTTGGGGTCACACTGGAAGGGAGGGGGAGCAGCAGCAAAGAAGGACCACCAATCAGATGTCTCACATCACCAAAATTGCCAATAGCAGATTGCCAATGTTATTATTTGTTGTTGCCAATTCCACATTTGGATGTTCAACTGTATAACTGACCAAACCCAGATGTACAAATTGCACAAGTTCTGTTGTCTCCTTGGAGGCATATTGCATTTGTGTCTGTTTTACTGATGTCCTACACATAAGTAAAATGTATTTCTCTTTCTGCAACATAATAGTCCAGCTGGCATTCTTTTCGTCGATGGTAAGCTATAGCAGGGGTCCCGTGGGGGATTGGTGGGCTTGGAGGTTTTGCGGACCTCATCAGGAACAGGGAACACACGCCAGGAGAAACAGAACTCTCAATCTTTGGGAGCCCGGTCTCACTGCTTAAAGAGACAGGGACTTAGAGAAATCACCTCCTTGGCTTGATTTCCTCCCATTTCAAAAGAAAAAAAGAGGACCTTTTTTAAACTTACCAAAATTTGGTGGCAGCTAAAAGTGCTGCAAAACCTGGGTTCTTACTGCCATTAAAAACTAGTAAGTCAAAAAAAGGATATATTTGGAGAGCAATTTAAATACACCCAAAAATAAGTTCAGTGACATCCAGATTTTGGTGGGAGGGAAATGGCTTATTCTGAGCCAATCCAAACTGAGCTTGGGGAGCTCACCCATCACTAATCTTCCAAAGAACACTTCATAAAAGTTAATTGTCATCTAATTTCTTAGTTAATATGTACACAGCACAATTTAATAATGTGTACTAATTTGTTCAATCACAAATCTTAATTTTAACAATCAGGTAAATGACCGTAGACTTTACCTAGTTGTTAAAATTAAGATTTGTGATTAAATTAATTAGCACACATTATTAAATTGTGCTGAGTACATACTATGTTATATAACCTAACTATGTTAGGACCAATAAGAACTTACATCATGCCAATTCCCAGAATTCTAATCAAGCAACAAAAGAGCCCTTATCTGCTGGGAAAGGGGCTCCTTTTGGAACTCTTGACTCTCTACTGATTATACCATCTGATGCTAGAATAAAGATGTCAATCACCTCAAAGCATCCAAATGTGCTGGCCTTGATACAGCCTCCATAAAAGGAGCTGGATGTCAGAGAAGATGGCCTCAAGGTAGAGGCAATAAATACCTTTAAATCTCTCCCATAGGATGACCAAATGAAGATAATTGAAAATTGCCCATTGACCCCACTCTCTTATTCCCACCTGATTTTTATTCCCTGACTGTGAAGGGAAATTATTTCCTGACTTATTTATTTCCTGACTTATTCCTTGCCTGTAGTCTGTGCAATCTTTTTACAGTAGCTAATTTTGTGGTTCATTGTTTCATCTGTTTCTTTACTGAGATGGCACTTGCTGTTTGTTAATATTCTTTCTACTTTTGCTTTTATTGCATTGATTCTTAGAGAGCAATTCTATACTGGCATTGCGCCAGCGCTGCACTGATCCAGCATTGTTGCAAACATGTTGTCAGGCGCACCTGCGCCAGCGAGTCAGGCGCTGAACCTGCACAAGCAGCAGCACCAGTGCTGGGTGCCGCTGCGCCCGTCATGCACCGGTCAAGCACCAGCAGTGCTCGGTCAGCGCAGGACATCACAGAGGGCTTTTGAGAGGTGTGCCGGGGTGGTGCAGTGGGCGGCAACAGGGGTCGTGTCAGCTGACAGATGTGTACCATATCCTAAGCCGTGTTCTCTCAAGGTGGCCCCAATTTGGGCAGCTGCTGCACACGTTCACCTGCACCTGCAAATCAGCAGGTGCAGATCTGAGCAACCAATAGGGCTGGCTGGGGCTTACCTAGGTGTAAGGAGAAAACCTCCCTTTGTGCTGCTGCTGCCTCCTACTGGGTTTAGGATGCCACCCTGCTGCGCTGGTCTTGTTATGCTGACGCTGCTTAGGATTAGGCTGCCGATGTCTGTTCTTGTGCAGCCATTATTAGGGCCTCTGTTCTTTCTTCAAGTTGCCTTTCTTAAGCTACTGCCAGGTCATGGTGATGCTTGTTTTTCAGTTATGTCTCGCAAATATTGTTCATGAAGGGGCTTATTTTCCCACTTCTCAGATGCGTTTTTTATTTGCTCTTTCTTGAACACAGGGGCATAGCGTGCCTTCCCCACCCCATAGGCAAGGCATGTGTTGCGCCCCTCTATGGATGTTCCACCAATGGCTGGGGAGCCCCCACGCTGGCCCCAGCAGGACCCCAGGGGGGTGGCAATCTGTGACCGTGTGGCTGCAGAGTACTTTGCCTGGGGGCCAGGGCCAGGGGTGTAGCTGATGGGGGGCTGCACCAGTCCAGCCACCAGCAGCAGGCACAGCCCATAGCCCCCCGGCAGCCTGCCGCCTGGTGCAATGGCAGCCCCCTGCCTGCCCACAGCATAGCCCCTGGTCGGGGCCCCAGCCTGCCCTGACTGGCCTCCCCTTCACGCCCACAGGACTCCTGGCCAGCCCGCTTATAGACGCCCTGGGAGCTGCAGGGGCCACAGCCACTGTCGTGTTCCCAGAACACTGGGCCTGGGGTAGGCTGGGCCTGGCGCCATGTTGCCAGTGCAGGCCCAGCTCCCCCTCCCATGCCCAGCTGATGGGAACCGGCTTGCTGGAATGTGTTATGTCTCTGCTCAAATGGCCAGGAGCAGAGATATGCACCTCCAGGAATGGCGGGGCATTGCTAGCCAGGGCCAGCCCTGAAGGATGCTGGGGCCCTGAACCTTGTGGGGGGGAGAGGAGCAGAGGCCCCACAACCTAGCAGGGGGGGTGAGGGGAGGTGGATTGCGTGGGGAGGCGGTGGCCTAATCCAGTGGGGCCCTTCCCATGTGCTCATGTAGGGGCAACAGGAGGAACTTCCTGACGATAAGGGCCGCTCACCAGTGGAATAGATTGCAAAGGGTGGTGGTAGCATCCCCTGTTACGCTTCCGGGGCAGCCCCCTCCCCAACTGCCCCCACCCAGGGATCACAGGATGATGTCCCCAGGAGGCATTATCTTAGCCCAACCAGTAGTGTAGCCCTGTGTCAAGTCTGGATTCAGCTAACCCCCACTCCCAGCACACGAGGCACACCATGATTTATAGCATAGAGGCTAAAAAAAGCCAGTCAAAGCATGGCATTGTTATATGATACTTAAAGAGAAATACGAAAAACTGGCTCCTCCATCTCACTACGTCCTATTGCTCACCTAGCAGAGCAGTAACAGGTGTCTTGAGCAGCCAAGATGGTCTCTCCCCCTCTCCACTCCAAAACCTGTCTCTTTGTTCTCTCCCCCCCCCCTGTGCTTTTCGCCCGCCTTCCCAGCCAGAGGCAAAAACAGAGAAGAAGGTGCGTCAGCGACCTGCAGGAGGCGCGGGCAAGCGTCTCTGGTGCAGCAGCGACTGGCAGAGGGCGAGAGGAGGTACGGGCGAGCCTCGCCAGTGTGACAGTGACCTGCAGGAGGTGCAGGCGAGCGTCTCCGTGCACCAGCGACCTGCAGAGGGCGAGAGAAGGTATAGACAATTGGCGGTGGTGCGCCAGAGGTGCTCTGGCACCCCACTGCACCTCCGAGGTCCGACAGCCCCCACAGCAGTTTGTGGATAGGTGGGGTCAGCCTCTCTGGGGCGGCAGCGGCCAGGGGAGCTAAGGGTGGGAGCAGTCGCTGTGGCTGACGTACCTGGGTGGGGGTCAGTGGCTGCAGCATCTCTGTACTGCCATGGGGGGCCTCTGGTCACCTCCCTGGAAGGGGGTGTTTGTGCTCAGTGTGCTCCCCACTGTCAGCTGCCCAGCATAACCCTGTGTCACACACATGGCCCCTGGGGGTGGGGGTCGGTGCTGGGACAGGGCTTCTAAGGGGCAGATGGAGTGCTGTGATTGGCAGTGGCAGGTGACCATATCTTATTCCCCATCACTACAGAGTGGACCAGTGCCGGGTTGGGGACCTCGACTGTGTTTGCACGGGGGGAGTGTGTGCATGGGGTCCTGTGCTCGGACCTGCGCTCACCTGAGAGCTGGGGCAGCAGCGCCGGGCCTCTGGGGGCACATGTCTGCCCTCTGGTCAGGGCTTGGATACAGCACTACCGCACCAGGTGGGCCATGCCCCGGCACGCCTCCTCGGGGTGCCTGCCGCCAGCGCAAGGGCTGCCTATGCCTTGTGCTGGCACCGGCATTGCGCTGGCCGCTGAGGGCCGACGTTTTGCCTGCAGCGCCAGATTAATGGGCCTTACGCCGGCATGGTGGGGGTATAGGATGGTGCCCTTAGGTTTGATCTTCTCTTTTTGCTATTCCCTAAAATCATTTTGTCAATCAGCATTTTTTTTTCCATGCTTCTGTGTATTTTTTTTTGGGGGGGGGGATAATTTCCTTTATGTTCAACTGGGAACTGCTTATTGATTAATAGGTGTTGCATTATTTCATCTGCTATTATGCCAGTTAAAAATGTAAACATGGTTGGCAGGCAGGTTATTGATCTATAATTATTTGGAATTGTACTTTTTGCTGGATCTTTCATTATGAGGTGAGTTTTACCATTGTTCAATAGTGCCTCCTTGCCAAATATGATTTAATTGCTTTGATAGTTGCATATGGAGACTTGGTAGATGTTTAAGCCAAAATCCATGCGATTTATTATTCCCTGGTGCAGTCTAATTTTTAATTTTCTTTACTCTTTTACTTTTTAATTCTGGTGTTATTTTAAAATCTTGCACATGTTGGATACATTTTTCGGCCTTTTTTATTCAGCCTTTTTTATTTTTTATTTTTTGTATTCTGTAGGAGCATCCCATACTTTTGCCCAGAATTGCCTTGTTTCTTTATGTCCGTGTTCCTTGTGGTTCCTTCATCTGTGGCATTGATCGAAGCATTTTTTATTCAAATAGAATTGAAAATTTTGCCTATATTGTGCAATTCTGGCTTCATATCTGCTAATATTTTTGGATACTGCGATTATTTGCTATTTTACTATTTCCAATGCTTATGCAATTCTCCTTGAATCTAGATCAGATTTTGGATCAGATACTCTTTGGTATTTTAATTCTTCAACTTCTTGTCTTTCATGTCTTTCTGGCATTTGATCTAAGCCTGACAATTTTACTTTCTAATCTAGTCTTCCATTTAAGTGGGGCACTATTTTTCCTTTTTTGCTGGTCTCTTGAGCTTACATTCAAGCTCGTGTTTTGTTATTGTTGCTGTCCAATACATGAGTTGATTTATTCATTGCAAACTATTGGTTATTTCTGCAAGTGCAGTGCTTAAATCTTTTAGGGAGCAATCTTAACCTGGAGTAGTTGTTGTTGTTCAGTCGCTGAGTCGTGTCCGACTCTTCGCGACCCCATGGACCACAGCACGCCAGGCCTCCCTGTCCTCCACTAGCTTCTGGAGTTTGCCCAATTTCATGTTCATCGCTTCGGTGACACTATCTAACCATCTCATCCTCTGCCGCCCCCTTCTCCTTTTGCCTTCCATCTTTCCCAGCATGAGGGTCTTTTCTAAAGAGTCCTCTCTTCTCATGAGGTGGCCAAAATATTGGAGCTTCAGCTTCAGGATTTGTCCTTCTGGGGAGCAATCAGGCTTGACTTCCTGGAGGATTGACCGATTGAATCTCCTTGCAGTCCAGGGGACTCGCAAGAGTCTTCTCCAACACCATAATTCGAAAGCATCTATTCTTCGGCGCTCTGCCTTTCTTATGGTCCAGCTCTCACAGCCATACATTGCTACTGCGAAAACTATCGCTTTGACTATGCGAACCTTTGTTGGCAGGGCGATGTCTCAGCTTTTTATTGAGTTGTCTAGGTTCGCCATAGCTTTCCTCCCAAGAAGTAAACGTCTTTTAATTTCATGGCTGCAGTCACCATCTGCGGTGATCTTGGAGCCCAGGAAAATAAAGTCTGTCACTGCTTCCATTTGCTCCCCTTCTATTTGCCAGGAAGTGATGGGAGTGGTTGCTATGATCTTAGTTTTTTTTTAATGTTGAGCTTCAAGCCGATTTTTGCACTTTCCTCTTTCACCCTCATCAGAAGGTTCTTGAGGTCTTCCTCACTTTCTGCCATTAGAGTGGTGTCATCTGCATATCTGAGGTTGTTGATATTTCTCCCAGCAATCTTGATTCCAGCTTGTGAATCATCCAGCCCAGCCTTTCTCATGATGTACTCTGCATATAAGTTAAATAAGCAGGGTGACAGTATACAGCCTTTCCCAATGTCTTACTCCTTTCGGCAGCAGGCAGCAAGCATAGGATTGGGCCTTAGTATGTGGCATATGTAATACTAGGTAAAGGTTTCCTCATGACCCAATGGTCTAGTCGTGACCAACTGTTAGGGGGTGGAGCTCATCTCAGTTTCTAAGCCTGTAGAGCCGGTGTTTGTCCGAGGACAAGCTTCCTTGGTCATGTGGTTGGCATGACTATATGTCATAGCGCACGGAGCGCTTTCGAACTTCTAGGTTGGCAGGAGCTGGGACAAGCAACGGGAGCTCCGTCACGCAGTCTCGAACTCCCAACCTTCCAGTTGGAAGCTCAGCAGCAGCGGTTTAATAACCCACTGCGCCACCTATATGCAATACTAGAGATTGCTTAAATATCTATATGAAAAGATATTTGTTTTTTCCAAGGGGCCTTGAAAACAGATATCCCTTAGTTTTTGTTTGTATTCTGTTGGTATCAGTATTGTCAAGTATTGTATTCTTAAATACAGGTATGCCCCAATATCCACTGATTCGGTATCCACAATTTCAGTTATCCAGATACCATGAATACTGGGATGCCTATTAAAAAGATTGGGGATCATTAAAAAATCTCTTTTTTATTTTGTTGCAGCAAAACCATTGATACTCTCGGATCTTTAAAAAAGCATCCCCCCATCTACAGTTTAAGGTATCTATGGTGGGATCAGGAATGGAACTCCATCAGATACCAGAGCATGCCTGTATGTTTTCTTTCATTAAAATTTAAAACAATTCTTGTTGTTCCAATTTATACCACAGAACACCATTTAAAAAACAAAAACAAACTATCATTTGTTTACATTTCGGCGGGTGCTGAAGACCTTTTTATTCCATAAAGCTTTTAACTGTTGACAGGCTGGCTGGCTGGCTGGTTTGTGTATTTTTATAATTTTATGATCCACTGGACATGTTTTTTAAATTGTATCTGTTTTTAATTTTGTTGTATTGTTTTTAACATTGTTTTTTAATTGTTTTTTAATGTTGATTTTATATTGTATTTTTTTATGTTGTATGCCGCCTTGAGTGCCCCCGGGCAAAAAGGCGGGGTAAAAATCAAATAAATAATAATAATAATAATAATTACCAATTTCAGCAGCATGCCAGTGTGGTCACATGCCTTCTCTGAGGCAAAGACAAGGAACTACTCAAAATGACTTTTCTTCAATAATTGCCAGTTCTGATTTCCAATAAATTCTACCCAAGTAAAGGTAAGCAATATCAATGATTAGATAAAATGATTAAAATAATAAATATTGCCAGCGAGATTCTGATAAACTGAGAGTCAAATGTTAACTATCTCCTGGAGAATTATTGTTCGGCCTATAAATGAAAAACAGCTTCTTTGTCACAGATGATTTGTTTTTGGAAACACTTCTTTAGCACTGTGGTGCACTACATAAATCTTATATATGTTAGCATAACTGTCTCCACGAAATTGAATTATTCTCTGAGGAAATGCTGGCCTGTCTAGGTCATTGTAAAAGTGGATTATTAACTGAACAGTCCTGGAAATTCCATACTTTCTTCAGACTCTGGATGCTTATCTTTGGATAAGCAGCTGGTCCTAGAAGCATTAATTCCTTGTTGCTTAAATTACTAATTCCTCAACAAACAATGCCTAAAAAAAATAGAAAAATAAGAATCAATTTTTTTTTGAAATAAGTCATTTAAAGTTCTACAGTAAAGGCTTATTAAGCTACATTTTAGAAAAAAAGATCCAAATGGAAGCAGTTTGGATTAACTCCTTAAAAGCGTAATCCTAGTCCCTACTTGGGTTGGGACAAATCCCTTGTGCCAGCCCAGTCAAGTCACAAATGCGCAAAAGCACATTTGCGCCATTTTCTAGGCAGATAGGCCACTGCCCGTACATATGCTAGCCTCCGTGCCTCCTCTCCCAGGTCTAGAGGCCTGACGGTAATGCCAGCCTTGCAAAGCCAGCACAAGGATTCCGGTAGGGTGATGGGAGGAGGAACTGGGCAGGGAATGGGTGGAACAGGGTTGGGGGAGGTGGGGAACAGGTCAGCATATGGGCAGCCCAGCCCAGGAAAGGGGATGGAGACAGGCTCTGGCCTTTGGGTCGGATTCTAACCTCTGTCCCCAGCTTTGGTGGCCCCCATTCAGCTGCTCAGAGTTGAGCCACCTATTTTGGTGTTGCAGCTCCGAGTAGCCGCATCCAGGCTGCTGCGTGTTACACAGGGAAGGGGAATAGTTTCCCTTTTCTCTGGGTAGCACAACTCAGGATTTGGATGAAAATCATAATTTGCCATTTATGACTATCATAATTCATGCATTCATTTTCAGAATCTGACCAGAATTGAAATGTAATGAAAGCAGTGGTGCCAACTTGAGCAGTGGCGTTCAACATTGGGGGTGCTGTAGCCATGCCCCTTGGCACAACCACACCCAGACATAGCCATGCCCCTTGGTGCAACCATGGTCCTGACATAGCCACGCCCTCAGCGTAGCCACTCCCCTTGATGCAGCCAGCCAGCCAATCAGGATGCTGGAGGAGGAACCAGTGGGATGCTGCTGCATCCCATTGGCTCTCCTTGCTGCTGGAGCTAGCATGCGTAGTGTCACGACTGCACTTGGGTTGGCCTGTTCACTGCTCCGCCAGGAGGGTACTGGTGGGGCACACTTGGCCCAGTGCAGCAAAGCCGCCGAGGGCAGTGCAGCATGGACATGGGAGTTGGGGTGCCCTTGACCCTTCACGCGCACAGGCACAGACATAGGGGTGTCGTGCTCTATGGGAGTGGCAGACATTGTGGGTGCAAAAAATTGTGGGTGCCCCCACACAAAATTATTGGGAGTGCTGACAGCACCTCTGCACCCTTTAAGTTGGCACCACTGCAAGAAAGTTTTCTTTTACAAAACACTGTGCAGATTATGAAATATGTACAATGAACTGTGTGTTCACTGTGCAAAAGAAGTAAACCTTATGAGCAAAAACTTTGTGAGTAAACTTTGTGATCCTGGTCTTAAAATCTGAATTACTCAAATTACTCAGAGCAAAACTGAAGCCCTGTAACTAGAAATTCATTCATTCATTCGACCAAGTGATCCTATAGGCCAGAGATGTCAAACTTCTTTCACATAAGAGCCACATATGATATTTCACACATATATTTATTGTTACATGCACATTTTGTTACAAAAAGTATAAATAAGAAACATGATATTTATTTGTGCATGCAGTTTTAATTTCAAACATCACAATGTAAAAGAATTAAAAAGCTACTTTAATGATACTTGTTTTTGTAAATATTTGGGCAAAACTTGGAGGAAAAATATGTAAACCAATATAATTAGAGATATTGGGCAGCCTGATCCTAACTAAATTCCTTCAGTGTGATGCAATTTACCTCAGATCCTGGCTGGGTGGGGTCTGAGTTGGTGATATCTTCCGATTACGTCAGATGCTCCAACCTCCAACTATGCTTCTGGAGAGCCAAATGCCCTGGTATCAGGAAGAAGCCACAAATGCAAATGGGCCATTTGCTAGGGCCATTGAAAGCTGACATTGGGGCCAGCACAAGAAGGTTCCCCCCTTCCTAAATTTGCCTACAAACCAGATGTTTCTACATTTTTTAAACAAGTTTTTGACAGTTTAAACTTAGCATGAGCAAGATTGAAACTACAGTAATGAAAGAGTTATCTGAATGGGATAATTTATTTACTTTGAATAGTACTACTGTGTTTGTTTTCTTCAACAAGTCCTCTTTTGCTTTTTCTTCTTCTAATAATGCAGGGGCTTCCAAGAATTGGTTTTCATTATCTCCCTCATTATTATGCAATAATTTTGAAACAAAGCCCAGGTGAAATAAACTTGCCTGGCCTTTTTGGGATTTTTTTTTCTCTTTTTACTTTTCTGTGCTTCATAAAGTTCCAAGTAACCCACCCAACATCACCATATTGCAAGTCTATGCATAAACTTTAAACTCTGGTGATGATGAAATCAAACATTTTTTCAGAGAGCTTCAGTGTGCTCTTAAGTACCAGAGAAGGACCTTTTGTATATTATGGGAGATTTCAATGCAAAAGTAGGCAGAGAGAAGTTCCAAGAATAGTAGGCAAGATTGGCTTAGATGAAAGGAATGAGGCTGGTGAACTGTTCCAGAGCAGTTTAGGATTGCACCCTGAACCTTAACAGCAGGCAAACAAAGATAATGACAACAGCAGTAGATGGCCAAGCAATGTTCAAAATCAAGAATGACGAAATCAAATCAGTCCAGGAATTCATCTTTCTTGTACCAAAAATTGCTCACAACAGCAACTCTCTGCCAGAAATCAAATGCCAGATAATCTTAGGCCACACTGCAATGGTAAACATGAACAAGAACTGGAAAAGCAAAGAGATCACCCTAAATAAAAGGTTAGTTTTATCACCCTAAAAGACAGGTTAGTTAGTTAGATCACCCTAAAAGACAGGTTAGTTTGGGCAATCATCTTCCCTATAACAACATATAGGTGTGAGAGTTGGACAATAGGAATAGCTGACCAAAGAAGAATTGACGCTTTTGAACTGTGGTGCTGGCAAAAATTGTTACTTATACCATGGACAGCCAGAGTAATCAACAGAGATGTGCTTGACCATATAAAACCAGATACATCACTAGAAGCCAAGACTGCAAGACTACATCTAATTTACTTTGACCATGTTATGTGTGCAAATTCATTAGAGAAGTCAAGTATATTAGGAATTGTTAGTGGAACAAGAAGAAAGAGCAGGCAAATAATGCACTGGCTTTACAGATACAGATACAAAGATGACGGTCAAACAACTGAAATAATCCATGTTTGATAGGGTAGCATGGAGAGCTCTTGCCTATAAAGTAGCCAAGAGTTGGACACAACTGAATGGATATAACAACAACTGTTAATGCCACATTGAAACAAAGCCAAACACATGAAGACTGGATCCAATGCCATGTGTTCTAAACACATAATAAACTAGAAGAAAGGGTGGGGCTTAATATTGGGGCATAGGAATTCTGTGAACTGACCTGGTGACCTACTACTGGGACTTATTAGTTCTGTCTGAAGGTGTAATTTTCACTTTCCCATATTTGAATTGTACTAATACATGCTGGTGCTTTTGGAGAAGACCTGGGCTGCATTTCCCAGAAGTGCAATTTATGTGCACATCTATTCTACTGCAGTGGTTTTCAAACTCTCTGAAAGTTCTAGGACCGCTGGTAAGTGTTAGCAGGGAAGGGACAGGGAGGGGAGGTGCCCTGACAGCACCATAGTAATTGCGGCACAGCACGGACCCAGCGGTATGGGAATGTATCTGGGTGTAGGGTTGCGAAGGCTCCAGAGGGTTTTGGATGTTCACAGCCCCTTCTGCGACCTTCCCATTTGCTGCAGTGAGCTCCATTTTGCAGTCATAGGTAATTTCTGGTTTTTGATTCCTTGATGGGCTAAGTGATTGTGTCATAGAGCTGCTGGTCATAGAGCCCACCAGGAGACAGGGGTCTCTGGATTTAATATTGTGTGATATTCAGGACCTGGTCAGGGATGTAAATGTTACTGAGCCATTGGGGAAGAGTGATCATGCTGAAATGTGTTTTGCCATGCATGTTGGGGAAGAGTGCCAAGCAAATTGGACACAAAAACCCTTGACTTCCAAAGGGCTGAATTCCTTCAAATGAGGAGGCTAGTAAGAAAGGTTGAAAGGGAAGGTAAAAGGAGTCCAATCTCTTCAGAGTGCATGGAGGCTGTTTAAATCAACAGTAGTAGTAGTAGTAGCCCAGCAGAAGTGTATACTGCAAAGAAACAAGGTCCAGGAGAGTGTTGGCATGGCTAACCAGGACAGTTAG
The DNA here is from genome assembly GCA_029204185.1 of Lerista edwardsae. Classification (NCBI taxonomy): domain Eukaryota; kingdom Metazoa; phylum Chordata; class Lepidosauria; order Squamata; family Scincidae; genus Lerista; species Lerista edwardsae. The sequence continues at coordinate 86,797 of JAJKFI010000139.1, read as the reverse complement.
AGGGGCTATAAATAGCAAGGAAGCTTCCTTCTGTAAATAAAGTCTTTGCCCTAATGAGAAGAATAAAAAGGAACACAAACGTTGAGGTGATACAGGAAACCAAGAAAACTAAAAGGTACACATGGCCACCAACATAAAAACTTCTTCAAATATGTTAGAAGCAGGAAGCCTTCCGGAGAGCTGGTTGGTGAGGGAGGGAAGAGGGAGATAAAAGGGGATTTGGAGATTGCATGGAAATTAAGTGAGTTCTTTGCATCTGTCTTCACAGCAGAAGACCTCAGGAAGATACCACTACCTGAACTGCCTCTCCTAAGGAATTGTCAAAGAGAGGTTAAAAGAGAAGGTGTTTTAGACCTAACTGACATGTTAAAGATGAATAAGTCACTTGGCCCTGACCTTTTCCAGGCAGCACAATAGCAGATGCATTTCCATGTAAACAAGTGTAAAATGATGCAGGTTGGGGCAAAAAATCAAAACTTCACATATATGCTAATGGGTTCTGAGCTATCTGTGATGGATCAGGAGAGAGATCTTGGGGTGTTGGTGGCCAGCTTGATGAAAGTGTCGACCCAGTGTGTGGCAGCAGAGAAGAAGGCCAATTCCATGTTTGGGATTATTTAAAAAGGGATTGAGAATAAAATGGCCTGGAAGATGGTTTCAAGTGGAGTGCCCCAGGGCTCTGTCTTGGGCCCAATTCTCTTTAACATCTTCATCAATGACTTGGATGAAGGGATACAAGGGGACCTCATCAAATTTTCAGATGACATAAAACTAGGAGGAGTAACAAATGCTACAGAAGACAATAAAAGCCTTAAGGAATACCTCGACAAGATGGAATACTGGGCTGAAATGAATATGATGAAGTTTAACAGAGACAAATGCAAGGTTCTACACTTGGGCAAAAATAACCAAAGATGCACGTATAGAATCTGAGAAATCTGGCTTTTCAGCACAACATTTGAGAAAGATTGCACGGAAATTAAGTGAGTTCTTTGCATCTGTCTTCACAGCAGAAGACCTCAGGAAGATACCACTACCTGAACCGCCTCTCCTAAGGAAGAGGATCTGAGTTGCAGTGGATCACAAGATGAACATGAGTTAGCAGTGTGATGTGGCTACATAGAAGGCTAATGTAATTTTACCCTGCATTATTAGAACCATAGTGGAACCATAGCCATTGTTCCACTTTACTCCTCATTGGTGAGACCTCACCTGGAGTACTGTGTTGAATTCTGGGCACCCCAGTGAAGGATGCAGCCAAACTGGAGCAGGTTCAGAGAAGAGCAACAAAGATGATCACAACAAAACTGATCACAAGGAAAACAAGTCCTGTGAGGAAAGTTTGAGGAAACTTGGTATGTTTCATTTGAAGAGAAGGCTGAGAAGGGCCAGGGCTGCTGCAACACCTGGTAGCCTGGTGGACACTGCTGGGACAAGTTCATCACACCAGCTGCATCCAACATGTCTTTGTGATGCAAGCAAGGTTGACTTGCTCATTCCGGATTATATCCCTGATTAGGCAGAACTTGTTATTAACCGACTTGGTATTTAGCAGCAGTAGTTAATAGGCCACAGGGTTTACCAATGGCACTCCACATGTTCTAGGGTTGGGGACAGGCCTGGAGAGAGGGATGGTCTGCCTATGATCAACCCAGCTTCTCCTGGTCATGCCAGCCACCAGTAGCATATCTCCTATGACCTGTCACTCTTTAATTGCAGAGTCAGTACTCCCTTGAGTACCCCAACACATTATAACAGAAAGTTCCCCCCCAACCTACTCTCAGATACACCTGTACTTTCAGCAGAATCAGGGTGCAATCCTAGCCAACCTTCCAGCACCAGAATAAGGTCAATGCAGTTCCAAGATAAGGGAACAAACATTGAGAAGGTCTCTGTGACTACTACTCCACTGTAGGATGTAGAACATGCCCCATTGGCATAGCTATGGCAGTGCTGCAAAGTTGGTTAGGATTATGCCCTCAGAAACCCATAAACTAGGGAGACCATAATGAAAACGGGGGTGGGGGAGGAATAGTTAAGACAAGAAGTCCCGTTCATTTTAGGCATGTAGCATGTCTCTGTTATACTATAGAAACAAAATAATAATTTGTTCACAGTTTAAACAAATGTACTTCAAAAGCTCTACTGTACGTTAATGTGATTTTAAACATTATTTTACATATTATTTTTCATGATGCAAATACTGTTTGTTTAGTTTCAGGTGATTGCATTGCATAAATAAGTGGTATTCAAACTTTTTAGACAGGGACCCACTTTTTAGAATGGCACTCATGTTGGGGCCCACAGGAAGTGATGTCATTAATCTGGAAGTGATGTTGTGGCAGGAAGTGACATCACCAAGCAGGAAGTGCTGTCATTGTAACATAATAAAATGACACTCCTGAAATGCAAATTGGCATTCTTGGACTCTAGCAATTGCATAACCATGAAACATTCCTGACAAAAAGCAAGATTAGAATGTGATGTAAATGCTCTGAACTAAAAACAAAATTAAAAAAAAAACCCTCACTTGAAAATTCAAACTATTAACTCTCACAAAAGGAATATAACAAGAGTAAGGTCTGCAGTTTCCAAGATGGCTGCTCCCAGCTTTCTTTGACCCACCTGACCCACCTTTCTTTGACCCACCCAGGTTGCAACTCACCAAGTGGGTCCCGACCCACAGTTTGAATAACACTGGCATAAACAGTCTTTAAAATAAGATATTACAAGCTAAATTTAATCAGGTACATTTTTCAAGATGCTTATTAAGTGCTACTTTTCAATTTGTGATATAAATAACAATAGTCAAGGACTATCTTTAGGCAAATCTATGCACCTATCATATGTTAAGAAGATGCATCCGTTAAGCCAAGTTTCCAGGATACAGTAAATTATCCAGTGGAGACAGAAGGCAATTACCCCCCCCCCCGTCATTCTTAAAAAAATGGGATTTTTTTTTCTCTGCGAATAGATATTTTTTTATTAACTGTGGTGAATATAGTAGGATTTCTACTAAACAAACTTTAATTCAATATTATTATCTTTTCCCTCTGAATGTCCACCCCCTATGGATGCCTTCAGGCAACTTATTAAAGCCCAATCCTACCTAAGTCCCCATGGGTTGATGCAGTGGCAGGGACACTGTGGCCTGCTGGGGATTTTTGGCTGCTGGAGATATCCTCGGGATAAGACCGCCCATTGCCCCACCTCCTCACCTGGCACGAGGCACGAGCTTGAAGGGGCCATTGCCGATGACATTGGCCAGAGGTGGGGCAAGCGCGGATATTACCCGTGCTCGCCCCGCCCACTGCTCATTTGAGCTCCGACCGGCATCTCCCACCTGCCCTCCCATTTAGCAGGCTGGGATTAGCTGGTCGCTTCGGGGCCCGGTAAGAATTTTTGGCTTCCAGCCTAATTGGCCTTGGCTGGTTGTTTTTTTGCCTACCTCAGCCTCAGGCCAGTTAAGGTGCATTTAATTAGCCAGTCACTTAAAAAATGGCAGGTAGCGTGCGGGGGAGTAGGTAAGTTCTTGGAATTGGCGTCCATCTGAGGCAGCACGATTGGGGATCGGCCAGGCCGCTCATAAGTTGCTCAACCTGCTCGGTGAGGCTGGCAGGCCGTCCCCTGATCAGGCTCAGTGAAGCTACCCTTTGGCTGAGGCCGGGGTGAGTCTAAGCGGTCACGCTGCCTCTGCCTTCGGGTAGGCGATGATGGACTCAGCTTGGCAATGATGAGCTGGAGTCGGGAGTCAGATGGCACGCCCGTTGTGGTCATCCAGATCACCCCGGGGAGGCAGACGGCTAGGGCCATTTTCCCAATGATCCCACACGCTTAGGTAATGCTCTGCTGCATTTAAATTGTACATAGTTAATAAAGTGACCCTGTTAACTCCAAGCTCTGGTCTTGTGTCTTTCTTGAGCTGTGCGGGATAATGGAACATTTGTCTCTTTGTCCCAGGTTAAGCCTAGCAGCCACAATGGATCAACAGGGCCTGTACCAGTGATATTGCTTGTAGAAGTTCATATTAATCCATGCCTGGAAGGGGATTTGGATATGGCGCATGCTGGTGCTGCTGATCCTGCCTCCCTCCTGGGCCTTATCTACCTGCCCTGTTCAACTCTTCTCTTCTTTTGGCTTCTGGGACCATAGGCTACACTTCTTGGATGAAGGACTGCTAGCACAGGACAGGTTGCATCTTACGAGAAGGGGAAGAATGTTTTCAGTGGAAGCATGGCAAGCCTGATCAGGAGGGCTTTAAGTGCAAGGCTGAGGGGGTTGGAGACGTCAGTCAGAAGACTAATCTGCAGGTAAGTGCCTCAGTTGGGAACCCCAGGAGCACCAGTGTAACTAGTAAACCCTTGGAGAAACCCAGACTAACTAAAGAAGGGACGTTAGTAGCCGCCGTGGCTTACGCTGCATACATACAAATGCAGAGAGCTTGGGAAATAAACAGGATGAACTTCTAGCAAGAGAACATAAATTTGGCTTGATAGGAATAACTGATACCTGGTGGGATGACTCTCATGATTGGAATTTGCAAATGGAAGGCTACCAGTTTGTTTGAACCAATATAAACAGGGGACTCACAATTGTGGATCCCAAAGGAGCTTCAGTTTTGGAAAAGCATTAAAAGCCTAGATTTTAGTAGAATTTTTTAAAGATGTCATTCTCTGCTGGAGATAGAAATCTATGGATTGGTTTTACAGAACAAAATAGTGATATCAAAATCACTGAGTGGGGTTTTGCTAACCCCAATCCCCCTGACTTTATATGGAATTGAAGCATTCTTCGCAGCCCCCCCCAACTATAACATCCTCCTTATTGATACTTTGCTTTACTTGCTTTTTTCTTTGCCTTCCATGTGCCTCCTTCTCTGTGATTGTGACCTATTGTAACCCCAGCTGTCTATGGGCTTGAAGAATAGAATAGAATAGAATAGAATGCTGTCTATCCGCTTGAAGATATACAAGGGGACTTCATCAAATTTGCAGATGACACCAAACTGGGAGGAGTAGCAAACACAATAGAAGATAGTAAAAGCCTTCAGGAAGACCTTAGCAAAATTAAATACTGGGCTGAAATGAATAAGATGAAGCTCAACAGGGACAAATGCAAGGTTTTACAGTTAGGCAAAAATAACCCAAGACACATAGTCCAGCGCACTTACCATATCAAATCAAAAGAATTCAAACAAAAGCCCTCTCAACTGGATTCGACAGTACTAGGTGTGCATATTGCCAGGATGAAACCCCGGGAAACTCCGAGTACCAGAAGTGGGCCATTTACAAGATGCCATTCTAAGAATGGGCCAAAATGCATTGAAAAGTTCTATACGTAAACTGCGCCAGTCCCAAGCTCGGACACAGTCCAACCACAGGTATGACTGCAGTTTTTCTCAGAGCTGGGTGTGCACATTGCAGGAAAGACAGTCCGGGAACTTTGGAGTACCCGGGGTGGGCCATTTCCACCAGGTTCCAGTCTGAGGTTTTAGGATTTTGCATGCATTTTGGCCCATTTACAGATTGGGCCATTTTGGCCCATTCTTAGAATGACATCTTGTAAATGGCCCACTTCTGGTACTCGGAGTTTCCCGGGGTTTCATCCTGGCAATATGCACACCTAGTACTGTCGAATCCAGTTGAGAGGGCTTTCGTTTGAATTCTTTTGATCTGAGGGCTTCTTTTGGCGTAACTGCGCTGGCATAACAGGTAATGGGAGAAACCTGGGTTGGCAGCACAACGTGTGAGGGGGTCTTGGAGTTGCAGTGGATCACAAGATGAACGTGAGTCAGTGGTGTGATACAGCTGCAAAGAAGACTAATGCAATTTTAGGCTAATGCAATTTTAGCTTCCAAGTCATGAGAAGTTGTGGTTCCACTTTACTCCACACTGGTGAGACTGCACCAGGAGTACTGTGTTCAATTCTGAGCACCTCAGTTCAAAAAGGATGCAGCAAAACTGGAGCAGGTTCAGTGAAGAGTAACAAAGATGATCAGAGGTCTGGAAAACAAGTCCTACGAGGAAAGATTGAGGGAACTTGGTATGTTCAGCTTAATGAAGAGAAGGATGAGAGGGGATATGATAGCACTCTTCAAATATCTGAAGGGCTGTCATAAGGAAGTGAATTGGAAAAGGCAGGAGATACCCCGAGGAGATAGGGAATGCAATGGCCCCTTGTCCAAATAAGACAGGGATTATAGGGTTAACCCCCAAGGTTTTAGAGAGCCTCAGGAGCAAGCTGTAGGCTGACGAGGCCACCACAGGTGCAGATGGGTGTGGCTGATGAATTAAAGCCTGCCCACTGATTGGCTGGCCTCAGTATAAAGCTGGAGAAAAGGAACCTGGGAAGGTGCTGGAGTAGGACACTAGGAAGGTGTTGGATGGATGGATGGATGGATGGATGGATGGAGTGAGTGCTGGATGGACCGATTGCTGGACTCATGGACTGCTGGCTGGACTGACTGCCTGAAGGACTGAGGAACTGGCTAAGGTAAGGTTGTTTTGGGAGACTATTGTTGGGAATTGTTGTATGTCTGCCACACCCCTGGAGCCACCAAGTGAGGAGGCAGTTGTGGCTTGGGCAAGCTGACTGCCTATTGTTTGTTGGTGGGGTTTGTTGGTGCTAGACTTAGGGTAGTTTGGAGCTAAGCCAGTGATGAGGGCAGTCTGGAGGAGGCTGGTCAGCCGATGATCCCAATCAAAGCTGCTGGAAGAGAGGAGGCCCAGTGGGTGACTGAACCCCCTCCCTCTTGCCTATCTCTGGGGCCACTCTGTGGGGAACTAGATAGCCTTGTGTGGGCATCAGGGCCCTTGGGGTGGCCCAGCAGGGAATTTGGCAGAACAGGAAGAAGGGACAAATCTGTTCTCATCTGCCTTTGACAGTAGAACTAGGTCCAATGGGTACAAACTGCAAGAGAGGAGATTCCGGCGGGCCATTAGGAAGAATTTATTGATGATAAGGGTAGTATGACAGTGGAACAGATTGCCGAGGGAGGTGGTAGACTCTCCCTCACTGAAGAATTTCAAGCAGAGGCTTGACAGGCACCTGCTGGAGATGTTGGCACCTGGTGGATTTCCTGCTACAGGCAGGGGTTGGACTAGATGACCCTGTAGGTCCATTTTAACTCTATGATTCTATGACCCTGTACTGGACTTATGCTCTGGCAGGCATCCCGAAGACTGCTGGTGCACCTGGGCCTTGTGCACTATCGCAAAATATTTTACTGAGTTTTGTGACAGTGCATAGTGGCAGAATGTATTCCCCCAGCGCAGGCCCTCAATAGGCTTGGGCTGCAATATACATTGTGCCCCTTTTATGTGAAATTTTGTATGGTTCAACAGTACACAATCACAAATAGTTCAGTTTTTAACATGATTTAAGGTTACAGATAGATCAGTGTTGCTGGCAGGATTCACGTTGAATACTTTATAATTTGACTTTTGCGGCCCTATTTTCCTGCAAATTTGCTCCAGCAATTTCACAACTTCCAACCTTGCGCTTCTGCAGATGGCCAGCCTAATGGTATCTCTCAATCAGAGACATTTAGATGAACTCTTTTTCTTTCATTACAAACAAATCCCTGCAAAATGAATGTTTGAAGGTTGCCATCAGGCATCTTTGTAACCAGCTAGACTAGGCATTCTATCCTAAAGGCACCTAGTACTGCTAGAACAAGCGTTCCCATGGCACTGGATGATTTCTGGTTGTTGCAGAATTTGACATGCCAGAATGCACAGCCTGGCTGCTGGCACAGGTGGCAAGCAGCTAGCTCTAAGTCTGTTCCGCCAAATCCTGTCCTGCAACAGAGAACTTAAAGTTAGGGAAGACAAGTGTTCCTTTAAATCTCTCATCCAGGCCTCCCCAAGGACCTCAATGCCCACATTAGGCTAACTAGTTTCCCCACAGAGCAGCCTCAGAGGCAAGAGGGAGGGAGCTCAGTCACCCACTAGGCCTCTTCTCTTTCAGCAGCTTTTGTTCGGGAACACTGGCTAGTCAGCCTCCTCTAGACTGCCCTCATCACAGGCATAGCTCAAAATACCCCACCACCAAACAACAGGCAGTCAGCTTGTCCCAGCTACAACTGCCTCTTCCACTGGTGGCTCCAGGGGCGTGGCAGCCAAATAACTGTTTCCCACAGTCATTCCCCACAGTGAGCTTCCCTTCTCCAGTCTTCCAGGCCATCCAACAGGTCGTCCGTCCGTCCATCCGTCACCTACCTGGTGCCAATCTCCAGGTCCTCATCCAGGACCTTCCCAGCTCCCATCCCATCTTTATACCTAGGCCAACATACTGAGGCCAATCAGTTGGGCAGGCTTTAATTCATCAGCCATGCCCATCTGCACCTATGCGAGGCTTGCAAATACCTTCTGGGATTAACCCTATAATCCCTGGTTTATCTGGGACAAGGGGCCTTTGCTGATACCACTCCCTAGCCTCAGGGTGGCTCCTGCCTTTTCCAATACAAAGTCAGCAGACTCTGTGTGCCTGCTGGCCCAGGTAAGTCCACATTAGAGGCTGGGAGTGAGGTGGGGTGGGCAGAACAGGGTGGCAACAGGAGTGGGAAGGAGGGCAGATTGGAACTGTGGAGGGAGTGGTTTCAGCAGCTTTGGCACACACCAAAATCTAACCTTCTTCTCAGCCTCCGTCTGCCTTCCTAGGTCCATGTGCCAATGATATCACTGGTGCAAGTCAAAGTAGCTCATGCTGCTGGAGCATGCTTTACAGCTGCCTTATGGCAGATAGCGCTGGCAAGACACTAGTTCTGCCAGCGGGGCAGCCCATATTGGGCTGTTTTGTTGCTAGAAATATATTATCTAATCATGTCTGTCAGTTGTATATTGAAATAATATTTTCTATGAGTGTTATGATTCTGTACTTCTATAATCATTTGGATTTATCACTTTTTTGGCTATTGATTTGGACTTTTCTTCTTCCAGGATGTCAGCACTCTTAGGCGCTATCAACTTTTTTTGCTTTGTTTTGTCAAAATGAGTTAGGAGCAACGCAAACTTAAGGGCATAACATGAACATGGTCTCATCTCAAGGATTATTTGTTTCTAATTTACTTGTAACTGATCTGACTACTTTAGCTCACCCTTCCTAATTATATTTAATTGAGATGTACCTCTATTACCTCTCAGTAGTCCTAAGCATTTAATTAAATGTTTCTGTTTTGAAGTATTAATCGGCTTACATACTAATTGTAGCCTTGCTTTTTTATGCTTGTGTGTGAGGCAATGCAGAGCTATGTGATAATAAAACAATTACAACAGTGTGGGACTCTAATATATGACTGTGAAGGGCTATATTAATTTTCAGAGGTGGATCTTGTTTATTAGGTTTGAAGCTGAGTTGGTTTCAAAATTTCCTCCAGCTAAAGTAAACTCAATCACATTCTATTAACATTCGTGGACTTTCTGTAGCTCCTGGAAGAAAAAAAGAAAAGAATGTACTGGAGTTCATTAATAAATTCTGACAACGAATTCTGGGTTGAGAAAGACAAATAAGTGACTTGGCCTTCTGTCAAAATTCATTTTTTATTAAGGTTTTCCATTCCAGTGTGTAAAATTACAAGATATGATCTTTCTTGCTTTAACAACATGCATAGGTCATATGCCAGTGGAGTTCCATGTATGAGACTCCAACATGTGTAAGTTCTCCATGATGGATTGTGGCCACAGTGGGTAAAACTTGCGACTGTGTTTGTTTTCTTTCTCTCTCTCTCTCTCTCTCTCTCTCTCTCTCTCTCACACACACACACACACACACACACACACACACACACACAAATAAAATAAAATTGGGCAGTGTAATTCAACCCTGCAGCCCTAAAGAGCATAGCCTCAGAGCTAGAGAAACACACTGAACTAAACAGAGTGGCCTGAGCAGGAAGAAACCAAACAACCCAGAGGGGAAAGGGCAGCTCACTCCGCTGCACACTCTTGGAGCCAACTCCCCAGGGAAGCCTCAGCTGCCCACCATCCGCCACCTGTTCCACCCAACCCCCAGCCCCAAAGGAGGCCCATGCATGTCAAGCCTGAAGATCGCTGGAGTCCGGCAGTGCAAGTCTCCTTCGGTGCAGGTCTCCTCCTGTGCAGGTAGGAACGTTGTCGTCTGCTTGCTCCTCACACATTTGCAGGTAGGTGAACAGCATTTGCTTGCTGTTGCTGGTTCTTCCCCTTCTCCTCCTGCTATTTGTTCTGCTGTTGACCTAATTAAGATCCCAATCCTATGCATGTGTATTCAGAAGTTCCATTACAGTCTATGGGGGTAAAAAGCTGGGTAATAAGTGGCCCTGTGGATGGCACTGAATAGTGTGATCAGGGCAACATTTGCAGTAAATGCCAGGATTACAGCTCAATATCCTACACAAAAGTGCCAGTTAACATGGGAAAAGCATAACTGGGTTATAATAGTCTTTAAAAGGGTTGTCGGTTATTCCATCACACACATCATTGGAGCCATGTAATCCCTGTAAAAGGGTTTTTTAATTATAAAGTTTTAAAAATGTCATTTTTAAGCCTTGGTTGACTTTACTCATCCAGGCATGGAGGCTTGGGCTTTGTAACTTGTAATCACCCAATCCTATGCATATATACTCAGAAAGTAGGTCCCACTGTAGTCAGTAGGGCTTGCTTCTGGGTAAGTGTGGGTGTGATTGTAGCCTGAGCACTTGCCTTACTGTGCAAACATTGAATTCCCTAAGCAGCCTGTTTTGAGTGATTGGTCTCGGTATGGTACTTTCACCCCAGTACTTCCATTCCCAGAGACCAGCTATTCAATAGCTTCTGGAACTACACCACAGATCGTTACACTTAACTCCCTTTTCAGCTAGTTGTGGTTACTTGTAGCAGCTGCCTGTGTTCGTGGGTTGCTAGGGTATCTTAGGCCTACTACTACTAATCATTACTTACTTTTGGTGTTAGAATATTTTCCCGAGACTAGTGAGCTTCCTTGTGTTATTTTATTACTGGGGGCACACACATGGACGTTGCAGCCACAGTGTATGTCGCTGGGCTTTATGAAGCCTATGTTTGATTCAGCCGCTAGAAGGCTGACACAAAGTAGGTCTTGCTGGGCTGGGCTTTTACCTTTCAGATGGTGTTGTTGGCTTGGGGTCTGGGTTTCAGGGGTCCTCTTCTTACATTAGTCAGGAGCGGGCTGCAAGCAGTTTTATATAGGGCTTGATTGGCATTCCCTGTTGTATAACCCACCCTGGTTTGTTTTAAGCCTTCTTTATCCAGAGTTCGTTTCAGAGTAGGTATGTCAAGCTGTTGTCCCAGTTTTGCCCTTTGGGGCACTTTAGCCTAGAGCAGGTTCCTGCTATATTTTATGCTCCGCACTTGTGTTTGAGACACGGTTGTTCAGGATGGTGTCCTTAGTAATGTTTTTGGGGCGTTTTGCCCTAGTGAGGTTCTCTGTGTTGCCCAATCTGATTCCTCTGTCAGGGCTCTGCAGAGGGATGACTTGGTGCTAATGTCAGAGATAGTAATTTTGACACTGTGCAGGTTAAAGACTGACCAGAGAGCCTGGGGACATAGGCTCTGGCTGGTGGGTTTGTCGCTTTCCCCAGTTTCATCCCTTGAAGTCTATTTAGATGGCAGGCTGCACATTGGGGGCCCTCATTCTACATGAAGATGGCTCTCTGCTGACCATTAGCCAGTTTAGGGCACTGTTTCAGGCGTCTGCCTGATATCCTTGGGGCTCTTGCAGGAGGATTTTGGGTTACTTTCCTTTAGGATCAATGCTGGGTCGTTGGCAGCCATCATGCAGTGGATAAGGCATTGGTGATTCTTTCTAAACCTGTATTTGGCCTATAGGCCAGTGTGGCCTGGCCTGGTATGGTTGCAAGTACCTAGTGTGATAGAAGCAGACATTGACATTGCTACCTATAGGGCAGGGGTGGAGCGCTCCAGGTGCCATCCTGGGGGGGGGGAGTGTATTGGAAAAGGCAGGAGATACCCCAAGGAGATAGGGAATGGTATCAGCAATGGCCTCTTGTCCTTGATAAGACAGGGATTATAGGGTTAACCCCCAAGGTCTTTGCAAGCCTTGGGAGCACAGCTGTAGGCTGATGAGGCCCCTAGCTAGGAAGAGATTAGCACAGGTGCAGATGAGTGTGGCTGATGCTATAGCCTGCCTAGCAACAGACACCGATCGGCTGGCCTCAGTATAAAGTGGGAGGCCAGAATAAAGGCCCTGGATAGGTGCTGGAGGAGACTTTGGTAGGTGCTGGATGGATTAAGAAAGGAAGGGTGATTAGGGCCTGGGTTGGTGCTGGAAGGGGGGAACCTGGGTAGGTGCTGGAGGAGAGGACCTGGGTAGGTGCTGGATGGATTGCTACAGGAAGGGTGATTAGCACCAGGTAGGTGTAGGCAGACATGTCATGTAGCGGGTACACGGGGGTATGCGTGTACCTGTTCCTAGGATTAGGGCTGGCCCCACCCATTCGCCCGCCCTCCGTCAGCGCTCCACTCTGCCCCCTGCAACGTTTGAATTGCCTGCACATTTGAGTTGCCTGCACGTTCTCAGAGCCAGGCAGGCAGCGTTGCAAGGGAGACTGACGGCAGCAGCAGCGTGAGCAGGTAGGCTGCCTGGGGCTCCCTCCCAAGGAGGTGCGGCGGTTCCTGGGGTAGCCTGGGGTAGCCCTGGGGGAACCTGGGGTAGCCCTGGGAATCGATAGCCCTCGTGTCGGCCCCGGAGAAGGCCCGGGACTCCAGGGCCTTCTCCAGGGCCGCCATGTGGCCTACTGAGGAGGCGCAGCGGTTCCTGGGGGGGATCGGTAGCCTGTGCGGTGGTGCTGTGGAATGCTGTCGCAACTGTTGGATCAGTTTAGCATGATGCCAGGCCTTCTTAACATGCTCTGACTGGGGGTGCTGTGGAATACTTTTGGAGTATTCCAAAAATTTTCTGGAGTTGTGGGGGACGTTTAACTTGATGTCTAGCCTTCTTCATGTGCTCTGGGGTGGCTGTGGAATTTTTTTAAAATTTGCCTTGCCTTGCCAGGCCTTGCCTTACCTTGCCACTGAAAAATGAGCTGGTGCCTTTTTAAAACTGCTGTGCTGTTACTCTGTGAGATTTTGGAATTGCTGAAATGAGCTGGTGGCTTTTTTAAACTTGCCTTGCCTTCCCAGGCCAGGCCTTGCCACTGAAAAATGTCCTGGTGTCTTTGTTAAACTGCTGTGCTGTTGCTCTGTAAAATTTTGGAATTGCTGAAATGAGCTGGTAGCTTTTTTAAACTTGCCTTGCCTTGCCACTGAAAAATGAGCTGCTCTGGGGTTGTTCTCGAATACTTTTGGAACTGTTGGGTCACTTTAACATGATGCCAGGCCTTCTTAACATGTTCTGGGGGTGTTGTGGAATACTATACTTCCAGCTATGACCTCACTTCCTGCCACGACATCACTGCCGGCTGTGACCTCACTTCTGGTGGGCAGGCCCCAACACAAGTGCCAGTCAAAAGTGAATACCTGTTGCTAAATCAGTTAGATGCCATTACTGGGTGTAGGAAGGAAGGTGGCTGAGTGGACTGACTGGTGGAGTGCTGGCTGGACTGCCTGCCTGAAGGACGGACTGAAGGAAGGACTGTTGGACTGGATAAAGGAAGGATTGGCTAAGGTAAGGTTATTGTGGGAAATTATTGGGAATTGTTGTATGGCTGCCACGCCCCTGGAGCCACCAAGTGGAGGAGTGTGGCTTGGGCAAGCTGACTGCCTATTGTTTGTTGGTGAGGTTTGTTGGTGCTAGACTTAGGGTAGTTTGGAGCTAAGCCAGTGATGAGGGCAGTCTGGAGGAGGCTGGCCAGCCGGTGATTCCAAACAAAGCTGCTGGAAGAGAGGAGACGCAGTGGGTGACTGAACCCCCTCCCTCTTGCCCATCTCTGAGGCCGCTCTGTGGGGAAACTAGTTAGCCTAGTGTGGGCATCAGGGCCCTTGGGTGACCCAGCAGGGAATTTGGCAGAACAGGGTGTCACTTCTGAACCCCAAATTTTTAAAATCACAGGTTTTTTTGAATAATACCATCATACTATATACCGTTCGAAGCAAAATTTCACCAGGAATTCAGTGGGGAAAAACAACGGAACATAATATCTTCATCTTACTTTTAAAGTGGATTCTAAATATTCATAGTAGACATAGTAGTCTATCAGTGGTTATTAATCATGATGTCTACATTGAACCTCCAGCTGCAGGGGCAGTAAGTCACTGAGTACTATGTGCAGAGGAGCAATAGCAGGAGGGGGTACAGATGTTCATCCATTGCTTGTGGGGAAATATTCACTGCATTTATTTTCTGGCTATTATTATTATTATTATTATTATTATTATTATTATTATTATTATTAGCTTTTTGTGACCCAGCGTTGCCCGGGGGCAGAAATTATCCCCAGTCTCTATTAGGAGGAGGAATGAGTTTGTTCTGCAGTGCACCCCCACCTCTGGGGGCGTAAGGGGGGCCCTACCCCCACAGTATATCTGTCCAGATCGTAAGGAAGGAGTGTACCACGTGTGGTGCACATCGTTCCAGGCGTTCCAGAGTAATGGTGGAACAGACCCACAAATATACAAACCTCCCTCAACAGTATGACATAGTGCGATGCATATATAGACATATAGAACCCGTCCCTGAAATAAAACAGTATTGATGACCTGGAACCCCAAACGCACACTATCACTGTGAAATGAATGAGGAAACAGGGACACCATCAACTAAGAGAGCAATCTGAAGGTCCCACTTACTGTCTGCAGGTCCTGTAGCAGGATAGCCCTGACGTATGAGAAACAGGCAGAGGTGGCCAGTTAGCTCCCTGGACATAGGGCCCTCTCAGATCCGACTGGGTGCTGGAACTCTCTGGATCCTGCTCTTTCCACCCTGGGCCACTCAGGCAACGCAGGCAAAGCAGTTTAGTTTCACTTTCTGTTCTGCCTCTGTCTGGTAGCTGAGCTGCTCAGCCCTCCCACACATAACCTGCAGAATCGTCTGTGACCACAGGGTGGCAGCAGACCTCTAGCCCAATGCAATCCCCTTGGTTCCCGACGATCTGGGCCCCCTCCCCGAAAACCGGGGGGTGTAGGGGGGTCTGACCCCTGCAGTATTCTTTTCCAGGCTGCAAGGAACGTGTGTGCCAAGTTTCGTGGCCATGGGTCAAGGCACGGAGACGTGTATAAGGAACATACATACATACTCTCTCTCTCACACACACACACGTCCGTTTTATATATATAGATTATTATTATTATTATTATTATTATTATTATTATTATTATTATTATTATTAATTTCCCGTCATGACTATTACTATCTCAGCCTCACCTCCTGTACAGGGTTGTTGTGATGACAAAAGAAGTGGAGGAACCATGCACACCACCCTGAGTAAGAAGAGTGGTATAAAATGCAAATGAATGAACGAACGAACAAACAATTTTGCTGTGGGGGAGAGTCAAGAATTTATGAGCCCTGGGTGTAAAATGACCTAGCTAAGCCACTGGGTGCTTATCATTTCTACGTATGTAAGTATTTGGCCTATAGGGCAGCGTGGCCTAGCCTGGTATGGGTGCAGGCACCAAGTACAACGGGTGCCAATTGGTATGTATGGTTGCCTGTTATACCAGCGGGTCAGGTGGCTGGCCCTCGTACAGACCCAAGTGGGTTTGTGGAGGCCCCACTCCTCACTATTTAGAGGTGACAGAGTGCATCTGTTACTGTCTGGGATTTATTTTGTTGGACTTGCAGCAGGGCCTTTTGGGTTTTGGAGGAGTTAAGTGCTAGACTAACACACACACCCCATTTGGCAGGTCACATACTGGTTGGATAGACAGGTGTGTGCTTGCATCTATCCTGAAGGGAAGCAAGGTCAAGGGGTGAGCCAGAACTGCTCTGATGAGTCCTGTCTGATTTGGGAAGCAGACCAGCAACCCCCTTGACTGGTATGGGAAAAGGCCAATACAAGGCTTTGCCTGTGCAGGTCAGTGCCAACCAGCTGCCTCAACCCTTCGGGGTTGACTGTAATAGACTAACCCAATCTCTGATTGGTTGAGGCCTGGAGCTTGACCGGGGATTGGGGAAGGTAGACTGCTAGGGCTGTTTCCTTCAAACATCTAGCACCAGCACACTTGGTCACTTAGATACTGTATGTTTTCACCTGCTGCAGGTTTCTGAAATTGAAGTTAATAAAATACTTCTTAAAGCTCAAGCCTTTTTCCTGCGTGTCCATTTGGGGGGTGTCTGTGTAATGGTCACCTTTAAAACATGCTATTGGCACAGGAAATTTTTTCAGAAAACTTCATTCTGTCTTGTGTGTTCTTTTCATGTTCTTCTTTAGTTCTTAGCTGTCACTTGGGGAGCAGGTTGTCCTCTCAACCAATTGTGTTGTAGATGCTGCTGGAATTCATGTCTCATTCATGATCTGCTTCCCCTCTTGGTGATTGGTGATATTTCTAACCTCATTGATGATCAATTGCTGGTTCATTAGATCTTCCTCTCTGTGTTCGAGCTACGTTTTCCTTGATGCTGCCCATTGAACCCTACAGTAGGGAGGTCACTCTCATTAGAGGAGTCTATGTGACATCTGACTGTGTTCATTCTACAGACATGGCCAAATGATCACAGTCTGTGTTTTTGGATTTGTTCTTCAATTGATGGGCGATGGTTGCACCTTATCCAAACTGTCTCATTATGATGGCAATTACGGAATGCAACACCCAGGATCTGTCTCAAGCATCACTTTTGGAAGACCTCGAGCTTGTTCATGTCTGATCTGAGCAGAGTCCATATTTCCAATCTATATAGGACATTACATCCGTTGACTGATCAGAAGCATATTAAAAACTTTTTCCATCAGAAATAATTATCTTTGTTTTCTAAGATATAAGAAAGTAGCATGCCTGAATCAAACTAACCTCAAAAAAAGAAATATGTGCCCTTAACTCACAGCCTTCTTATTAAATTTCACCATTACCAGTTAAAATTGCCCTCCTCAAATTAGTCACAAAGGCATCAGGTGCTTATCTGCTGATTAAGGTTTGCAGCTCTATTAATTATTCTGCTGTCTCAACTAGAACAGGAGCTATTTCAATTATAACGGTAAAGGGTTTGTATTACACACTTTCTTGTTCCTCATTTTCCCTTTATTGTGGAGTGCAGATAGTTGCAGCTGCTGCTTCATCCTAGGCCGCTGCCGTTCATGACCACCCTTAGGGTATGTGATGTATGTGTTGGACCCAGCTCTGCTCCCATTGCTTTCTTTTCCCTGTCACACAGGGACCCTCAGGTCAAGCCTTCACCCAGGCACAGCAACCAGAGGGCCAATGTGGGAGGGGGCGTTGGTTACCACTCCTGGCCCCACTGCCAACCCAGTGGAAGGAGCTACATGCCCAATTAGATTTCTGTGTGACCCAATAATTCAAGGGATCTAATTCTCAGCTTGAATGCCAAGCCCACCACTCTTGGAAAGGGGTTTCAACGTACCTGGCAATCTCAAGCAGGCACAATCTTGAGGTTACGAGGCACAATTCTTAACTAGTTAGACAGAATATTGCAACACTGATGCAGGGGGAACCACCACCCTGAATCAGGTCAACCTCCCCCCTTGCCAGTCCTGGCACCATCTCACTCCAGGGACTCAGACTTGGTAGCTAGGCCCATCAGCCAGACCTTGTTCCCAGCACACAAGACCACACCTGTCTGTAAAATTTAGTTTAAGTTTTTAAAATTTAGTTAAGTTAATTAAGACTACAAGTTACACAACTACTAGTTGTGTACACCAGAAAGAACAAGGCTTGAGAAAACATGGAAGAACACAGTGCAAAATAACAAAGCTAACTCCTTGGCTAACTTTCCTTATCTCTCAGCTGGTACTATACCCAGCAGAGAAAGGTGCTCAGCTTGCCAGGCTACCTGTGAGGCCAGATGCCCATGATGAACCTTTGTGCTAACTGAGATCTGACAGAGTGTACACTCCTCAAATGACCCAGCGGCCCTTCCCTTGAGGGTTCTCTTATATCCTCTTTTGTTGCATGTTGCAAGTTCCACGGCACTAGAACCTGCTCCAGCCAACCAGAACTTGTCCAAATCTTACAAAAGTTGACTGCAGCAGAAGCTACTCTTGGTCACTGTTCTGACCACCTCCCAAGCAGAGGTTCACAGCTGCAGCAAATCTTCCCATAACAAGCTACCTTGGCCAATAAGGTGCTTTGCTCTAGGATTGGTGATCTGGCTCCCCTGGCCACTGAGAACCAGATAACAAATTCCTGAGCTCCCTTAATGAGCTGGATTCCTACCAGCTGTGAAGAGGCTGGTTCACAGTCCTGTAGCTAATCCTGTGCTTGCAAAATGGAGACAGACCTAGCCTAACCAATCTCTTGTTCAGGACACCCTCATACATGCTTCCACTCTTTTATATTCAGGATATGTCTCATTCTCCCTACAGCAGACTTCCCTCCGTCTAGGTTCAGTCACGATGATTCTTTCCAGCTGTCTCCACACATTTACCAGTCCCCTATAATTGTTTTTAAGAGTGCCAATAGCCAAAATTCATCTGGAAATCAGCAGAATAATGTAACAGTCTCAGAAGCCACTTCCAAGGTCAGTGACAAACCTATTGAGGTTTCCAAGAAAAGTAGCTGAACTAGCAGACAGCTAGTTATATCAGCCAACACAAAACAGGGATGGCATTTTAGAGTTCTCATTGTCAAACATTGAAAATCCACTATAGTGTGCAGGTATTGTACTCTTACTGCTGATTGGGAAATTGTGTTGAGACAAATCTCTCTCTCCACACAATGAGTAAGGATAAGCCTTAACTACATTGTTACTTGATTAAACAATGTGTAGTATGGCTCAAAGTCTAATTTTAGGCAGCTGCATGCAGGGCAGGTAGGGCAGGTGAGGCAAAATGGCTCTACCACAGTTCTTTGAAAAGTGCTGCCGCTGCTATAATCATGCAAAAACTTTGCATGGCTTTGAGCAGTTGGAGCCTGCAGGTTAGAAGTGTTTGCAAGATCACAGCCACATAACACCAGTGGAGGCACTTCTATGGTAGGACAGTTCTGCCTCACCAGCCACACCTAGGGCTACCAGATACAAACTGGGACAGAGTGCTTATACCTTTAACCATTGTATAGAAGAGGGAATTTGGGCAGGTGCAGCTTTTAAAACCCTTCCATGATGAGCTGCACCTGCCCAAATTCCCTCTTCTGTGCAATTTGTATCTGGTAGCCCTAGGTGTGTACTGCACGCCACTGCTGAATAAACCATCCCATCACTTCCCATGCAATCTGCCACTGATGCAAGCTGCGTCAGGTCATCTCATGGTTTGGCTGCCCCCAGTTGACACATACATATTGCAATATGAATATCAATGGGTGCCATGTTCTTCATATTAATAAATCATGATGATACAAATTTTAAGATTTTTCCAAAGTGTGGGTACAATCCACTGACCCACCTGCAGTAGTTGATATATGCATATTTAAGCATGATGTGTGATGGTAAGTTTGAATATGTCAGATAATTTTGAGTCTCCTATCCTTATTTGCAGTTATTAGCGGCAACCTGAAAGAAAGATTCTTAATATAAAAAGACAGACATTAGCATTCATGAATGTATTTAAGTTGCAATATTTAATCATTCGAAGTTGCTATAACTTGTCTGTTTTTCTAGCAACAGTATGTTGAGGTTTCTGTTTAGAAATATTTTCATGAAGGCATTTCTAGCACGTTCTTGACAGTTACTCCTTGTTCTTCAAAAGGTCAACAGTCTTGCAGATTTGATAGACAGACAAAAGGCAATTAACTGCTAATCAATAAAAGGTCATTTTGTTCCTGATCTAGATAAAGTGGTTTATGAAAAAGTAAAATAAATAAATAAATACAAGGCATCATCACTGACATTAGCAACAGCAAGAATATACATTGATGCCTCAGGGAATACACAAGACAACTGGATATGTGCATCTCATTGCCACTCCCCTGCATCCAGTACTCTGAGGTAACCTACCTCTAAAGTAAGGAGGTTGCACTAACCATCATGGACTGTAGCCTGCAATGGACTTTTCCTCCAAAAATCTGTCCAGTCCCTTTTTAAAGGCATCTAGGCCAGATGCCATCACCAGCTCCTGTGGCGTTCCACAAATTAATTACCTGATGGGGGAAAAACCATATTTCCTTTGTTCTCACTCTCCCAACACTCAATTTTAGTGGATGTCCCCTGGTTCTGGTACTGTGAGAGAGGGAAAAGAACCTCCCTCTATCCACTTTATCCATCCCATGCATAATTTTGTATGTCTCAATCAAGTCCCCCCTCAGGCACCTTTTTTCTGGGCTGAAGAGCCCCAAACACTGTAGCCTTTCCTCATATGGGAGGTGCCCCAGCCCTGTAACCATTTTGGTCACTCTCTTCTGCACCTTCTCTAGTTCCCCTATATCTTTTTTGAGGTGTGGCGACCAGAACTGTACACAGTACTGCATATGTGGCCTTACCATAGATTTATATAGTGGCATAATAATATTGGCCGTTTTATTCTTAACCCCTTTTTAAATTATCCCAAGCATGGAATTGGCCTTCTTCACTGCTGCTGCCGCACATTGGGTCAACACTTTCATTGTGTTGTCCACTAGCACTCCAAGATTTCTCTGTCTTGATTCATCACAGGCAACTCAGAACCCATTAGCCTATATGTGAAGTTTTGATTTTGTGCTTCAATGTGCATCACTTTACACTTGTTTACATTGAAGCGCATCTGCCATTTTGTTGCCCATTCCCCCAGTTTGGAGAGATTCCTCTGGGGCTCTTCACAATCCCATTGTCTGGGGCATGCGTAGCGATGGAGCTGCCCGGGTTGAGTCCCTGCCGGCTTGCCCTGCCACCAGAGCCCTAGGCGTTCCTCCTGGGTAAGGGTAGGCCTCAGAGGGTCGGGGGGAGGGGGTTACTCCACCCTGGCCCTACTCCCCGGAGGTTTTCTAGGCTTGCAGCCAACCATGCAACTGCTCCAGCCAAGCGCTCAGACTGGTCTGCCCTTCATCATTGGCCCTGTGCTGTTTTGAAGTCATTGGCTCTGCCCCTTCCCCCTTACAACCTCCCTGGCATGACTGGCAAGCGTGGGGCCCAATCCCTGCAGAGCCTGCCCTGGAGGCTCTCTGAAATGGGGCCAATGGTCGGACTGGGGTTTAGCTGCCCCCCTCCTGCCCAACCGGGGACCTGGGACCACCTGAGGGGGGTTGGGGATGAGCGGGGAGCCTCTTGCCAGGCTCGGCCTTGCCCGGAGGTGGCTGGCACAGGGAAACCCCCTTACAGGTGTGCTATGGACACCCAGTGGCGTGCCCGTGCACATCGAAGGCCCTCAGGCCTTCCTGAGGCATCGCAGCTGCTACGTCATCAGACACGATGACCATGCTGTTGGGCCTGGCCGTGGGAGTCAACCACTCCATGCCCACACCGCTCGGGGCTGCCACGGGTGAGGGTTGGCCACTCCGTGGCCATCCACTGTTGGTGGTAGGGTGGCCAGGCCCGTCAGGAGCCTATGGGGGGAGTTGGGGAGTTGTGGCCCGCGGGAGTTGCCATGATGTCACTCCTGCCGGTAGGTAAGTCAGGGAGCCCCATGGCTGGCGTGGGCTCCCAACACCCATCTGGTTTTTACCACCCAGAAACGTTTTGTGTCATCCGCAAACTTGACCACCTCATTGCTTATGCCTGTCTCCAGGTCATTTACCAGACATCCTGTTTTGACTGGCATTATCCTTGGGCAGAAGATTTAGTCGAGAGGGTTAATGCCTCCGTTTGCCTGAAGATAAGAGCTGAAGATCGCCAGTTCGGGACAGCCGGAAGTCTCTGTGAGCGGCAGACCTCATTAATTGTGACTGATTAACAGCTGAACTTCGGCTGCCTTGTGTGAAGGGGAGTTGTGCCAAAGTTCAGCTGCTTCTCTGGTGGGAGCAGGGAAGCCATTTATCAGCCAGCAAGAAGACAAACGGGTGGCCAGAAAGAAGGACTAAATCCAGAAAGATCCATCTGTATGTGTGCAGTTCTTGAAAGATAGAACATTTCTGTAAAAATTGTAAAAACCTTCGGGTTTCTGAATAAAGTCTGCCTATGTAAACCACCTTGAGTTATAGTCATTAGAGAAATCTGGTGACCTAAGAAAGGTGGTATATAAATCCAAGTATTATCATCATCATCATCATCATCATCCTGGTTTAGGAAGGTTGCCCCAGAGTCCTGCCCGGTTTGAAGGTTTGAAGTCTATCCCGGTTTGCCCTGGACCCCACTTAAAGTGGAAGCGCATTTTTCTTGCTCATCAGGAAGACATACTGAGGACTGCCAAGCAAAGGTGGGAGGGACACTAATGCAATGCTGCTTTGTTTTGTGGAAGCGAGGAAACCAGGTGAGCGGCCAGCCAAAGACTGCTGAGCAGAGGTGGGAGGGGCACTAAAGCACACAGGCTCCTTGCTTTGCATGTGGATGCCAGGAGGCCAGCACTACAGTGTGTGCTTCTTTGCTTTTGGAAGTCAGGAGTCAAAGGAGGAGTAAGTAAGCATGCAGCTGTGGAGGCTTTTCAGCTGGGCTACTTTCAGTTCCGAAATGTGGAATGTTTATGAATGGAGAGGGGAGGTGTTCATTAATCTCAGGAATGGAATCAGGAATGGATGCTGGTGAGATTTGGGTGGGGGCAGCTAGAGTCTCACATTCAGCTGGGCTGATCTTCAGATTCAAAAGTTAAAGCAACAGCAGCAGCAGCCACCACCCCCTGTATGCTCAGTACTTTGCTCTCTCTCTCTCTCTCTCTCCCCCCCTCTCTCTCCATGCAGGAGTCAGGGGACTGCAGAAGGGTGAGAATATGTACAAGTAGGGAGGGGAAGCCTAGGTGCCTTTAAAGGGGGATTGGACAGATTCATGGAGAAAACGTCCATCGCACACTACAGACAGTGATGGATATGTTCAACCTCCCCAGCTGTACAACCTCCCAAGGCAAGCTTCAGGGCCTCAGAGGCGAGGCTCTCACTCTAGCAGGCAAAGAGCGGCATCCTGAGTGGCAGGACAGCAGCCCCAGCATGGAGAGGGACTACTTGGGAGGCCGGCGGGCCGGGAGAGTAGGGAACAAGCCACAGCTGACCCAGTAGCACCAGCCGAGGCAGAGCCACAGCCTTTAAAAACCCCAGTGGCCTGTGCTGAGGGTCAGTGGGGCTTGGCTGATTGGCAGACCTCTGACAAACCCCACAAGAGAAGGAAGCCGAATTTAATCAACTCTCTTCTAACCTTAATCCTACATGTTCTCCACTTTTTTTTTGGTCTCCCTCCTTCATTTGGTCATTCCCCTAAATATATTAGTTATTTGATTAACCCTATCAAAAGAAGAGCATTTATGTTAGCAAGATTTAATATTTTTCCCTCTGCAGTTCACCTTGGCAGATTTTCTAACATTCCGTTTGCTTGTAGATTATGTATTTTTTGTTCTCAAGAACCAGACACAATGGCACATATTTTATTATGTTGTCCATCTCTCCAACCACTTCGTGATAATTACTTAAAACCCTTATTGTCTCCTCTTTCTGGTATTCCAACTGAAAATCAAGCTGCCCTCCTATGTGACAACACAGAGGACGTTACTAATGCTATAGCGGAATTTCTAGTTGCAAGTGCCAAATGGAAATCTCCCCCTTAATCCCCCTTTTTTCTTTATCCCTTCCTTTTCCCTTCCTGATTTTCTTTATGTGTGATGCCATTATTTAAAATTTTGTTGTTAATTATTGTTTAATGCCAATAAAGTTTTCTTGAATTGAATTGAGAGAAGGAACTAAGGTGAGGCAGTCCCCTGCCATCTCTTCGCTGACTGATTGAGGCCCTTTGTAAGGTGGGTCAGGGCTTCACCTAACCTGCTTCTGGACCTGCCTGACTTTTACAGGCTGAAGTTCTGCTGGGGTGCTGTTTACCTCCCTGGGGCCTGGACAGCCCAATTTGGGGCCTCTCTGATTTAGCAGTTTGCCTCCCCCTGCATGCACTTCCTCAGCTTCAGCAATGGGGGAAGAAGAGAGCAAAGCGTGGCTGGCTATGTGGAGAGACTCCTTCAGAATTATGTTTTTTTTTTTGTTTTGTTTGCAATTTTCTGTGAGTAAGAAACAGTGAAAGTTATTTACATTAGAACTATGTTTATCTTTTTTATTCAAATAGTTTATTTAAGGTGTGCAGAAATCTGTAACTGCATAACTTTATATCATTTCTGGCAACCATGGGAGGGGACACTAACATTACGGTGGAGTGGCACCTTCAAGATTTTCAAAAGTAGCACATGATGTGTTGTGGGTTGGCCTCTTTAAAGAGAGGCACCAAAACTGCAGTGGGGAAAAGCACTTTGTTAGATGAGTGTGAGTGCCAGCGAGATGAGGAAGAAACCACAGGGGAGGATTGGGGTGCAGGTGCATTCAAAGGCACATGTGCATGGCTGCCTGTGTTTGTGTTCCATGTGGCATGCCAGGGAGGCAAAGCACTGCAGCCTCCCAGTGCCATGTTATGTGCTCTTATCCACAAGTATTAGAATCCCATTCAGCCCCATCAGAATCCCTCCTGGGTAAGTGCACACAGGACCAGTGGCCCCATCTTAAGATTGTTTGTTTTGGCTTCCCCTCCCCTCAGGGTAGTGCTTGTTGTGTGCTCTCTCTCTCTCTGCTAGGTTCCCTCTATAACTCTGGTCTTTCCCCCCAGCAGGCCTGAGTGGGGCACAGGGGTGGGGGGAAGGAAGGTCCACAGCATGGACTTCGGCATTACCCAGGCAGGCCAGCTCTTGTTTGGTGCAGAATTCAAACATCTCCTTCCTGAGTGGCAAGAGGTAAGCTGGTGGGTGCCACACCTTAGTGCTGGGGGCACCTCCAGCCATTTTCACACCTGGAACACAGCTGCCTTCTGGCCTTTGCCTGCTTGTTGCCTGCTGACACTTCAGGCCTGGCACCTGCTTTACACCTGACAAAGGGAGATGGAAGAGACTGCTGTGAGAAACTTCCAGCAAACCCTGAGAGAAATGGCCCCCTTCCCAAATGTGCCACATACTCCAAGTCAAAACCCCTTCTTATGCCCCTCTTAGTAACTTGGTGGGTTGCCTTCCCCTTCTCTTCCCCTCCTCTCTCTGTAGACTGCCTGCTAAATAAATTCACCTGGGGCCCAATTTGATGCATGTCTACTCAGAAGTAAGTCCCATTATAGTCAATGGAACTTACTCTACTGTGGATAGGACTACATTTTTGATGGGCCATCTCCCCTTTTCTCTGCAGCCTGCTGGGTTCCACCACGTGAATTTCTCTCATTCTCCCTAGCTGGTAAGAAGGGTAGGCTTGCTCTTCTCAAATATCTTACATTGCAGTTTTTCAGACATTGAGTGATTCTCAGGGGTGGTGGCAAGTTTTTCTTGTGTGGATTGTGAGTGAGTGAGTGAGTGAGTAAGTGAGTGAGAGATAGGGGTCTGGGGGCAAACATATACCAACAAACAAGCTCCAAATTGCCTGACAGGGTGCAGGTTCCCCCAACAGGGGTCTCTCTCTCACTCACACAGACACAGACACACACACACATATACTCCAATTGGTCCCAATTTCAACTTTAAAAATTATGGTAAGTCAAGTTGGTATGAACAAGTTGAAAAGCATGGGTCCCAAGATGGATACTGGGGCACTCCAATTTTCACCTCTCACCATTGTGAAAATTGTCCATTGACTCCTGCTCTTTGCTTCCTGCTCCCCAACCAATTTTTAATCTAATTGCACATTATCTATAGAGTTTACTCTTACAGCTAAGGATCAGACACATATTCAGGGTGCAATCCTACCCAGTGCTGGAGTAGCATGGCCGGCTGGCCAGCACCATATCCAGCGCTGGGTAGGTGGAGGTTGGAGCCTCCAAGCGGCAAGAGACTGTGTGCTCCCTTACTGTAAGGGAAGCTTCAGCCTCCCCTATGTGCTCCTCGGATCTGCGCTCACTAAAGAGCGCAGATTTGCATGGGAGATTAGCATGTGCCCCCCCCGTTATATAGGCAAATTGGAAGCATTGCATGATGGTCTCTGCTCACATGTGGCTTTTTCAGACACTGACTCAGATTTTTGAAAGTGGAGACACAGGGATGTCTAACTGAAGCCAGCAAATGTAAAGAACCAACTACAAAAAACCCCCTAAGGCTAAGCTTACCGTGACCTTAAAAGTTATGCTTGGCACTGGATGCCTTGGCACTGGACAGATTCCTTGAATAGGTGAGGGAAGGTCTGCCCTATGGATGCCTTCCTGATCTGTGGAGTACTGGTCTATCTGTGGCAGGTTCTAATGGGTATAGTAGATCTGGGCTTTGCTGTTGCTTCTAAAGCTGCTGTTTCCCTATAGGGAGCCCAGGTCTACCTGTGGCCATTTCTAATGGGTAGAGCTGGGCTCTGCGGAGTCCTGGTCTACCTGTGGCTGTTTCTGGTAGGCAGACCTGGGCTCCTGTGGGGATGCACTTCTATTGGGTTCCCTGGGTGCCATTTTTACTAGGTCCGCCCCTGCACATAACAAACACTGGGCTTCATACTATGCCTATAACAAGGGCATGATTCAGCTCCTAATCTTCTACATGCTCTATTGTAGACTTTTCTCCCCCTTCAGTAGGCCTCCAATGCCCAGGGAATAGTAATCTAGAATAGTGTAAAACCAATTCTTTTAAAGCTGAGGATTGGGATGAGGTGAGAGAGCGATGTGATAACATTTCATGGCTGCATTAATCTTTAACAGTTTATTTAATTCAGCCATTTAATTTAAGTTAAAACATATAAAATACACACACAGAGAGGGGGGGGCATGTAGTAAATGTGCTATTACAGCCTAAAATGCATTAAACTTGTCAAGAGTTTTGAGGATTTAACTGGTGCTTAGCTGTAGTAGGTTGATTTGTATGTCAGTTAATGACCCCCAAATTAGCATGTTAATAGGCATTTATTTTTTTTATAGTGTGAATTATCTAGTCAGTTGCTAATTCGAAGTACTTAAAACATCCTTTTAGATTTCTGGGAAAGAAATGATGCATTTATGACCTGTTTAATTTTTGGTTAATGATATGGTAACTTTATTTATTTCTTATATGTATTGGCTATGAACACTTAGATTGGTATTTTCACACCTTAATAATTTTTATTGAAATGAAATTCAAGGTATACAGTATTTTCAACATGTAAAGTATTAGAAAACTTTTGCATTCCAGTCTCAGCATTTCTTTGGTTTTGGTTGCAATCTTCTGGTATTGGGTACATTTCTTCTTACATTGACGATCTAGCTACTGTGAAAAGCAAAACACTGGAGACACAACTAGATGCTCCCAAACCACCATGTACTGTGGCCTCCAAGGGACTTGATAAAGTGCTTCCCTTGGAATGTACAATGGAGTTTCTTGCCCCTTATAGTTTCATGCTTTCCAACATCTGCAGATTTGAGAAGTATGGAGCGTATTTCAGTGAGATGTGGCCCAGTCCAATCTCCCACTTGTGCCAGCGGTGTGTGTGATCTGCCAGTGCAAGCTGTCGCAAACATGCAATAAAGCATGTTGTTACAGCATGCCATTTAGGAGCACCAATGGAAAGGCCAGCGCAAGGAACAGTGCATGGAGGAGCAGGTGCTTGATATGCAGGGGGAGAGCACCCCAAAACCCAAAACGAGACCTGTATATGAAGAGTAAACCTTTTCCAAATCAGAATGGAGGTACCGGAGGTGAAGAACCAAAGGGGAAAAGGCCTGCTTTGGGGTAGGCAGGAAGTTCCCTATTGGAAGCTGTGGGCAGATTTATTGGAATGGGGAACCCCTAAAGATGAGATAGATGGCATGCCCACCCTGGAGCTATATGAGTTCTGGGAAAGGAAGTGTGCCAAGGGAAAAAGACCATCCCAAGTGAGGCAAACCACACCCACAGATTCCCAGGAGAGCCAGGCAACGAAGACAAAATTTCACCAGCTCCTTCTGAGGAGGATCTCTGGACATTGGGGTAAGACATATCCCAACACAAGGAATGGGGGGAGGGAAGGCTCCTGTGGTGAGGCCAATAAAGATGGCCATTCCTGGAAACGCATGCCCTAATATTCTTCCATATTTTGGAGAAAGGGCAACAATCAAGCAATTCTGGCTTTGATGGATACAGGGTTGGAGATTACCCTGTTACATGGTGACCCAAGGAAGAATACAAGGCCGGTAAGATAATGTTTATGGTGATGGAGAAGAAGTCACTGCCGAAACCCAAGTAAGTCTAGCAATCGGGAAGTCCTCACCTTTTATGGCTGCAGTTTTGATTTCACAGGTCCCCGTGTAGCCTTGCAGCCAAGTATATAATAGGTATAGACCTATTGAGGAGAAAGGAATTTCAAACCCCACCCCGGATGTATGCTTTTGGAGTGCATGTAGTACTAGTGGGAAAAGCCAAATGGACCCCCCTGAATAAACCCCAGACAGATAAGCCAGTTTATGTGAAGCAGTACTTCCTACCAGGTGATCATAAGGAGTTAACAGAAACCATAAAAGGGTTGGTGGATATGAGGATTATTAGACCAGCAGCCTCACCTTTCAATTCCCCAGTATGGCTAGTAAAAAAGCCAGACAGGTGTTGGTGGATGACGGTGGACTACGCCAATTGAACAAGCAGACAACGCCCCTAGCCACAGCTGTGCCTGATATGGTAACTGACAAAGCAGGATGCTCCCACCTGTGCTGGGGATGCCCAGCCTGGGAACACACACAGCTGGTAGCAGAGCTTCTAGACAGAAGAAGCTGACAGTCAAGGCCAGCCAAGCAGTCCCAGGGAATGTTGAGGTGGAGACACAGCAAAGTTCCGTCACCACAGGTGTATTTACAATACTTGCGAACAGGGGCGTAGCTAATGAAAGTATAGCCCAGTGCAGAGGGATAAATGTTCCCCCAGAAGTGATGTCACAACAGGAAGTGAAGTCACTCTTGTATTTTTGTTTTCTCTGTTTTTTGGGCCATCACTTTTGATAGAGTAATGATATTACACTCTGGTTTGTTTCAATGCATTCTGCATTAAATTACCTTTCCAATAATATATATTATGATGGTATAATTCATGTACACCAAGGTTTTCACAATTTTGGCCACTAGTATCAAGCATGGCTTGTTGCCCCCCCTAAAGCTTGTTGCCTGGTGCAATTGTACCCCCTTGCACTTCTTTAGCTACACCCCTGCTCTCAGACATACAGTCCAGCAGCAACACAGCTGCAACAAATATAATAGCACAGTTCCCCACGACTAGCACCAAAGTTCACCAACATAAGGTCCCCCCAGCACCTTTGCAACAACCCACACAGGTGGGACATCCCTGCTTGTATTATATATCCCTGCTGTCCACTCAGAGGCATCGTACCTCATAGTCTCATGACCATGTATTTCATCTGCCACTCCCTTGTTGCATTTGGATTCTCCCTTGCTTACAATATACAGGGCAGTGACTCAGCATTTTCTTCCTCGATGCTGCATCGTAATGGTCGCCTCTAAGCCACATGGTTGCATGCATTCAGTAGAGGCTTTATGGGATTTTGTGCTATTCTTATACATTGGTACATAGACAGGCCAAAACATCAGGGCTTTGCCTGTGCCATCCAGCCTGCAACTCTTTCACTGGTATGAGGGTCATACCGTGACAGTAACACTTCTAGAACACATAGAAAAGAATGCAAGGATAGACTTGGCAAATGCGTTCTTTAGCATCCCAATCGGTAGGGAATCACAGGACAAGATTGCGTTCAGCTGGGAAGGGGTGCAGTATACTTTCTGGGTTTTGCCTCAGGGGTACCTGCACAGCCCCACACTGTGCCATGGGTTGGTAGCATAGGACTTGTTTATCTATATCCATTAATCTACTCAGGAGAATCCTGTATGCCCTAGCTTCTGATCCTGCACCCAAGATTTCCACAGACAGCCCCATGGAATGTAGTGTCTTAATAAATAAAGTAAGTCTTCGAGGTGAACAGCATCCAATAAAATATTCTTGAAGAAGCGGTTCCAATCAACAGTAAAACACATAGCCAATATTTGAAAAACCTGACCCATGCTAGCAGTTCTAGGTGGTATTGACCAGTCTCAAGACATAATGCTACATAGGGGTACTCAACGCAATGGGGTACTCAGAAAATCTTACATATGATGTAATACAAATGATCTTACAAATGATGATTGCACCCTTTCAATTTCCATACTGAATGCAGATTTCCTAATTTGGATTCCAAACAGAAGCAGCAAAACAACCTTAGCATTGAATATTTTCAAAGTAGCTGGGATAAAAAATTGCCTTGGGTGTAAAAAAACCCCGTAATATCGGCTATGTTGTAAATTATAGAAGTGCGGTGGTGCACAAACAAAAAAATCATAGGAAAAGTGGAAAAACAGGTGAAACAAAAGACTTACTCATGGTTGGCAATCAAAAGCTTGAGGTGCCAAACTTCATTACATTTTGCTAGAACATCTGAAACGTTTTCATTGTCAACATTTATAGAAGCTTTATACAGATTGATTTTCCCTCATCTGGACTGCTTGGGATAGGAAGGTGTCTGGATTTTGGATTTTTTTCTGGATTTTGGAACAATTGCATAAGTATAATGAGAAATGCTTCATCTTGCTTTTTTCACTATTACCAATTTGGGTGTCTGTTGGTCTCTGACAGTTTTCAAGAGTGTCAAGGAGAGCAGAGAATAGAACTTATAGCATGTATGTGGGAATGAGCACAAGACATTCTTCCAACGGAAAGTTTTTTTAAAAGTCTTGGACAAAGATGTCTGGATCTCAGAATAGTCTGGATCTCAGATGTCTGGATAAGGGATCATCTACCTGTAATGTTATTAATTATTGTTTATTCCAGCAACAATAATTTATTGCTTAACCTTGTGACTGTTGTGTTAGGAATGTAACACTGTGCCTGTCCCGAGCAGCGCTTATCATTCCATAGAAGCGCTGCTTCATTTTCAAGCCGCACTGGTAGCAGGGATGTTACTGGACAGTCACCACTATGCTTGGCATCCTGCTGCACAACCTTCTGGAAATTTGGAATTGCTTGGGAATTAGTTCCATTGAAATTCATGTAATTTGTACTTGTCTGGATTTTTGCTAAAAAGGCCATTTTCAGGACCCCATTAGAATGAGGGCAGAATGTATTCAAAATACTAAACAAAATGTTTCAACAAACTCTACTTTGACATCAAAATGGAAGTAGATTGAGTCAATTTTGATGTCAAATTGGATAACTGATCTATAATGCCAGAAAACATAATCTGATAAATGCAACCTACTAAATCAGGAGACTCCAAAATGCCGTTTTTATAGATGGAAAAGGTGCCATGAGTTAACCTCCCAACACTTCTAAAGCCCTAGTTCCTTTTTAACTTTGCTAGCAATGTCATAGATTTCCAGTTTTGCATCTTTAGAGAGGAACGAACTCAAGAAATCATTGCTGCTAGTCACAATTTCTGGGCATCACATTAACATTCAGAAAACATTCTGAAAAGCCTCCCTCATGAAATCTAAATATAGCATTCTGTGAAAAAAGGTACATTCCAATTGCTTGCAGGTGCACAGACCATCTGCACAGTCCCTCTCTGGCTGCGGGCCATTGCAATGTTACTAGACAATATCTGTCACTAAATTACAATGTCATATTGGTAATACACTTTCCTCCCATTTGTTAAAGTTTAATTATCTGATAGTTTGATTTTATATAGTCATATTTTGCAAGTAAACATAGGCACAAGAGCATGTAGTGTAGAGGTGCAAATAATTCCAGCTGACAATCTGTATTATTGCTAACAATATCATGTTTAATTTGGGTTTGTTTTCTACTTTACTGATTAAAAAATGGGAGGAGCAAAGTGAAATATTTCTTGAATTTGTAATACCCAAGAAGAGTAATTGAACCATATGTAAAAGACTGAATAAATATCCCATAAACCAGCATGTTCACTTTTTTTCCTTGACTCTGTGATGCATGCAAGTCCTCCATATTCCAAAAATATTTACTTTAAACTCCCACTTACCTGAATTTCATGGGGGCAACTTTAAATAATGTTGCTTTCCTTATAAGGAATTGTGTTAGGAACACTTAAGCTAGAAGAGCTATATGTGTGGAAGCAGATATTTGTGCACTTACCTCTAGTGATTACTATCTTGTACACAACCACTCTTGCTCAGTCTAGACTGCCTCACAAGATTAGAGTGATAGTGGCTGACACATGGCCATCTAATGAGCTTCATAATGAGTGGGTATTTTAAGCCCAAAGCTCTATCCTCTACTTCATAGGAACTTGGGTTTCATTGGGACGTTCAGGAATTTATGGCCCAGTCCTATGAGAGTGTTGTGCTGCAGGAATTGGCATTCTAGTAGAGCAAGGTCCTTTACCACTGTTGCATAACATGCCATGCCATTTGCAAGGGCTTACCCTCACACATTGAAACCAATGTTCCCTGAATTTCTGGTTGCGAAAAATGGAGGGTTGACAGACACAGCCTAACACAAAGTACACTGGAGCATGCAATTGACTGCAAAGACAGATGCAGTCACAATACACCCTGGAATTTAAAGGGAGTATGAAGATAAACCATGAATCTTCATTTTTTTTGTCCCATGGAAAAGCTCAGGGACAGAGGCCACTGGTCACTGCCCATATTTGAGCTATTGAAGAAGGACGGTAACCTGGGCTCACAACTCTGGTTAATCATAAACCCAACCTCCTCCCTCTTTAAATGACTTTCTTGACAAGCAATGGAGAAAAAAAGGAAGCTGTAAGAAACTTTGGTAGCTAAGACTAATAAAGATTATCTAAGAGGAAATTGATGGCATTGGAAATGGATGGTGGAAATGGATGGAAATGAATTGATGGCATTGTGTTTAAGGAAAAGTTAAAGGAAGATATAATAAAACAATTGAGAGAGGATACAAATGCTGGAAGGATTGCAGTGAAGGGTGGTTTGGCTTTGATTTGAGATTTGAAAGAAACTGATGGAAAATTGATTATTATTTTTTAGTGACTATTCAAAAGCTTTGACCACTGTTTTGTTTATCATACCTGTGGGACAAAGGAATCCATGGCATGTGAGAAAAGGGTTAGATAACCTCTTCCGGGGTATGTGGCCAAAGATTTGAAATGACATTAAATAAGGGCCAAAACCTATGCTGCTCTAGCACCACGCAGTACAATGGCACAGAAACAGATGCCGTTGTGCCTTGTAGGGCCAGAGCAGTAGTTGGAGCAGTAGCTGGAGGTCTCCTCATGGTAAGGGAACATTGATTCCTTTACCCCAAGTAGAGTCCCAACAGCACTGATGTCTCTGTCACCTTTGGCCAACAATTTAGCTGGTGCAGGAAAACTGTGCCAGGCTCAGAGGCTCAGGAGGGGAATAGGATCCAGCAGCAGTCACCATTCCCACCCCCGCCCAGGCCTGAACTACCTGCTGGCCCACGCGCCCCCCACCCATTTTGTCCCTTCCCTGCCTTCTCCCTACCCCTACCCCTTCCTGGCGCTCAGTGGGTGACTTACTATTTGGTGGGTGATGCCGCTCAGTGGGTGGGTCATTCCTCCTGCTTCTCCCGCCAATGTGGAAGCACAATGATGACTATCACTGGTCTCCCTGCTGGCACATTCCCCCTCTCAACTGGCACAACATGCCTTATGGCACATTTGCAATGGCTGTTGCTCAGGCAATGCGTAAATAAGCAGCATTGCCCAGGCTGAGGATCAGGCTGCCCATGACAGGAAATCATGATTAATGTTCAAGGGAGGGATTATAACATTCCAATAGCGAAGGAAAGAAGATAGAAAATGTCTAACCTCTGCTTCCACTCATATGCAGTAACTTTAGTACACCAAACTTGTGTACAACAATGCATAGATATGGTACATGAGAATTTTTCCACATTTTGGCCGTTAATACTTTGTCAAAAGATTTGTGCATAAACAATTTATGTTCCCTTTTCATATGACTCTCAAGTGAGCCCAAAACAGTCAGATAAAAAAGGAGTATCCCAGCATCTCATTTATATGAACTGAAATGTCCTTTGAAAAACTTTAATCTTAGAAAAATGTCACCATGTGTGGGAAAAGAAACCTCTGCCTGATTGCATCTCCAATACTGATCACAAGATAAAGGGAACAATTTCTTCAGCCTAGTTAGAACTGTCATTGGTTCCATCATTACATCATGTTACAGAAATTGGTATTGAATGTGTGCTTGAGTGAATTTTTAATTAGTCCAATGCTTAGGAGTAATATTCAAATTATCTTGCTCATTTTTGCTTAATTGGCAAATCCAACTGTCAAATTTTGAAACCCAAATGGCTACCATCTCTTAACATGGTCACTCTCCAAGCACAGTTAATATCAATAATAAAAAATAATATGCATATATATATAATGGTGTGGGGGTGTGTGTGTGTGTGTGTTCCAGCATAACTCTGGAATGCCTGGAGCAATTTACACCATACTTGGTACACATATGCCTTACAGTCTGGAAATATATTAGGAGTAGGAATCCTGCCAGAGAGGCAGTTAAGTTGGCCCACTGGATGGTGAGGGAGGGAAAGGGGAGATAAAAGGGGACTTGGAGATTGCAGAGAAATTAAATGAATTCTTTGCATCTGTCTTCACGACAGAAGACCTTGGGCAGTTGCCACTCCCTGAACAGTCCCTTTTGACTAGGGAACTAAGTCAGATAGAAGTTAAAAGAGAGGATGTATTAGATTTAATTGATAAATTAAAGTTAAATAAGTCACTTATTTATTTACCTGAGGCGCTGCTACCTCAGTGGCTTTCAAGGTTTCTCCCTTGTTTGAGGAAGTCTGCAGAGCAGATTGCAGGGCTTTCTCCAGGCGTATCCTTCAGAGCATGGCCTTACACACCTCAAGCAGTTCCCTTCCTTGAGGGCTACGACTTGGGCACATCCCATCCATTGATGCTGAGCTTGGCAAGGAGATCCCACTGGAGAACAGGGAGATTTGAATTTACCTGTGAATCCCCCTTCTCAGTGGACTCCTTGACAGGCTCAGCAGGCCCTCCCAGGCTGCCGAGCTGTTTGTTGCCATTGCCTTCCGAGGTAGGATACCTCTGGCCTCTCCTGCCTTTTCTCCTTCTTTTCCTTATATTAAGGTTCAGTGAGATGGCCTACAGAATGCACACCACGTGAACTCTCCAGAGTGGGGAGGAGGTTCTACCTCCTTCCCTATGGCTTTTTGTCAGTCTGGGGAATGGAGGGAGCTCCTGCCCGCAGAAAAACTCTGTCACCTGACCTGCTTGCCTTCAGAGGAGGAGCTTCCCATCCATTGATGCTGAGCCTGTCAAGGGGTCCACTGAGATGGGGCGTTCACAGGTAAGTCCAAATCTCTCTGTATTTTTGGAATAGTAGCTTTCAAGTCTCATAATAAACATGTGTGTGTCTTACGAAGGTTATCTGCTGAAAGACGGATGTGTGTGCTTAATTGACTTTGGCTATATACATTACTAAGGGTACAATCCTAAACTGAGTTAGGCTGGCATAAGCTGAGCGAGCAAAGTTTGGCCAGAACAAGGGCCGCCATAAAGTATGTTTGGACCACACTTGGAGTCAGAGGCCAGTGCCTAGACGTGAGCCATCCTCCCTGACTCCAAGAGTAGTCTAAACACGCTTTATGGTGGCCCTTGTGCTGGCCAAACTTTGCTGACTTAGCTTATGCCAGCCTAACTCCAGTTTAGGATTGCGCTCAAGACATAATGGACAACGAGAAAGATGTTATGCCCTTCAGATTGGGTGTTTCTATTGATGCACACTTGCTGAGTCACCCTGTGGATGAAGACTGGATGTGAAGCACAACAGAATGAATGATCTAGGGCTCAATCCTATCCAAGTTTCTAGAGCCAATGCAGCCCCAAAGTAAGTGAATAAACATTCCTTTACCTTGAGGAGGACTACCTGACTCCTCCTCCACCACAGAGTGCAACTCACACCCCATTGGGACTGCTATATCAAGGCTAGAAAATTGGATAGGAATTGGCCCCTAGAAATTTATGAGCTTAGCCCCATGGGAGAAGGTAGGTGCAGCTTAAGCCAGTGATGGCGAACCTATGATACACATGTCAAAGGTGACACACCATAACATTTGGGGTGATACACCAGCATTCACAAAAAATGACAAAAACTGAGTTTTTTCTACTCATTTTTCGTATTTGTAATTATTTCATGTTTCTTTATATAATATATAGTACAACAAATGATTGCACTATGTTGCTGTTGTTCAGTTGCTAAGTCATGTCCGACTCTTTGCGACCCCATGGACCACAGCACGCCAGGCCTTCCTGTCCTCCACTAGCTTCCGGAGTTCGCCCAATTTCATGTTCATCGCTTCGGTGACACTATCTAACCATCTCATCCTCTGCCGCCCCCTTCTCCTTTTGCCTTCCATCTTTCCCAGCATGAGGGTCTTTTCTAAAGAGTCCTCTCTTCTGCATATATGAGGTTGTTGATATTTCTCCCAGCAATCTTGATTCCAGCTTGTGAATCATCCAGCCCAGCCTTTCTCATGATGTACCCTGCATATAAGTTAAATAAGCCTTGTCGTACTCCTTTCCCAATTTGAAACCAATCAGTTGTTCCATATCCAGTTCTAACTGTTGCTTCGTGGCCCGCATACAGGTTTCGCAGATGACAGATAAGGGATTGCACTATATTCCTTGTTTAAATAAATGAATATAAAGGATAGTTTCTCTTTTGTTTGGGGGGCGTGACACTCTAACAGAGTCAAGTTAATCATTTTCTGAAGTTTTGACACGCCAAGCCCCAAAGGTTCGCCATCACTGGCTTAAGTCCTTCCAGCTTGTACTCTTAAGTCCTTCCAGCTAGGTCTCTAAGGAGAAAAATGCTACAATTTTTTAGTTCATCAGAATATTTAGTTCATCAGAGCCAGACCTTATAGCCACCTGCCACAGTTTTTTTTTTCTTTTTCTTTTTTGCTCATGAGCCACATCCATATAGCAAGGAGAGATGGGGAGATGAGCCAAATTACTGTATCACGGTGGCAAAATGAGAATCGTAAGCTGACAAGATCAAAGTTCAGTGATAGCAGACTTGTGGATGTGAAAAGAAAAAGGCAGCTGTTCTGGTGAGATTAGGTAAACCAAAGAGAAACTTGTAGAATTGAGCTGATGGGAGAGACAGCCAAGAGCAGGAAGACTGATAAGCATATCAGTGCACGCATATCAGTGCCTTATTGCAAATACAAGAGGAAGTGGATTTTGATACATGGAAAGAAAGGGGCATAAAGCAATACTGATGGAATGAAAAGAACCAGGAAAGGCTCACACTGAACCGAGTTGAGAAGCAGTGGCTGTAAGTTGCATACCCATAAATACAGGATGTGCATGCTTATCTGTGGATTCATTACCCACGGTTTTGATTAACCACGGATTCCAAACTGGACCCTCTGAAAGCGACTGGAGCAGATCTCTAGCTGCATCCAGAGGGGATTCTGAGGGCTGCAAAGGCCATGTGCTCTAACCCTCAGAATGCCTTTGAAAGGCATTTCAATGTTTCTTCTGATTTTCATGGGGAAAACGGAAATGATGTTTTTATGACTTTATAGGGCAATATTAGGGGACATGGTGGCGCTGTGGGTTAAACTGCTGCTGCTGGGCTTTCTGACCAGAAGGCTGGAAGTTCGAGACCACGCAACGTAGTGAGCTCCTGTTGCTTGTCCCTGCTCCTGCCAACCTAGAAGTTCAAAAGCATGTAAAATGCAATTAGATAAATAGGGACCACTTTGGTGGGACGGTAATGGTGTTCCGTGCGCTATGGCATATAGTCATGCTGGCCACATGACCATGGAAACTTGAGAGACAAACACCAGCTCTTCAGCTTAGAAATGGAGATGAGCACCACCCCCTACAGTTGGTCACAACTAGAGCATTTGGCCGTGGGGAAACCTTTACCTTTTTAAGGCATTCTGAAGCCTGGGAAACTGTGCAGGGCTTCCCTGACCCTCAGCATGCTTTCTAAAGGGATTTAAACATCACGTTCTGTTTCCCTCTGAAAATTAGAAGTAGCATTGAAATTCATTCATTCATTCAAATAGTATTTATATACCACTTTTCAACACAAAGTTCACAAAGCGGTTTACAGGCAAATAGTAATAATAAAGTTAAATGGCTCCCTGTCCCAAAGGGCTCACAATCTAAAAATATGCAAAACACCACCAGCAACAGCCACTAGAAAAGACTCTGCATGGGGTCGAAGAGGGACAATTACTCTCCCCCTGCTAAATATAAGAGGAACACCACATGAAAAGTGCCTCTTGCCCAGTTAGCAGGGGTAATGCCTTTCAAAGGTATTCTGAGGGTCAGGGATGCTGCATGCGGCCTCGGAACTACCTCCAGAGGCAACTGGAGCACAGCTCTGGTTACGTTCCGAGGGTCTGGTGCCTAACCCATGGATTTTATTATCTGCAGGTTTCGGCATCCAGGAACAACCCCCCTCCTGTAGATGCTGAGGCACGAAGATCGTGTGTTCCATAGATAAGAGATTCACATGAATGAGGAAGTGGATAAAAATGGCAGAAGTCAATCATGATGAGGAAAGGTGGAGTGCTTGTCATTGTGCACCTTCTGCTATAGATAAATAGCAGATAAATATCTAGATAGATAAAAATATCTTACCATATGGCTTTTAGGTCTTACAATATGAGTGAGGAATGATGTATTGGAGGAGGTGAACAGGATCGTGGTGGCAAGCTCTACTCCTGAGGTGTGCACATTTGCTTAAAGGTACACAGAAAGTGTAATTTGGAAACTTAAATTTTGAAATTGAAGTGTTTTGATATTTATTATCTTATGTTAAACATTCTTTACTTTCAGTTTACATTAATATTACTTTTAGGTAACATTAATGTTACCAGGAGTAACATTAGGAGTTGACTCTTAAGCTGAAAGCCTGCCTGGTCAAGGGTGCACACGTAATCTGAGGACTACTTGATTAGCCTGACCACTGAACTCTCAGTACTGGTGGCACCAGGGATGATGTGTGTCCCTTGAATCCTACCCCAAATGCTGCCTGTGCATGCATGCATCTAACCCCATAAATGAGAACAGAGGGCAGACGGGCTAATGAGCATCCCTCACTCACGTTATTGCAAACAGGAACAACGCAGACCAGGGTTAAGAAGGCCTGTCACACTTCTCATAAGCGAGGAGGAAGGGGTGGGTTAAAAATGGACTTTCCCTATCTTAGTGGCTTTTCCCTTACTTAGTAGGCAAGTAGAAGTAATTTGGAGCCATGGCACCCATGTCACCCTTGGGGTATTTCTAGCAAATGCTGCATGTTTTGTCATGAAATGTTATTCTAAGTTTGATTTTTTTGTGCGTTTGTTTGAGGGCAATCTCTCTTTACAAATTGGTGGGTCTGTTTACTTCTTTTGAAAATTCAGGTATTTGTCATCTTTCTTTCTCTTTGCCATTTACTGCCGGGGTACATCTTGACAAAATTGTCCCAGGCTAAAAGGGACATCCAACAGGGGCTATACATATAGGCCCAGAATTACTTCTGGAGTGGACTTCAACAGCAAATTTTCCAAGCCAACCCACATTTTTTCTCTCTGTATACCAACAAAATAGCTGGTATGGATCCAAGGAGACACACAGGTGATCAGGCAGCCTACCAGAAGTTAAGTAAAACAGTTTTCTACTAACCTCTTGCTGGTTGTTTGATCGCACTGGTAGGAGGACTGCGTGGCATTAGATGGTGGGGGGCAGGATTGAAGCCGTGCCAATTATTTAGACCCTTGGCAATTATTTAGCTGGCGCAAGTTAAGAGGAGAGGAAGGGGGCAGGGCAAATTGGAAAGTCAGGAATAGCATAATGTGCACTTTGCTGCTGAGATCCACTCACTCTCAAACCCCTGATCCCCCACGTCCCAGCCCCAAACCTCTTTTCCCCCTCCTGAACCTCCCACAACTTGCCTCCTCTGCCACCTTACCTAGTTTGGTGTAAGCTGGATCTGTCTCACACAAGTAACTGTTTGTGTTGGCAGCTCTGAAGCTTCCAGCAAAGGCACACATTAGTGCTGCGGCATTTACAAAAGTGAAATGTGAGTTCTGCTGTCATAAATTAAAAATAGGATTGGTCTATAAGAATATTTATATATCACTTTTCAACAATAATCCACAAAAGAGTTTACACAGCAAAATTAATCAACAAATAGTTCCTTATCCCCATAGGTGATCAGGCAGCCTACCAGAACTTAAGTAAAACTCCAGTTTTCAACAAAGGGCTAAATAAGTTGCAAAAGAAGCACTAGCACAGCCACTGAAAAATATACAATGCTGGGGGCGGGAAGAAAGATGGACAGTTGCTCTTCCTGTTAAATATTTGAGAACATCTTTTTAAAAGGCGCCTCTTTGCACTGTTGTAAAGGAGCAACTCTCTTCTGAAAAGAGTTATATTTGCTTCTCTACTGAACCATATTTTTAAGCTTAGTAATATGTTGTAAGCCTCTGGTTTATAAGTTCCTGAACTCAGACATGAGCATTCCTTCACTTTGTACTGGATTGATCTTTGTGGTTAATAACAAATGATAAGTAGGAATAATGAGTAATAACTACACCTCAATATATACTGTAAGAAGATAAACTAGTGCTCTAAGGTAGGACTATTATTTTAAATGTGGCTGCAGTGAGGAAATCAGATGGGAAATCATACATGAATATTGCTATGGCAATAGGAAAATAATATTGGAAAGGAAAGCGCTATAGGGATACACAGGCAGCCAGAAAACACAAGGCAAGTAGCCAAGATGTAAATAAGTTTGAAACCAGCATCTAAATAAGCCACTTTGCTTCCAGAAGAAGTATGCAGAAATTTAAAACAAAATGTTGTATGGATGTAATGAAGGTATATGCATTAGCCTATTTGCCCAGGCACCACCCCCACCTCCACAAATGACATGAGACAAGGTCAGCTTATTAGTATGGAACAGGCCACTTTATTAATTGTGAATCCAGTTCAACACAAATCCTGCAGCAGTTCCAATCTCATTAACACCTTGCCTTTTAATGTAGGTACCTACCCTGGAGGAGACAGATGGGACTGTATAAAATAAGTCATGGCAGTTAAATGCCCTGCCCATCCCAAGTCCGACAACCTTTAAGATGGACTGAGAATTTAAGCCCAGGGGTCACCAGCCTGAGCCAAACAGCCTCTTGAGATCAGTTCTGACTTCTTTTCTTACTGTTGATTATCTTAGGGCAGTGTTCTTCAATCTTGGGGTCAGTACCCCAATGAAGTCGCAAAGCCTCAGTTGTGGGGTTACGGGAATGAAAAAAGGTTGAAGACCACTGGACCAGAGCACCACCAGGTAAAGGAGAAGGCATCCTGGTGTACCCCTTCAGGTATCAGGAGATTGCATCCCGGGCTTGCTCAGGTTCTTAGCAATTGGGCTAAAATAGCTTTCACCAGTGTCAGGGTAACTTCTTCTGCTCTCTTCAGTAAGACTATTTGGTTACAGTGAACAGTGGTGGAATGGCATAACAAGCATGGGAGGTGGGTGGATACGGTCCAAGGAGGGGGGGCGGGAATGATGGTGGGTCCCCAAAATAAAATGAACTTTATTTATTTATTGGCGTTGTGGCACTGTCTTAGGGTACACACCGAATCCCTAATCCTACCCAGTCCAGCACTAAGGCTGCCACATGTTGAACTAGCTTGGTAATAGCGGGCATTCAATTGTTTTCTGGGCCAGGAAGAGGGCATTGTCCGGAGGATTAGGGTCTCAGCTGGGATTTGGCGGCCTCGGCAGCATATCTTGGGCCACCAGAAGATGCATGCTCTAGGGCCAGTTCCTGCCTATGGTGCTGCAGCATTTGCAAGCAGTCCCCCCTCCCCAGGAAATCGTAGTACACCTAGATGAGAATGATCTGGGCCAGAGAACAGTTATGTCCTTGAGGCTCCAAATCCATAGGGAGTTCTCACTGTTGACCCAATGGTTACATTGTAAGTAACGCAGTGCAGATAGATAACTGATGTATATTCAGTTTGTTGGGATGGTGGCAGTGGTCCCCAGGTCAGCAACGCCAATGAAGCAATGATGGAAAGAGAATAGCAGTCACAGTCCTACCATGAAGAAGGTGGGGGCAAATGCTCTGGGTGCAGTGTTGGTGGAGCAGGAGGAGTGGCTTCTCCTCTCATGGGCAAAGTAGTGTTTGACAAAGTGGCTCGCCTCTCCGGGGCAAGTGGTGTTTGGCCCACCTGCTCTCCTGTGCCTCTGTACAGCTCTAAAATTGAGCTTGGCATTGACATGGGGGCATGGCAAAGTAGTGTGAGGGGTGGGGAGCCAGTGGACGGGGTAGCACTTTTCTATTTCTGCCCTTGGGCGGTCCATTGGCTGGGTCCCCAACTGGAGGGTAGCCCAGGTTAGTTCCCAGCCAGTCTCATGGCCTCAACTATGCAAAGCTCCAACTTGCCAAGACTGCCCTGTTGCTGGCTTTGTAAAAACTGTCTCTAGCAAGCCCGGGGTAGATACCCAGCAGAAAATTGACTCTGCTGAGCTGTCAGCACTATCAACAGATGCACCATGATATCTCAGCCTCGCCCCGGTCAGGCAGGGATAGCTGCATGACTACACACTCCTTTCTCAGCAGTTGCCCTCAGGGTCAGCATCAGGGGCAGGATCTGACAGTCCACCCTAGCTGGGATTGTTGAGTCGGAGGAAACAGTGGGAGGAAGGTCTATCACAGAGCAAAAGCTAAGGAAGCTAGACTGTCCTACCTGGGAGAAATCCCAACTGAATATAAAAGGTGGCTTTCCTCCAATGACTGGGGTTTTTTTTTTGGGGGGGAGTGTACCTTGAAGCAACTGAATCTCTAAACCCATATATTCCCCTATAATCTAACACCAAGAAGGAAACTTTTGATTTCCCTTTTAAGCGCAGCATGAAGCAACAGAGTCTGGTAAAATTTCTAAACACACATATCCTCTTATAAGCTAAGGAACAAGAAGGAAACTTCTGAATTCCTTTCTTTCTACAAGGAATGGCATATACTTAATGTCTTCAATTACATATACTCCAAAAAGATATTACTGAGTATGTAATTTACCTCAGAATAAACATAGAAATCCCCCTTCAGTTTACTCTTATCATATATGCCTAATAATATAAATAAATTCAAAGTAACCCATTCACTTGATTTAGGCTTCAGTCCACATGCACCAAGAAGCAAGCCCCATTGACTATATTGGGACTTACTTCTGAGCAGACAGGGACGAGATTGGGCTCTTAGTTAGGGAAATAACAGAGCAAGACAAAAGGCGGCAGGACAAAGGACTAGAATGTTAAAAAGTGGGAGTGAAAGGAGCCTTTGCAACAAGCAGATAAGAGCCTGCTTACCACCAGCAACTCCAGGCACCACATGCCATAAATTAAGGGTGACTGGACCCTGGAAATGGAGAGAGAAGGAAGTGCTAAAAATTAGCACAAACAGCTGATAGCGCTGGAGAACAAAGCGCCCCACTGCAGAACAAGGGGGGGGGGGAAAGGGAGCAACTGCAAAAAGGTGTGAAAGACCCAGTATCCTTTCTCCCTCCCCCTTGAGACATTCCTTCTTTCTGTAGAAATAATGTAGAAATTATTTTACTCTTAATTTAACTGCAAAGGACATCCCTCAGGGAAAGCCTCTGAAGCAGCCACAACACAAGGACAACTCTTGTTATCTGCAAAGTGCTGGCAGAGGCAGCCCCAAGGCTTTCTGATGCCTTTGAAACCCAAAGGCTCAGAGTCACAGAGCACCTCCTTGCCTCAACAGCGCAAACCACAGGGGCCAACTAAGGGGGGGGCTCTGGCTTTTTCAGCACCTACATGTTTATTCAGTGGGGGAAGAGCCCCCATCTTCAAGCCAGCCCCCATGGCACCCGGCACCCATGGCGATTGCTCACTCCAGCTTCCAGAAGGGCAGCCTCCTCCGAAGCCCGGCAGCATCGATCACCACATTGATTGCACAGCCCGACTCTTGGACGGGGCTGCCTTGCAAGGCAGCCCCATCCGAGAGCCGGGCCACATCGATCAGGCTGCACTGTAGCAACCCCTTCTGAGCCCAGGGCGGGCCACAACAGCGGCAATCTCCCACCCCGGGTTCCAAGGAGGCTGCTGTCAGGCCTCCAAGGAGGCTGCCCCGGACTTGGAGGAGGCTGATGTCAGGCTGCAGCAACTCCTTCCAAGTCCGGGGTGGGCAATCGCCATGGGGATCGCCCACCCGGACTTGGAGGAGGCTGCTGTCAGGCCGCAGCTCC
Organism: Lerista edwardsae; assembly: GCA_029204185.1. Taxonomy (NCBI): domain Eukaryota; kingdom Metazoa; phylum Chordata; class Lepidosauria; order Squamata; family Scincidae; genus Lerista; species Lerista edwardsae. The sequence continues at coordinate 42,515 of JAJKFI010000139.1, read as the reverse complement.
CCGCTTCCGGCTTCGGAAGTGGCTGCAGCGGCCGTGGCTGCTTGCAGCAGCTGCTTCCAGGGCGATGATGGGGGCATGGCCATATCAGCATCAGAAATGTGGCTATGGGCACCCTGAAAGTCAAATTCAAGTCGGCGCCACTGGCGCAAACTGAGGTCATGTGCACGTCATCCATGCCCTTCAGCCGTGCCGTGCCCCCCCCCCCCAGCAAGAGGGCCAGCCAATGGGAGGCCTGCATTCTCTTGCCCTTTTGTGCGACCGGGGGGAGGGAGCTGCGGAAAGGACTGCTAGGCACGAGCGTTCTATACATTGTATACGGCAGCAGGGTTTTTTGTGAGGATTCCATGGGTCCCCTGGCAGTTTCTGCGGCTCCCCAGGAAGCCATGGCTCACAGCTTGGGAACCACTAGACATTAAGGTATGCCTAAGCTGATTTATCTGTGTTCCATGCACCTTGGCGTATAGTCATGCTGACCACGTGACCACGGAAATTCTCCTCAGACAAACACCAAGTCTTCAGCTTAGAAATGGAGATGAGCACCGGCCCCTACCATCGGTCACAACTAGGCCATTCGGTTGCAGGGAAACCTTTTACCTTAAGCAGAATTCTCAGTTTCCTACATACTGAGCTTGATCATCTTTCTTGCTTAAGGTCCTTTGTAAAACATTTTAGAGGCAGTGCTTGAGACTCACACTGATGCATACATTTCCTGCTGTAGAAGACCTGGATCTTCACTCTCCCACCCTAATGTTACTCCTGACATTTAGATGGCATGCACATATTACATAGGGGATTCCTATATTGCCATTTCCATCTGCATATTTTGTCACACACAAGGGAAGCTGGGTCATAGATTTCTAGAAGAAACCTGTGCTGAAGGTGACTTCACAACAACGTAAAACCACATTACTAATCTAATTAAACAAAAACAATTAGTCCAACACTGACATAAATTAAAATACTAAGCAATAAAAACAAGTAAATGCATCCATGGAGACAGCTGCAGTAAACATTTAAATTAACCTAACCATTTGGAGAGCTTGCAAGAAAAGATATGTCTTTGCTGTCACAAAGAAGTTTAAGGTAACTTCAGGCAGATCTCACTAGCCTAGGTATTCCATAAAATAGACCATGTCCTGGAGAAGAGTGACCCTGTTCCACATTCCCACATCTTTCTTCTATATAGGAAGAAACATGGAGCAAAGCTGTCACATCCCCCAAACTAAATGACCTTTGTGCCCTTCTCAGCCCTGCAGTTCTATGAATCAACAAACATATTTCTTAATTTATGATATTGCTTCAGACTATTTTATTTCTATTAATTATTTTTAGTTGCCCTGAGTACTAAAAATAACACAGATCCTAATAAGGGGTTTGATTGTGGCAGAAGTGCAGCAAAGCAGTTAGTTCTGCAAATTAGATAAATGTTCTGGAAAGTGCATCTTCTACCATCCTGTGGCAGTTTGGAAACATTGCATATTAACACACCTCATTAAACGTACTCATCGTAATAGAGACTTCCCTAATGCATAAATGCATCAATCAGTATTTTTTAAAATGTTCCTCAACAAAATGCTGATTAAATGGAAAATGTCTGGATCCCCATGCTGTCATTTCCCCCAGTTTTTAATAGAGTCAGTGGCGCTAATTTGAGAACAAGATTACATGGCTGTACTTATAATTATATCGTATCATTCTTAACATATAAAGCTTTTAAGCACTTCCTCCCTGACAATCTGAAATCAGTTTTCCTGCTTCAAGGAATTTGCATATGTTTGTTCACTCATTTCAGAAGAATTATGGTTTGTATATCAGAGTCATATGTCTTTTAAAAAACATTGGTTTTTTGAGCCAGACTGAATGGATCAAGAACCAGAATTGGGCAGAATTGGGCTGGTCACAGTATACATTCCCTTTTTTATTCCAGATTTTTGTTTTTAGAGGAGAAAGAAAGGGAGATAAAGTGTATTTTAAAAAACAGAGGGGGAAAGAGAAGACAATGGTAGACCTCTACTAAAACAGAGGTCTTCTGCAGGTGGATCAGGACATTGAAAAAGGCTGCCAAACCTCAGGGGGTCCAGTGGCATAGCTAATGAAAGTGTAGCCCAGTATCAAACAGGAAGGATAATTTTATCACACGTGGTGGACATGTCATAAAGCAACAAAGTATTGGATTCAGACACATACACAGATGCAGTTGATTTTAAAAACAAATTTGCAAATGAATTCTGAAACGCTTTTGCTAGGTATGGAAGCTGAACATCTGGACACAAAAAAATTGAAACTTTGTTTTTATTTACTCCTGCACCAACCTGAATAATGACACCAGACTGCGGCTTGGATTTAACAGGGCCACTTTATTAACTATTTAACAATTTGCAGCAGGCAACAGAGTGGTAATGCCTGAGGGCACAATCCTAGCCTGGAGTTAGGACAGCACATTTAGACCAGCAAAGTTTGTCTGGCACAAGTGTTTGGACCACTTTCGGAGTCCGAGATGCCAGCACACAGACGTACACAATCCACCTTGACTCCGAGAATGATATACGGTGGCCCTTGTGCCAGCCAAACTTTGCTGGCCTAACTGTGCCGGCCTTACTCCAGGTTAGGATTGCGCCCTAACATTGTGCACAGGGTATTACTTGGGGGACACGGACCTAGCCTCCTCTTTTCTCTCACAGGACGAACCGTCTGACTCCAGGAAGGCCTCAGTCTACAACAGCGCCTTCTGTTCAACACCTCCCCATGCAGGGCAAGGCAGCTGAGCTGCCAGGTTTGCAGGGTTGAACCCTCCAGCCCCTGGCCACCCACTGGAAGGGCTCAACAGGCTGCCTCCTCGAACTGGTCAGGCATAATCAGAATGGCCTGCCTTACCCTCTCTTGCTGCCTTGGTTTGGATACTGAGATAAAGATCTAACCTACCCCTCCCCATGTACTTCCTGTCACTAGTGGAGGTCAGCCTCGCACTTGGCCTTCCCCACATACGCACTTAAGAAATTCCTAATGCCATGCTGCAAAAGAAAAGTTTATTGCCTAATGGTGAAAATTGGACCCCACCGCTGTGTAACAGGGCGCGCTCCTCAAACCGAATTTCAGGGTATTGAGTAACAGTCCCACCCTGTGACACAACAACTCTTTTCAGATAAACATTCATTCTCTTGCATGCCACATCTTTTTTGCATATGCTCTTTTTCCTGTGCCAAACCCAGTCGGGCAGGAGGTTGAACCGAATCAGACAAATTCCGGGGAACCAAAGCACTAGCTTATGGAAGTCCTTACGAACATGGAGCCTCAAGGAAATACTCGTCCTCTGGCCAAAATTGTTTTCACTGAGGTTCACAACTATTACCTGGAGAGGGGATATGACTCCGTACATATTCTGCTATTGGTTGTCACACCAAAAGCGCACAGAGGCATTGGGAAATTCCTCTGCCCAGATGTGAACTGCAACTCTAACCACACCTCCAAGAATGTCATGTCCCTGGTAATTTCTTCACTCATACATCTAGCAGGCCAGGGGGCACCATTTTCCTCGATAATAAATTCCAAAGCACCTGAAAGTCAGCCTCAGTCACGTTCTGACTCCTCCAAAATGACATGCTGGGAGGATATTGGCCCCAGCAGAAGTGATGCCAGAGCTTGCTGAATTCCTGAGAATGGAGCAGTTAGTTGGGCTATTTTTCAGTCATTTTCCAATACAAAGTGAATCAAAAAGAAGAAAAGCCTATCTACAACCTTGACAAAAGCAAAAAAGCCACACACCCCTCTCCCTTTCTAGCATCCCATATCATATATTTTCAATATGGCTGCTATAGGTGCTTTGTGACCCACCTGAAATTGGCACACAACCAACTGGTGGGTGCCGACCTACAGTTTGGGAACTACTGCTATAGACCATCAGACCAGAAAATTCCATGTTCTTCATCCCACCTCTCTCGTGGTGTACCGTATATATTCATGTATAAGTCGAGGGCATGTTTTAAGCCAAAAATCATGGAATTTGCTATGACCCATGGATAAGTCGGGGATAAACTTAGGGGTATATACAATTCTTTGAATTTTGTCTGATTTTACCCTATGCCAGATCCTGACAAATGACCTACCATTAATTGTTACCTAAGAACTGTACAGTCGGCCTATTTATTGAAGAGAATTAAAAAAAGTAAAACTATAGTGTGTATTTTCATTTCACATAATATTAAAACAGGCCAGTGAGACAGAAAGTGCCTTTCTTGTTGCTATAACCTAAGAGATGTTGAAGGTGGCTTTAAATGTCTCCTGCAAATCCTTTAGTGTCTGATTCTTTATCAGTGACTCCAAATAAATAGTGGTCAGAAGATTAGTTGATATATGAGACTATATATAGTCTCCCAGCTCCTGCTGGAAAGATTTTTCAAAATGCTTCCAGAGATGGGCAGGAGAATTTGAGGTGCTAGGAAAGGAGGCTAGCCCTTCCCTCCCTGCTTTGTCTACTATGCCTGCTGCCTGCACTAAGCCAGTCTTCTCACTAGTAAGTAAACAATACCCCCCCCATTTGCAGACAGTGGCCTGTTTTCCCTCCACCTCAGTCCAATCCCCCCATCCAAGCAGGTCCTGTTTGAAGCTGAGGAGGCCTTACTAGCTCTGGCAATGCAGGGCCTTTTGGATGTGTTCAGCACGCCACCCCAATTTTTAGCTTCACCTTGGAGACCTGTTTGGAGTAGTCTTTCCTGGAAGCAAAGCAGGACTCTAAAGGCAACATACGGGCTTTTTTTTTTTTACAGGACTGCTAGGCAGCCTCCCTTGCTCCACCAGAGGTCTAGGGCCTTGCTCTACCCACCATGTATCTCAGAGCGCAATCCCAACCTGGAGTTAGGCCAGCATAGTTATTTGTTAGTCTTGATGGTGTTGCTGGCACCCTTTCTTTGTGTTGATGGCACAGAGGGCCACAGGAGATGAATGTGGACCTTTCCAAACTGTTGAATTTGAGAGGATCAGTGCAAGTATTTTTAAGTTTCTTTGGGAACTGGATAACTGGATAAGGGCACAATCCCAACCTGGATTGTGGAGTTAGGCCAGCACATTTAGACCAGCAAAGTTTGGCCGGCACAAGGGACACTGTAAAGTATGTTTTGATGACTCTCGGAGTCAGAGAGGCCAGCACACAGACGTGCGCCATCCTCCCTGACTCTGAGAGCTGTCCAAACACGCTTTACTGTGGCCCTTGTGTGGGCCAAACTTTGCTGGCCTAACTCCAGGTTAGGATTGCGCACTCAATGGTTTGTATTAAGCTGTGTATAAATAGACGTCAGGTTTTCTGGACAATTTTAAGGTATTTTTACTTGTACATAAGTATGTATGGAGTAACTGCATTTCACTACCATGCACTCAATGCTCTTACTCTACTTGCTTCCACTTGTTTCCTAAAGGTCAACTGTATCTTTGTCCATATTATTTTTCTTCTATCTCCTTTCTGGTTCTTTATTCCCCTGTTCCCATACCTGACCCCAACACATTTCACTCCTCCAACTGTAGGAAAAACAACAACACTCATCTTTGCCTATTTGCAGTTTTAACTACTCCTAGTTAACTACTATTTTCTTCTGTTAAGCTCAAGAATTCTCTTCTTCCCGTTCCTAGAAAAAGTGCTTGTTAGCCAGAAACAAAACACTCTCATGTAAGAAAACTTTCCTGCCATAGTTTTCTCTTATGTTGAAATTAATGAACTATATTTGCCTGCTTCTCTGGTTTTCATTTCTTTCTCCTTTCATTGTAATAATCCATCAGTAAACTGCACTTTTTCTATTCTTGCAGCCTCCTTAATTGTTTGACTGTCACCTTTCCTTAGGGATGTGCCACCACTTCCATGTGTCACTGTGTAGGTATGGAAACACCAGCTTAACTCTTGTTATTAGTGATTAAATAGAAACCCCATTTTTTGACCTGCTTATCCTCCAAGGACCTCCAAGGAATGTTTTCCTCCAAGGAATGTTTCATGTAACATTCATGAAATGATTTCATGCCATCCTCAGAACAAATCTGTGAGGTCAATTTGAGGCAGAGCAGTGGCATTCCTAGAAGGGGGCAAAACGTCTCCTTTCACAGTAACAAATGGCTTTGAAGGTGAGAAGGTGGGGCCACTTTACACAGGCATTCATGAGCTTTGTAACTTATCATTTTGCTCTAGGAACACCACTGAGGCAGAATTCATTATGTAACACTCAAATTTCTCTTGTGGAGAAGTAGCTCACCCCTCCCCTCCATCCTCCACAAAACACTATATATATGAAGGGCACTCAGCGTGGAGCTATATATAACAATGGATGGCCTGATTCTTTTAACTTCTTTCCATGGCAATAAAGAGTAAAGGTAATGCTATCGTAAGTAGGAATAGGTGTGGAACACCACCTACAAGGTAGAGGTGAGTGAACATGCTGTTCCTCCACTATGCAAATTGAACCATTAGACTGAGGAGCATGAATCATGGCCTATTAAAATCTGAATAGAAATCACTGTTGTTCAAGCCCAGAAGTTTCCACTTCACTCCACTGGCTCCCATGTAAGCTCCTATAGAGTTGATGAAGGTTGCTGCTGCATCTCTGTGCTTGGGGCAGGAATGCTGGCCTAGGATTCTGCAGTTTCTCTGCACTGACAACCAGTGGCATAGCTAGAGGGGGTCAAAACACTAGGCATTAATGGCGTGGCAATGTGCAATCTAAGCGGAACCAAACAGGGTGGCAAGAGCAAGAAGAGGAGACTCCTTCACTCGCTGCTCTGTATGGCTCTGGTGGAGATGGGGAGGGGCTTCTTAGATGCTTACGATGCCATACTATCAATATTTAAAATTTTGCCCACCCTCCAGCTACACCACTGCTGAAAACATCAGTGATTTGGGTGTGGGTGTGATCTCCTCTTTTTAAGCAGGCATGCTATCATAATCTGAGCTGTTTGAACTGTTTTTTTTTCACAGATACATTTCATTCTAATGTAGATTCATTGATGTTTATGATATTTCTTTCATGAAGGTTAATAGCACTACAGTAGTTTAATCTTGCTTTATAATTAGTACAATTTACATTTCTCATTTGTTTTGAAAAGAACACATTGACCAATTCAGAACTGTGATCATGAGTGTTGTGGTTAAGGATTCTCTTCCTTTCCATACTAATTTTTCTCTGTCAAAAATTTGCCAGGAAACAAAGATAATAAATGAATCAAAACATTGCTCAGAAGAAACAACTCTAGGGTTCCCCCTCCCCTAGAAATGAAATATAGACTAAATGAAAATTGTTCTGGAGAGAAATTAAATCAGCATCGATGAGCTTCAAACAATATTACCTGCATTTATTGACCATAAAAAAGTGTTGACCATTGTTTCTAAAAATTATATTGAATTACCAACCACTATTCAACATTTTGAGATGTTACCTTCATTAAGGGAACCATTATTTCATGGTGTATGCTGCTGTAAAGATATACTTGAAACATTAATGAAATCAAGTCTGATCCTAAAGACTTCTACATGCCTGTCACTTGTATACTGAGGTGAGGAGAAGCCTGTTCTGGAGCCTCTAACTGTCAAACTGTGCCATCATGAGAAAACTGACAGAAAGCTCCAGAACATAAATTAGTTCCAACAATTACAGATTTTTGTGATCTCAAACTTTACACCTACAAAGGAGACTTCCTGATGCATCTGTGTGATTCAGTGCTCTTTTGTTCCCATTATATCCAAATCCTGTCTCAGGACAATGCAAACATATCTTAGGGCGCAATCCTAACCAACTTTCCAGCACTGGCATAGCTGTGCCAATGGGGCAAGTGCTGCATCCTGCAGTGGAGCAGTAGTTACAGAGGCTTCCTCAAGGTAAGGGACTGTTTGTTTCCTTACGCAGAACTGCATTGCCCTTACCCCGGTGCTGGAAAGTTGGCTAGGATTGCACCCTTAAAGTATGTTTGGACCACTATCGGAGGCAGAGAAGCCAGCACACAGACATGCGTCACCCCCCCGACTCTGAAAGTGGTCTAAACACTGCTCTCTAAAAGGTAGGCTTTTTGCTGGCCTAACTTGTGCCAGTTTAAATCCAGGTTAGGATTGCACCCTAAATCTGTTATTACCAGGAACTAGATTTCAGGAAAAGGAACACCAAGTATGTCTTTCCATGTAAAAGAAATGAAACAGCTTTGATCATTAGGGACTACATAAATGCTCAAGTGCTTCCAGTTTGATCGCTATAAAGTTGGTACAGGAGAATTTCAATACAGTTGGTGTACCAACAAAGACAATAAGAAAATACAGTTCTTTATTAATTTAATAAGGAACATGAAACCAAGAATTTGTTTATTTGTATCACCAAGGTAATCTTGTGTTTCTTCAACCTGAAAGATGTGGAAATAACCACCAGGAAAATAAGGATTAGAAAACAAACAAGAACTCAAGCCTCAATGCTTAATCAAGAAAACTAGTATATTGTAAAGCAACTGTGGTTCTGTTGCACAGAGGAGACCTTAGGCAGCAACAACCATAAGTATAAACCTAGGGCCCAATCCAATGGACTTACCGGGGGCACTATGCTCTTACCCTGCCAGGAAATGTTGCGCAAGGCCAGTGATGTCATGCAGGGGGTACGCGGGGGTACGCGAGTACCGGTTTCTAGGATTATGGCTGGCCCCGCCAATTCGCCCGCCCACTCGTCAACTCCGCCCCCTGCAACGTTTGAATTTCCTGCATGTTTGAGTTGCCTGCATGTTCTCAGAGCCAGGCAGGCAGGCAGGCAGCAAGCAGAGCCTTGCCTTGCCTTGCCACTGAAAAATGAGCTGCTCTGGGGTTTTGGAACTGTTGGGTCACTTTAACATGATGCCAAGGCCTCCTTAACATGTTCTGGGGGTGCTGTGGAATACTGTTGCAACTGTTGGGTCAATTTAAAATCGTCTGAGGCCTCAAAAAGGGCTTTTTTCATGTCACTTCCTGCCACGACCTCACTTCCGGCTTATGATGTCACTTCCGGTGGGCAGGTCCCAACACGTGCCAATCAAAAGTGAGTACCGGTTCTTAAATCATTTAGATGACACCACTGTGCAAGGCACTGTAAAGCACCTCCAACACTAAGCTGTTACCGCTGGCACTGGGGTGGCGCTATGGTGACAGCGGCAATAGGTGCCCCGAAGGGAGCCCTGTTTGCCGGTAAGGGGCAGGTTCGCCACTCTCCAGTGATGCGGCCGTTCTGGGTGGGATAGGAGGGCAGGATAGGGCAGGGGCAGGATGGAGCAGTGGCAACTCTCACCATTGGTTCCTGACCTCTGAGCAAGTCCGCACGGCCTTACTCAGAGCCCCTTGCTTCTGCGCTGATTAAAAAGCTGGCGCAGCAGTGAGTAGACCACCCAGCGCCCACCCTGCGCCCTCACAGCTGGGAAAGGGGATGAACATCCCAGGGCTGCCTGGCTACTGCTGTGTTCCTGGGCAGTCGGATACTTCTGGATTGGGCTGTTAGTTATAAAATAACACTGTTTTCTAACATCTCTACTTATAGTGCAAGCTTATGCATGTCTACTTAGAATTAAACCTCATTGTGTTTAATGGGGCTCACTCCCAGGAAAGTGTTAAAAGATTGCAGGTGTATAGCACAATCCTAGGCAGGTCTACTCAGACAACTCCTGTTGTGTTCGATAGGACTTACTCCCAGGAAAGTGTGCATAGGATTGTAGCCATTTCCATAGAGGAGTGATGCATCTTGAAATCTCTGTTGTTACATTCTTAATTTCCAGTTTTTGTAAAAAGCACTGCACGTGCATTGTTTTCTTCATATTCTAGTTTCTTTCTCTCTCGCCACCCTTTATATCACTGTGCGCATTTTTTTTAAAGCATTGGAGAATAGCAATCGCAATGTGATTCTTTTGAGTTTCTTTTTGTGTGGTGTTTATGTATGTGCAGAAGCACAAGTGTGTATTAGTTAAGACACCTCACAAAAAATGATGGAACATTATGATCACATCAATTTTTTTGTAGTGTTTAATCAATTGCAAATCGTTAACAGGAGGTGAAAAAAGAAACACATACACAAAAGAAACTGAAGAGACAACCAACTGCACATGCTCCTATTTTAGAATTTACTTTATAGAACTATCCAAGTCACTACCCAATCCTGTCCCTGACCATTGGTGCTTATGCAGCCATGCTGGTGGAACTTGCTGCATCCAAAGGTGAGGAAAATATAAATATATTTTCTACTTATCTCGGATGGCTATGAATCTCTTTGGGCATACACCAGCTGGCATAAATCAGAGGGCCCAAATCATACTTGGGCCTTGCACTGCCAGGACTAGTGTTTCTGTTGCAAATGGCAATGTAAGAGATAGCAGGTCCCCCTGACCCGCCAGGTGCCTGACCCCACTGGCCAGACACCAGAGTACCCAGTTGCACCAAATTGTAAGACTGGTTTGATCCCCCTTGACCAAACCAGATGTGTGTTGATCCCACTGACCAATCACCACCAGTGTGCCAAATGGTTAGCGTGCCTGGCCCCACTAGCCAAGCCTCAGTGCTTCAAAAGGGGATGCCTGAACCCCTGGTCAGACATCCAGCACCAAATTCGAACAAAGGCACACTGTCCATTCCCCCTGAATGGACTAGGATCCCTCTGACCCTAATATCTGCTCCCCCTTGGCAGACAAGTGCTTCAAATGTTTGACTCCCCCCTCCGATTAAACATTCAGCACTAAAACAATACACAGAGAGCGAATGAGATTGCAGTTTGAAGGTTCTTTACTGCAGCAAAGGGAGGGGTCAAACCACCTCCTCAAACAATACATAATTACAACTTATATAGACCCTGCTATGGCCGGACTTCCCTCTTCCGTTGGCCATTGGCTGGCTACTGAGAAGTTACAAAACTTTCGTCAGCCTAGTACATACCACTTCTAGACATGGTCCTCCCCCCCTCTACAGGTATCACGTGTTCAAGCAAATGAGCTATGACCTAAGCAGGGGAGTATCGGTAAAGTCATTATGCCTGTGCCTTACCTATTCAGTGGTGTTTCTACAGGAAGGGCAAAGCTCTAAGTTTCTCAAGAAGCCTTACCTTGCAGTGGAAATCACTCCTCTCCTGCACCGTTTTAGCCAATCCTCACAGGGAAAAGCAACATCTTGGCGTTGCTTACTGGTTACAGCAGCAAGGGAGAGGAGGGATTTACATGACAGGGTAAGGCTTCTTGCAAAACTTAGAGCTTTGCCCTCCCTATAGAAATGCCTCTGTACCTATTACGACTTCTTTGCCAAGATGTATTTCTAGGTTACCATTGTGCTAGCTGCAGGATGCTAAAATGTTGCTTTCTACATCTTCCACTGTTCTGTTCCCTGTGTTCTAATCTCTAGCAAATTCAGCTGCCGATGTCAGCTATTGTGCTTTTAATCAGAGCTGGTACAAGAATCTTTTGTTCTTCCTGAATTTGCTAACTTCTACAGCTAAGAATGCCTGCCTCCACTTATCCTGAGAGCCTCCAGTCTCCATTCACCAGCTCTCGACTCCCCTTCTTGCATTTTTAGACCTCATACTCCAAATCACGGATCATTAACTCTCTCAGCAACATGCCATTCAGCATGGCTATGCCACCACCTCAAGCAGCAAGCAGCTGGAGCTGCATACCAGCAGCCTTGCAAATTATTTCCAGTAAGTCAGGGTGGGGAAAAGCAGGAGGGCAAATGGAGGGAGAGGGAAAAGAATGGATGGAGACCAGGGCATGGAGAGGAAGGCACGGGTCTGAGCAGTCCTGTTCAGGCACGGAAACGTACACTCAACCAAGGGAACAAATGTTCCCTTAACTGGAGGGGGCCTGAGACTGTCCCCTTGCAGGGTGCAATGCACACTCCCATGGCATGACTGAGGGCCCAATCCTGTCCAATTTTCCAGCATTGATGCAACCATGCCAACAGAGTGCGCACTGGATCTTAATGTTTGTTCTCTTACCTCAGGGCTGCATTGGTACTGGAAAGGATCAGGCCCTGAATCAGCTGGGGAAGATTTTGATCACTTAAGCTCCCTGTGTATTACAGCACAGTCCTATGTATTTTTACTCATAAGTTAGTTCCACTTACTCTCTTTCAGGTAAGTGTGGATTTCAGCCTTAGTAGACTGCAAGCTGAACATGAACGTGAGTGTGATTCAGCTGCAAAACACATTGTTGGGCTGCATTAACAGAGATATAGTTCCCAGATTATATAGTGCCCAGACTAGCCTCAGACTAGTCTGAGGCTAGTTATAATGCCCAGAAGATTGTAACTCCTCCACCATCACTTTGCTTACCTCAGGGTGCACACACAAAAATTCCAACATCTTCCATACCTGCCAGATATGACTGCCCTGGCTAAAGATGAAACCCAAGCAAAAACAACAGTCTGGAGCAATGGTTCCCAAACAGCTCTGAGGAAGTGGGGAGCCATGAAAGTGGCTGCAGCATCTTTTTGGCTACTCATATTTTTATGTGCTTTTGAACTGCTGGGTTGGCAGGAACTGGGACAAGCGATGGGAGCTTACTCTGTTGTAAGCTTGAACTTACTGTGCTCTGTTGTAAGCTTGAACTTACTGGGCTCTGTTGTAAGGTTGAACTGCCAACCTTCCGGTCAGCAAGCACAGCAGCTCAGCAGTTTAACCCACAGTGCCACCACATCCATGTCTAGGATAGGTATCTGCACTTAAAGGGAAAGAGCTTGTGTAGACAGGACCGGCTGCAGTTGTAAATTGCTCAATTGCTATAGAGCAATGGCTCCCAAACTTTTCAGTGCTGCTACTCACCTTGTCCTCTGTGGTGCAATGTGATGCTCTTGGTGGTGGAGAAATGCTTTCAGGAGGCCCCAGAAGCCTCTTCTGGAATGTGCTGGGTTGGCAACCGATTCTATTGGCCTCCACAGACCTCAGAATGGCCCTCAGAAGCTACCAGAAGTGACTTCTGGTGAAGCTGGAAATTGTCTTTGAAAACTGGAAATTGCTTCCAGTTGTTTCTGCAGGCTAGTCTGAGGTCTGCAGAGGCCAATGGAGTTGGTCACTGGCCCAGCATGATCTGGAAGAGTGCTCCCAGGTCTCCTGAAAGCATTTTTCTACCGCTAGGAGCATCACATTGACATGGGCTTGCAACCCACCACAAATGGGTTGCCCACCAGTGGGTTGCAACCAGTGGTGTTATTCAGGGGGTTCTCCCAGGTTCTATAGAACTGGTTGTTAAACGGCCGGGCCCTGCCCACTTGCTTACCTCAGCTGGCTTTGGGTTTTTTTTTGCTCTGGCTATGACATCATAGAACCGGTTGTTAATTTATTTGAATACCACCACTGGTTGCAACCCACAGTTTGGGAAATGCTGCTATAGATCAATATCAATCATTTTACTCGAAATCACATGGTATGTCTTTTGTGGTGGATCCCTGAGCAAATAACAAGTTTGCAGCATCTCTTTGGCTACAAAAGGTAAGGGTGTGTCTGCATCTGAAGGTCACAATTGAAGCCTTACAACACGGGGGCCTGATCAGAGTGCATGCTCAGAAGGAATTTCACTTATAATAGCAAGCATTTCATAATTCAGAAGTTTTAATATGTAGCTTAAGAATGATCACTCGAACAGCCTTTATATACCACTTTTCAACAAAAAGTTCACAGAGTGGTTACAGGAAAAATAATAATAATGAAGTTAAATGACTCCCTGTACTGAAAGGGCTCATAATCTATAAAAAATAAAAATGCAGAACACCACCAGTAACAGCCACTAGAAAAAACACTGCACTGGGGTGAAGAGGGACAATTAGGGCCCGATCCAGAAGGCACATATTGGCGGCAGTACATCTGTACCACTGGCGAAAATGTTGCAAACTTGCCGTAAAACACGTCTGCAGCCGCATTGGCACGGCACTCATTCAACATCAAGCCCCAATGCAAGCAGGTGGCTAGTCAGCACTTCAGCAGCACCAGCCATTGGCAAACCTGTTTGGGGAGGGGGGAGATGGGGAGGGGGGAGGAACCAAGCAGGGGGAGGGGAGGAGCTGGCTGTGAGGGGGTGGGACCTGGCAGTGGCTTCCACTGCTGGATCTTATCCCCAGCGGTGGCTCGGGCAGCCTGACAGGGGGCTGATCTATCACTGCCGGTAAAAAAAGTCGGCTATGAGCCGAGGAACCCCATTGCAGGCAGTTCTGGTTTGGGCTGCCACTCTCCCCCTGCTAAGTATAAGAGGATCACCACTTGGAAAAGTGTCTCTTGCCCAGTTAGCAGGGGACTGATGATTCTTATAATTACATAATTTCGGCTTGATTGCTTGTGTTGCCCGGAATGAACAGTAAGTAATCTCATCCTAAATTACAACATTTTTTATTAATCTTATAAATCTAGCCAACTGCTAGAATACAGAGTGCAATCCTAACCTGGAGTTAGACCTGCACAAGGCACATCATCTCTCTGAGTCAGAGAGTGCTGAATTGGAAAACAACAGTGAATTGTGTCAGGGATAGATGTGAAGCTATCCAGGCAGAGTAGTGGAATTTGCAGCCAAGGATGCCGAGCAAAAGGAACACACTGAAGCAAAGGATTCCTCCACCAACTCAGTCTTTACTTGTAGATATTTACAGCAGTACAGCACAGCAAACACAGATGTCGAACACTACATACCAACTACGACCCACACCCAGTGTTGGGAGCATTCTGGTTATATACAGCTCTGCTCCAACCAGAATGCTCTGATTTGCCTAACGAGGCAAGTACTTTCCACCTGTGCTGTGATTCAGCACTTTTACACTCACAGCTGTTCGTGATTGCCTTTGTCGGGCCTTGTATTCTTCAGGCCTACAAATTGTCTAAGTTTGGGTGCTTTGCAAACCTTGACAAATTGGAAAACTAGTGCATGGGGGAGGGAAGATTAGCCCTGCAGGGTTCCACAAGGCTCAAGGGTTCGACTTCATTTTCACCTGCTAATATTCAAAATAATTTAAGCAGCTTCGCCATAGAATGAATCTGAAACTCCTCTGTAGCCTTGTAGGGAATAAATATTGGACATGGGAAGAAAGCCTTACTTCTAGTCTCCACACTAGAGAACATAAATATGTAGATAATGTGAGAATGTGAGATAATGTGAGAATAATGCGTGCTGGCCTGGGGAGGGAGGTGGGATGTGAATACGGCTGTTAGGCTGCATCCAAACCCCCAGCTCCAGCCCAAGCAGCTCCGATTTGGGCCGCACAGCTTGCTTGGACTTGCACCTGCTATATAGCGAGTGCAGATCCAATCAAGCCCATTGGGGTGGCTGGTGCCTACCCATGCCCATGCAAGGGTGCAATACCCATGCAAGGGCGCAAACATGCCCACGGAGGCTCCAGCACAGTCCCAACCTGCACTGGATACAGCACAGCACAGGCCTGCTGGCCTGTGCTGTTCTAATGCAGGTTAGTATTGCACCCTCAGTGTAACCATCCTGAACTTATTCATGAACAGAATTTGAGGCATTATATTAGCTTTTGGCATTAGCTTAACTGAAATAAGATGCTTAACAGAAACAGAGCATCTTTTTCTCTGGGTTCTGGACATGGGGAGGAACATAGGGCAAGGAGGCATCAGGAGGGATAAAAATTCCCCTTTCCATTCTGAAGCCTCCCATCCCCGCTGGATACAACTGCATCGGCAGGGAGGAAGGATAAGATTGGACACTTAAACCATTAATACCACTATTATCAGATTACAGGTGTGCCTTGGTATTAACTGATTTGGTATCCACGGTTTCAGTTATCCATGAATCCTGAGACATCTATTTAAAAGAGTATTAAATCTGTTTTTTTTACCTTGCTGCAGCAAAACCACCTATGTTCCCCTATCTTTAAAAGGGCATCCTCAGTATCCACGGTTTCAGGTATTCATAGTGAGGTCTAGAACAGAACCCCAGCGGATACTGGGGCATGCCTGTATACATGTATGGGTCCTCTCCTATACTTCTCCTTGAAAAATGTGCATGCCATAGTTCCTTTTTTTATATATACCTACATGGGATATTTTTCAAGGTGTTTCCATTTTGCCTCCTTTTCATCTCCCACTTGTGTACTATAAAAACTGCTATCCTTGCTGCTGGCAAAGACATTTTTGCTTGCTTCTGTTGATAGCAGAAGTTGATGCTTCTGCTATCTGCAGATTTGTTACGAGTCAGCATCAAAGCAACTTACATTGTTTATTTCAGCACGATGTAGTTTTGTTTGTATTTTCCTAGTTTTTTTATCATTGTGACACCATCTACATTGGTGGCAGCTTATCACTGTACTTTTCTTTTATCTGTGTGTTTTATATCAAATACACAATCCAGGTAGGTTTTTTTGTTTTTGTTTTTTTAGTTCTTAAATTTGCTTCTCCCACTTGCACTCTTCAAGTTTAGTCTTTTAATCTATTTTTGACAGTGAGCTAGCATTTTTTTCTAAATGTATATCAGCTGCATCAGAATATTAGCTTTGATAGTCTTATGTTTAAATCACTTAATATCAATCAATCAATCAACAGGTACTTATATATCGCTTTTCAACACGAAGTTCACAAAGCGGTTTACAGGCAAATAGTAACAATAAAGTTAAATGGCTCCCTGTCCCAAAAGGGCTCACAATCTAAAAAAAGGCAGACCGCCAGCAACAGCCACTAGAAAGACTGCGCAGGGGTGAAGAGGGACAGTTACTCTCCCCCTGCTAAATATAAGAGGAACACCACTGGAAAAAGTGCCTCTTGTCCAGTTAGCAGGGGTTTGAGGATGATTTGTGAATATTCTTTAGAGGAGATGTTAAAGAAGCATCATGAATCACAAAAAAAGTGCTTCTTTTTGGGGTCACTCAGATGTGAGTGAGCCCCCCCCCCCAGTAGCCCAGGATGGGGTGTGGGGCTTAGGTGCATCTTGGGCTTGATGAATGGCGTGGAGGTGCCGTTTAGAAAGCCAGAGACTGCCAAATAGAGAAGGAGTGCTTGGACCAATGGCAATGGCAGATTGGGATAGCTCTGATCTCCTGCACCTCCACATTGAAAGCAGCAAAGCAATACTTTAACAGAAAGGACTTAAAGATTTATGTTGGGACTACAACCTAAATAGTGAACAATTGGTTGTGATTGCAACACCTGATACAGACGAAGATCAAGAAAATAAGGCGGCTGCAAGATTACTGGGAGGGAGAAAAGAAGGAGATGCAACAGAGATCCCTCCTGAGGAAATAAAGCTAAAGGGGACCAGCAATTAATAAAAAAAGACCCATATAACTCAAAAGACTTTTGCTGGCACCCATCTGGCAGGTGCACACAATTGTGGATTATTTTGGAGTGATTTGGAATATCTAGAGCTTTGGAATACGATGGGGACGTGCGGCAGAGACAGAGACGTTTGAGTGACTGAAGGACCAATTACAAGGAATAGATTACAAGGCGGGTGCACACGGCCGTGGATTATTTTGGAGTGATTCGGAGTGATCATCTGGGGGAGCCCTGTTGACTGTGCCACCACCAGGAGAGGAATAGGGCTTTCTCAGTGGTGGCCCCCTCAACTTTGGAATACCCTCCCCTTAGAATTAAGAACTGCTCCCTCTTTGGCAACATTCCGGCGGGGGCTGAAGACCTTTTTATTTCAAAAAGCTTCTAATTGTTGACAGGCTGGCTGGTTTTTATACTCTTGCTTATATTTTATGATCCACGGGGCTTGTTGTTGTTTTAAATTTTAATTGTTTTAATATTGTTTTTAAATTATTGATTTTTAATATTAAATTGTGAATTTTATTGTATTTTACTGTTTTTGTTGTAAGCCGCCTTGCGTGCCTATGGGCAGAAAGTCGGGGTATAAATTAAAGAAATAATAATAATAATAATAATAATTTGGAATATTTAGAGCTTTGGAATACGACAGGGACATGCGGCAGAGACAGAGACATTTGAGTGATGGACAGACCGATTACAAGGAATACAGGACAGGTGAGAAGTGGATTTAATTGATTGGGATTTGTACAACTGAACTACCTGGTTGGATTATAAATTGTCTGGGGTTTAACAAAAAGAGAGGAAATACAAACCGGCTCAAGACTTTGATGAAGATCAATGGGGGGGGGGGAGAGAAAGTAAAGAGGTTTGAAATATGGTAGCCGTGGAATGGAGAGTGTGGTTCTTGCCCCCCAGTAATGAATATAAATTATTGAGAATTTAATAAAGGATTTACAGACTAAGACTTGAAGGGCTACGAGATTCTGTGGATTATAAATTAAAAACAAAAGGACAGAGAGTGGAGAGAAAAGACAGAAGCTGGGGAAGGTCCACCGTCAGTGGTGCTGATTTCCTCCTAAATTTGGAGGAGGCCATGGCCAAGCCCCCGATGTTGATGAGGCCATGCCCCCAACGTTGACATGGTCACACTCCCTGTCATCTCCCCGAGGCCTCGGGAAGGGGTCCGACAGTCTGACAGCTGCCTCTCCTGAGGCTGGGGTGCATGGTCACCGCTGCCATTGCATGCCCTGCCCTCAGGAAGGGGTCTGCCAGCCTGACAGCGGCTTCTCCTGAGCTCGGCGCAGGCGTTCACTGCAGCGAATGCCTGCCCCTGGTTCAGAAGTGGCTGCTGTGGCCTGACAGTGGCTTCTCCCAAGCTCAGAGTGGGCATTTGCCACGGCGAACGCTCGCCCGCTGCGGCCTGACAGCGGCTTCTCCCAAGCTTGGAGCGGGTGTTCGTTGCAGTGAACGCCCATCCTGGGCTCAAAAGCAGCCGCTACAGCCTGACAGCTGCCTCTCCCAAGGCCAGGGCATGCGGTCGCCGCTGCAATCGCACGCCCTGGCCTCGGGAAGGGCCAGCCAGCCAATCAGGGTGCTGGAGGGGAGGAACCATTGGGATGCACCCACATCCCATTGGCTCTCGCTGCTTCTGGGGCAAGCATGCTCAGTGGTTACGACACAAGGCAACCACTGTGCATGCTCGCAATCCCCGAGAGCCCGAGCATGCGCAGTCATTGCCTCGCATCGTGACCACTGCGCATGCTCATGGCCGTCTATGCTCTTTGCAGGAGGGGCGTGGCTGGCTACGCTCTTTGCAGGGGAGTGCAGGGGGGCAGATATTGGTGGGGCAGGGCTACACCCAGGCAATATTGGGATGGCCGCTAGACCCTAGGCCACCACGAAGTCGGCGCTACTGTCCACCATGATCAACAGAAGTTAATGAGTGGAAAAACTGTAAGCTGGGAGTTGTATGTGAGTTTTAAACTTTTAAAATCCAAACTGGAATAGAAAGGTTGGAATTTAAATGAGTCTGGGCTGTGGGATTGAAATTAATTTGAGGTATTCTTAGCATCAGTGAACTAAGTTTGCGGAAGTAAGAACAAAGAGCCTGAAGTACTTTCACTTTTGACTGGAGCTGCTACATAGACAACAGAGAGTGTCTTATTCAGCCATTTAAATAGACATACACATATGAATTGGGTGACTATTGGGAATATATAAGTAGATGTGTTTAGCATTGTTGCAACAATAATTCATTGTTATTCAATTGATTAATATATTATTAGCAATATTACCTTATCCGGGTTTCTATTAAGATTGATTGCTATGGATTATTACTACTATTCGTGGTTATAAATAAATAAATATTTAATTAAGGAGTGACTGAATTAAGAAGTGGAATGAAAATTAACTAGTTAGTGAAAATGACAACTAAAATTGGCAAACCAGCAGTAAGAACATCCCCAATGTGACTTCACAATTAGTAGTTCTCCAAGGCCAAGAGATGCAGGGGCAAGAAAGGACACAAGAGACACGAGGACATGAAAGCAGGGATAGTCAGGATTTACTAATGCAATTGCTGAGAGAAATGAAGGAATTGAAGGAGGATGTTAAGGATATAAAGAAGACAGAAACTAAAGTTTCAAAAGACGTGGAGCAACTATGATGAAGTCAAACACTTACATAGATCTATGACAAAAGTGCAAGAACAAGTGACCAAAGCAAAAAAAAGATGTCAAAGAAATTAAAAAAGAAGGCAAGAAAACAGAGGAAAAAAATTGCAACAATGGAAGAACAAATAGAGTCCTCGCAGAAAGCCAACTGAGAACTGGAGGCAAGCCTCCTGAAACAAGAACTGGATCAGTCAATGTTCATGATTAGAATACAGAATTTTCCTGAGAAGATGGGAGAGGATACTGGCATAGAAATGGCTGGCAGCAGAAATGGAGGTAGAGCAAGAATACATTAATGAAGGAATTGATGCTGCATACAGAATAAATACAAGCTACACCAGAATGTATAAATTACCAAGAGAAATAATAATCAGATTTAATAGGAGGACGATCAGAGACATGGCGTTGAACGCAATGGACAGGAAGCCTATTAATGTTGATGGGAATTCGATTAGAGTGCTTCGAGAAATTCCATGGAAAATATGCCAGAGAAGATTAATTTACAAACAATTTGCAGCAATTTTGAGAAGATATGAAATTAGATATAGATGGCTTCTTCCTGAAGGTCTGTTTTTTATTTACAAAGGGAAGAGATTCAATATTACTTCACTGATGAAGGCACACAAATTCTTGGGCAAATATGGAGAAGAGTTAGGATAAGTGAATCTTATGTTGACAGAGATTAAAATTAATGATGGAGAGAACATTTAAGGAGGGGGGGAACCCCAACAGGAAAAGGAAGGGGAAAGGGAAAAAGAGGACAAAGAAACTGAACAAGAAGAAGAGGAGGAGGAGGAGGAGGAGGAGGAGGACCAAGATCAAGGAGAAGAGGGAGAAGATGAGGGAGAAGGAAACCAAGAAATAGAAGGAAAAGAAACGGAAGAAGAACTACAGGGTGCAGCAGCACCTAGAGTCCAGAGAGTGAGAACAAGAAAAGAGACAGCTAAAGAGAAAAAGTTGATAGTTAAAAGAGTGAAACCATGATGGAATCACAAGTCAAGATAATGTCAGTGAACGTGAATGGTATGAATTTCCCCCCAAAAAGAAAACAAATTTTCCATCAATTAGAGAAACTAAAATTGGATGTTATTTGTCTTCAGGAGACGCATATAAAGAGTAAAGATGGGAAATATTTAAGAAATCAGAAATTAGGGAAATTATACTATGCAGCAGAATCGAATAAAAAGAACAGAGGAGTAGCCACATACATAAAACCAAATTTAGATTTGAAATTAAAATGGAAATCAGAAGACAGAAGAACACTTATAGTGGAAACACAAATAAGTGCCAAAAAAATTAATAGTGAACACTGATGCATCGAATACCCAAAAAGAACGAGAAAAAATATTTGCAAAGGTTCATCAATTGTTGATAGAGGAGGAAGATACTGGTCAACTGGAGATTTTAATGCAGTCTATGACTCCAAAATAGATAGATCAACATCAGGAAGGAAAAAAAGGAAAGGAGGAATCTTACCAACCACATTCCTGGAAATGGCTGATGAACTGAATTTAATTGATACATGGAGAACACAAAATCCAAAGAAGAAACAATTCACATACCATCTAGCGGACATAAGGTATGGTCAAGAATAAATATGGGTTGGATTCCAGTGTTGGGCACTTTTGAGAGTGAGATCTTATCAATACAAAGACTTTTGCTGATCATAATCCATTTATGTTACCCTTAGACAAAAAGCTGAGGAGAGGAACTTGGAGATTAAACGTTAATCATTTTAAAGACCAGAAGTTTCTGAAGTATGCGAAAAAAGAGATGGAATGGTTTTTCAAGTTAAACATGCAACCAGGAATGAAAATGCAGATTGTTTGGGATACCAGTAAAGCTTACTTCAGTGGAATTGCAATGAGAAAAGGATTTCGGCAACAGCAACAAGATATGATCCTGGGAATCCAAGCATCCTACAGGCAGCAAGTAAAAAATATTTTTACTTACATCTTTCCAATTGCCTTTTCACCTCCTGCCATAGCACGCATTGGCATAGCATAGTATCAGCTGACAGGGTTGGGCTGTAAGTCCCTAAGTAAAGTTCCATTGCAGACGTCTGTCCGGAAGTTGGACAGTACATACGTTGAAACAGTCAGCTCATTGGTATTATACCTATGGAAAACAGAGAGATTGTTAGCCCAATCCTAAGCTGCCCAGCCCTCATAGGAGCCACAGTCCCAAAATAGCTACTGTTGTACCCTTAGGTGCTGCAGCAGCCGTAGGAAGATCCTCAGGGGGAAGGGGACGAACATCCCCTTCCCCTGAGTAAGGGCACTGGCCCAGCAATGAGCCTCCTCAAGTCTGTACCAGCTATTTTGCTGGCTGAGACTTGAGCACCTCTGTGTCAGACCATGCAGCCCAACATGGAGGATAGGATCCAGCAGAGGAAGCCACTGGACGGTCCCACCTCCCTGCTCAGGCCCACTCTGCCCACCCAGTTCTGCCTTCCCCACACCGTCCACACACCCCAAAAGAGCTCACTGCCAATGAGACTTACTGCTGGCTGGCTCCTTGCTGGGACCTCCTGGCACTGGGGCCTGGCGCAAATGCTAGAAGTGTCTTATAGCACTTTTGCATCACTGAGGAGGGCTTACTGCTAGCACTAGGCCTGATAGTATATGATTGTGATACGTATACAGTAACCTGCCATATGGCCCTTGCCTCATGCAAGGCAAACTGGACCAAAAAAACTTTCTGCCTACATCTGTTGCAATATTTTGTAAACTAACAGACTTGCAGCTTCCATGCAATCATGGAGTTGCATGTGCCAATAATGATGCAGCTTCCCTGAATGAACTTTCAAAATGAAGAGCAAGTCACGAAACAGAACAAAGCCATGGCAGGGGTTAGGGATTCTGTTTACTGCCTCTGTTGTTTTGGTCCTGATCATGCCGTGTCCTGTTTTTAAATTTAAGAAAAAAACATTCACTGAAAGCTAATGGACGATTATGAAAGATAAATGAAAAACAACTTTATTGGCTTTCAATGAACATTTTTTTGTTTAATTTAAAGATGGCACACAGGGCAATCAGGAGCAACCAAGTGAAGCCAACTACAGAACTCTCTCAATCCCCTGCTGTGGTTTTGCTCTGTTTTACATCCCCCTACAACCCATTATTCATTTAAATACACGTCTAATTTTATTAATCTGGCAAATTCCATATCTGGCATGTGATTAGGAGAACCTAATCACAATACTATTTCAGGAAACAGGAAATTGCAAGTTCAACTACAGCTTCTCAATTGCATATAGGCAGGCCATTATCTGCAATTTCCCTGGAAAAAAGTCTTTCAGCCCAATCGTAATGAAGGCCTGCACTGGCAGAAAGCATGCTCTGCCCATGCAGACTTCTGCAAAAGCACCATATAACACTTCGCAGCAGTGCAGAGAGCCAGCACTTTGGCAGATTGGGGTGGGGGAGATGGATTGGAACAGGGAGGAGATGAAATGAGGATGAACAGATCAGGACCAGAAGGGGGCTGGGTTTGGTGGTGACAGGCACTGAATCCTGATCCCTTCTTGGTCCTGATCCACCCACATGGATCCATGTGGACTTGTGCCAGCGATATTCCTGGTATAGGTCAAAGTTGATCCATTGCGGCTGCTGGGATGTATCTCAGGGGACAAATGTCCCCTTATCCCCTTTGACCTCCAGCAGCCAAAATCCCCTGCAGGATGCAGTGTGGTGATAGGTTACAATGGGCTGTTAAGCATCTATAGTTAGCTAGAAACAGTTTTAAATATCTTGTGAGTTTTGTTGTCTTCATTGCCTATACCTCAATCAACAAGCCCAATGTGGTCTCCTTGAAAACAAGACTGCCATTCTGCACAATTTTATCTTCAATAGATTGTAGTGATGATTTGGCTGCCAGATGGCATCATCTTTTTGTTTGGTTTTCTGACACAAACAAATGCAATTGCATTTGTGTTTGTATTAAATTTTAATCATTTGCTTCACTGCCTGTAATACACTTGCTCATTTTGCCTTTTATTTAATCTCTGTAAGGTGCAAATCACCTTATATTTAGCATAGTAATGCTAAAATGCTTAACATTAGAAAACAAATCATGGAGCTGGAAGCAAACGATTCATTTTGCTCCTTGATTTTTCTTTTTTAATCCAATATCAGATATTCCTTTCAGATGTATTCCCACCCAAATGTACAAGATTAATTTTGCTGACACATGGCATGCCTACTGTACTGTCAGCTTGTGATTTTAGAAATGCATCACTGGCAAAAGCCAGAAGCAAGTCAGGAGGAGGGGGTCTGGCTAAGAGGAAAATTGGTTTATTCAACAAACATCTGAGAGGAAATCAGCGATCAATACAGGGGATCCTACCCACTTGGTGGCCTTTGGAGCAATAGTGTGGGTGCTGAGAGAAAGGCTGATAGGTACTTCCAAGGCTCATGGGAGTTGCAGGTGGGGTGCAGTGTCTCCATGACCAGACGTGGCTAGTCCTATTGTTTCGCAAGAGGGGCAGACACAGCTTTGTAGTGCTGCATGGAAAGGGCTACCTGAAAAGACTACCAATGAGAAAGACAGTGATAAGTTGGACCCAGGGAGAGACAGAGTGGGTGAGGTCACAGCCAAGTTGACTGGAGAGGACTTACAGCCCAATCCTAACATCTGATTTGCAACAGCAGGACATTGTCCCACTGTCAACGACACATGGAGAGAGCCATCAGCAGCCGACTGGCATAAGAGAGGCGCCATGTTGTAGAGAGGGAAGGAGTGGGTGGGGGAAGGGTGATTCTGGGTAAGCTGAGGGCGGGCTGTGGGCGGGTAGGCAAGTGTGCCAGCCTGGGAGGGGGGCAGGCCTCAGATTTGGCCTTATGGCCAAATCCTAAGCCCATTCAGGGGGGGCACGGGGTCTCTTCTGCGCTATTTAGCAGGCGCAGATCTGAGGAATGCATTGGGGAGGTTGGCGCCTCCCTACGGTATGGGCACAAACATGCCCTTGCGCCAGAGAGGCTCCCGCCTCACCTATACTGTGCTGGATATGGTGCAGTCCTGTCAGCTTCGCCATTCCAGCGCAGTATAGGATTGCGCTCTCAGTGTTATGGATATTACATATGTTTGTGCCTGTGCATGTATGTTTGTGAAAGGAGAAAAAAAATTGAAGTGGGATCTGTATACTATAAAAACACATTCACTTGAAAAAATTGTTGAATTTTCTCCTTTTTCATATCAATGTTGTTGTGTTGCAAAATTTTTGGCAAGTACTAGCTGTAAATGATACACAACTGCCAACGCTTTTTCTAATTACCTATTTATATCATAATTAATTCACAGCTTTAAACATATTTAGATAACAATCTGCCTTTCAAGTTGCCAGCGTTCCAACTGTACTTCGCTTACACTGGTAAGGATACAAAAATCTATTGAAGGAGGTGGGCAAAAGCCTTTATTTCCATCATGTCATTTTGGAAACTATAACCTGGGGCAAACAGGCTACAAAATGCATTATCGGAGAAAGACAAGTCCACTCTGGGAGTTCTCCCCCTCACCTCTACAATATGCTTTAGAGTTTAATAGGCATCTACAGGTTCCTCATTCCTAGTCTCTAATTCCCACTCCAAGGCTAATTCCCAAATCTGAGTTAATGGGGTTATAATTTTGTAATTAAAATAATTTTATTTTCTCTGATGACTATTATGATAATCTTGTTAAGATTGTGGTGTTCATTTGTTGCTGTATATGATCATTTGGCTTTTGAGGAGGTTTTGTGTCTTCCTACTGTACCACTAAAAGCGTAATCCAATGGTGCCCTTGGGCCGACGCATGTTGTTTGCATGGGCCCAGGCCTGTCGCAAACGCACTGTAAGGTGCACTGGACCAGCGCGGGGACTTGTGCCGACCTAGGCAAGCCATGGAGCCACCCAGGTAGGCAGCCAGCATGAGGGATTTAGAAAGTTGAGGGAAGTTAAGGAGGGGGCAGAAGAGGTAGGGGAGGATGGGCCCCTAGGCAAGCCCAATCTGGGCACTCAGATTTGTGCCAGCAATTTTGCTGGTGATGATCTGAGCAGCCCCATACGGTTGCCTGGAGATTACCACGGGGTAAGGGGATAAATGCGGTGAGCTGCCGCCGCCTACCCTGTGTAGGGTGCAGTGCACGCCACTGGCATGCCTGCTACCACACAGGTTAGGATTGGGCTGTAAGTGATATCAGACAGATAAAATATCAGTTGTCATGCTTGTCACAAATTTGTCCCAATTGTCACAAATCACAGTCCCATCAGTCAGACCGGGGAAGATATTAGAACAACGAGACAACGATTTAGTGATTAACAAAACCCAGCATGGATTTGTCAAAAATAAATCTTGCCTGTCAAATCTCATCTCCTTTTTTGATCAGGTGATTAGCTTATTGAATGGTGGGAATGCTGTGGATGTAATTTATTTTGACTTCAGTAAAACATTCAGTAAAAGATCCACATAACATCTTAATCAGCAAGTTAAAAAAATATGGACTAGATGAGACCATTGTTAAGTGGATTCACAACTGGTTAGTACACAATGGATGATTGTCAATGGCTGTGTCGACCTGGAAGATGGTTTCGAGTGGAGTGTCCTAGGGCTTTGTCTTGGATCTGATTTTCCTTAATATCTTCATCACAAGGTGACTTCATCAAATTTGCAGATGACACCAAACTAGGAAGACAGTAGAAGTCTTCAGGAAGACCTTGGCAATATGGAGTAGTGGGCTGAAATGAATAAGATGTTCATCAGGGACATATGCAAGGTTCTGCCCTTAGGTAAAAATAACCACAGATGCTGGCTTGGTAGCACAGCATTTGAGAAAGATTTTGGAGCTGCAGTGGATCACAAGATGAATATGAGTCAGCAGTGTGATGTGTCTACACAGAAGGCTAATGCAATTGTAGCCTGCATTAAGTAGAACAATAGCTTCCAAGTTGCAAGAAGTTGTAGTTCTGCTTTACTCCGCACTGGTGAAATCTCATTGTGTCTAATTCTGGGCACTTCAGTTCAAGAAAGAAAGATGCAGCCAATCTAGAGCAGGTTCAGAAAAGAGCAACAAAGATTATCAGAAGGCTGGAAAACAAGTCCCACAAGGAAAGTTTGAAAGAATGTGGTATGTTTAGCCTGAGAAGGCTGAGAGGGGATATGGTAGCACTCTTCAAATACTTGAAGGGCTGTCATAAGGAAGAAGGGATACATTTGTTCTCACCTGCCTCTGACAGTAGAACTAGATCCAATGGGTATAAACTGCAAGAAAGAAGATGCTGGTTACACATCAGGAAGAAATTCCTTATTGTAAGGGCAGTTCGATGGATTGTTGAGGGAGGTGGCGGATGAGATCTTCAAGCAGAGTCTCGACAAGCACCTGCTCGAGATGCAATAGGAGGATTTCCTGTGCCAGGCAGGGGGTTGGAGTAGATGACCTTGCAGGCCCATTCCAACTCTATGATTTTGTATACAACAACCATTAACATAGTACTTAGTCTTGCTTGATTTGTTACTTAAAAATGAAACCATCATAAAAACTTAATTATTTAAAATTATATGATGATTCAAATAGGGTATAGGCATGCAACCTACCCACTGAAAAGAGAATCAGTTCCTATTCATAAGACCTATTAAATATCAATTGAAATAAAGAAGAAGATCTTGGATCATGGTCTCTAATTAACAAGCATTTTTAAAACAAACCTAATCCATCTTTTAAACAAACAGAATAACCCCTTTCTGGGCCAAGCAAAAGCAGGAGGAATTGAACACATCCAGATAGACCATGGTAAGATATTTCATATTCCTAATAGGAATAAAAAAAATTGTTAAAAGCCAAGTGGCATATTCCCCTTGTCCCACAAAGAGATCTAAAAGCCATTCTCACCATCCGAAAATACGTCAGTGCTGCAGTTCTACACATGCTTAGTTGAGAGTTATTAAAAGCAGCACCCTTAGGGAGTTAGGCCGGCACAGTTAGGCCAGCATAAGGGACACCATAAAGTATGTTCGGACCACTCTCAAAGTCAGAGAGGCCAGTACACAGACACGCATCATCCCCCCCAACTCCAAGAGTGGTCCAAATGCGCCATATGGTGGCCCTTGTGCCGGCCTAACTCCAGGTTAGGATTGCGTCCTCAATTGAAAACTCAATTTCCAGCACAGAGCCTTCTTAATATCAGGAACTCTCAACTTGGAGCTCTTTTTTAAATTTTTTATTATTGTTACTATACAGATATGGGTAAGGGTAAAACAAAGACCATGGAAAGGGGATACATTGGTTCACACAAGAGGTACACATTGATTACGGCAATTACCTCCTCATCGTTTCGTTACTGTTTGCATGCAATCTATTCTCATCTAAATATCTTCAATCCACAATGCATACAAAACTTAATATTTCTAAATTCAAATATAATTTTAATCTAATTTCTACGATCTGAATATTGATATATTGTCAAAGTCTGTGTTTTATATTCTTTTACTTATCCACTTGTAAAACTGTCTCGACAATTTTTGTATCTTAGTTACATCTCCATCCTTCAGTCTTTCAGTCAACACATCCATCTCAACTATATCATATATTTTCTCTATTAATTGGTCAACATTGGGAGTTTCTTCACTTTTCCAATTCTGAGCATACAATAGCCTTGCTGTGGTATTGACATGTATTATAATATATTCCATTTACTTATCTTGAATATTACTCATCATATTTAATAGGAATAACTCTGGTTTAAAATCTATCTTGTCAAAGAGTAAAATTTCTTGTAAAATCATATAAACCATTTTCCAGAATTTTTTCCGCTTTCTCACATATCCACCACATATGATAAAAGGTCCCCTCTTTATCTCTGCATTTCCAACATTTGTTCGTGTAACCAGAGTACATTTTAGCTAATCAGTCTGGAGTTATATACCACCTATAAAATATCTTATACAGGTTTTCTTTTAGATTAGTTGCTTTCGTTAATTTCACATTAATCGTCCAAAATCTTTTCCCAGTCATTCAAATTAATGTTATGTCCAACATTTCTAGCCCATTGAATCATTACCTCCTTCACTGTTTTGTCTTCAATTCAGATTTTTAGCAAAAATTCATACATTTTTAATGTATTTGTCTTTTTCATTCATTAAAAGTTTATCAAATTCTATCTCTTGCTCATAGATCCCTATCTTAAGGTCTTCTTTTAATCTTGACTTAATTTGAACTTTTGTCCACCAATCCAAAATGATTCCTTTATTTTCTAAAGTACCATCCTCTAAGAGTTCTCCTTTTTGATTTAGTAAATCCTTGTACTTAACATTTTGGTCTTCTCTTAACCAGTCTGGTTTAATCGCAATCTCTAAAGGTTTAATCCATCTTGATATTTTAGAGTATACTTTATATCTTACTTGATCCTATATCCATAACAATGCTCTTCTCAGAGCATGTTGTTTAAAATTTTCATAGTATTTTGCTTTATCGTAAATCAAAAATGCATGCCATCCAACTTGCATGTCAAATGCTTCTAAATTAAGCCTTTCATTCTTTAAAGTGATCCAATCTTTTATCCAATTAAGTGTAGCTGCTTGGTAATAGATTTCCCAATCTGGTACGCCAAATCCTGCTCTAATTTTTTGATCTTGTAACCATTTTAACAGTATCCTTGGTTTTTTTCCATTCCAGATAAATCTAATCATCATTTTATTCAATTCCAGAAAAAAAAATTTCTTCATTATAATCGGTATAGTCTGAAATAAAAATAATACCTTGGGTAAAACATTCATTTTAATAACTGTGATTCTCCCCATCTTAGATAATTGAAGCTTCATCCACTTATTTAAGTCCTGTTGTAATTCTTTTAACAATCTAAAATAGTTATCTTCCATCAGCGTACTCACTCTCTTCGTTATTGTAATGCCCAGATATTTTACTTTAGTATCAATCTGTAGTCCATATTTTTTTAATTCTTCCATTTCTGTTGGTTTAATATTTTTTGTTATAAGCTTTGTTTTAGCATAATTAATCTTAAGTCTGGCCACTTTACCATATCTTTCCAGTCTTTGCATCCGTTGATTGAAAGAGCTACTTGGATCCTCCAAAATAAATAATAAATCATCAGCGTAAGTTTGTATATTCTTCATTTTTATTTTTAATCCTCGTATCTTTTCATCATTCCTCACTGTATTATTTAATATCTCTAATGTCATTATAAATAATAATGGGGAGAGTGGACCGTCTTGCCTAGTGCCTTGTTGTAGCTATACGTTTTCAGTGTTTTCTCCATTTATTCTTATTACTGCATTTTGTTTCATACATATTGTTAAGGGGTCCGCAAAACAACAGATATGCTCCAAGCCTCAAGTAGCGAGCCCCCTTTTCTGTCTCTCCAGGACCTTGGTACACTGGCTCAACGCTACTGCATTTTGGGCTTTGAACGACCGGCTCCGTTACTTCAGCCGTCTGCTGTCGCCTTCTCCCCAGTCTCAGGTTCCTCTCTACTGGTGGCTCTAGTGCACAGTATCCCCCAAAAAATGGGAAACCAATTTATAGCAGCAAAAGGTTTTATTCACCATAAAGGCACATAAAGGAAAATCACTCCAACAAAGAAAACATCAGAGCTTCTCAAGGATTCTCCTTGAATCGATGCACAAATTTCAAATCAATAAAAACTGTTCTAACATCAGCTGATTAGTTCTCACCATTCTTGTGAATATGGCCGGCAAAGACTCCCACAGTACTTGCTTCCGTTTATTATTTCTTTCAACGGCCAACAAAATCCTCCTGAAAGGAAGGCGCCGGATCCAGAAAACTTTTTTCTAATTATAGGCCTTTAGCCAAACCCACGAGGGGTATTCACCAATCATCTTAGTTTTCATTTTTCCCGACCCATCAATCTTCAACAGGATATGTGGGAGAGGAAACACCAGATCTTCTCAGGTGTACATAATCAAGCCTCTCCCAAACATCTCCTGTTCAAAGATGTTCTCATCCAAATCTTACTTTGATTGCAAATGCACTCCAGCTGCCTCCGGAGATACTCACACTCCAAGGCCGCCTCTCAAACGCCTTTATCTCAGAAATGTAAATACAGCCATTTGCCAAGCTCCAGCTTTCCTCCCAGCATCTCCCAATTAATTTCTCCTCTCTCACAAGAATGCAAAAATATACTACCACCCAATATATACCCAACACCTTGACACGCTCCCCCCTACTGGAACGTTATCTCATCAAATATGTGATAACGTTTCCATGAACTAACACTCAAACGTCCCCCTTTTATAATTATCAGAACCTATGTATCAACCACCTACAGGCATCTAAACACCTAGCTTAAACCATTTCCACATGGCATATTACAACATTATTTCAATCACTCAGCAGTATATATTCAATTAGCATTTTGATACATTTTCATGAATGTTCCATTGTCTTGATAATGCATCAGCTACTACGTTGAGTTTGCCTTTCACATGTGTTACTGTAAACGAGAAAGAGGATAGTAATAAGGACCATCTTAACAATCTTTGGTTAGTAGACATTCTGTGCAAACATTCCAGAGGTGAATGATCGGTCTGCAATTGAAAATGTTGCCCAATTAAATAGTGTTTTAATTTTCCTACAGCCCAGACAATAGCCAAAGCCTCTTTTTCAATTGTACTATAGTTACATTCCCTTGGGAGTAATTTTCTACTCAAAAATACTATCGGTTTTAACTGCCCATTTCTATATTGTGCCAACACAGCTGCTATTGCCCGGGATGATGCGTCAGTCTGCAATATCAATGGCTGATCATAATCAGGAGAAATGACCACTGGATCACCTTGCAATGCCAATTTTAACACCTCAAAAGCATGCTGACACTCAGCCGTCCACTTCACCCTATCAGGGGCTGACCTTTTAACTAAGTCTGTTAATGGCACTGCAATTTGGCTAAAATTGTTTATATAACGCCTGTAATATCCAGTTATCCCAAGAAAAGCACTTACTTCTTTTTTTCTTTCTGGGCGTGGCCATTGGGCTATCGTCTGCACTTTCGCTTGCTGTGGTCTAATGTATCCTCCTCCTACTTGAAAACCCAGAAAATTCACATGATCCACTGCAAACTTGCACTTTGAGGCTTTCACCGTTAAGCCTGCCTCTTTCAATTTTTTCAATACCATGGCAACATGCTTCAAATGATCCTGCCACGTATCACTAAAGACTGCTACGTCATCAATGTAGGCTCTTGCAAAATCAAAAGGGGCCAATAATGAATTCATCAACCTCTGAAATACAGCACTCGAATTCTTCAAGCCAAAAGGCATTACATTAAACATATATTGTCCAAATGGAGTTGAGAACGCTGTCTTTTCCTTACTGCCCTTCTCCATTGGTATTTGCCAAAATGCACAAGCTAAATCCAAAAGAGAAACATATTTGGCTTGAGCTGTAAGCTCAAGAGCCTCATTAAGATTTTGCATTGGAAAAGGGTCCAACTGAGTTATTGCATTGACCTTCCTGTAATCCACACAAAAACGGAACTGAGGAGATCCATCCTCAGCCACATCCCTTTTCTGAACAATTACAGGTGGAGAACACCATGAAGAATTAGCAGGTTCTATGACTTTAAGTTCTAACATTTCCGATATTTCTTGCCTCAATATTTCTCTCATCTTTGCATTTATAGGCCTGATCTTTTCTTGAATAGGGGGATGAGAAGCTGTGTCAATTACACACTCAATTGCTGTGGTCCTGCCTGGTTTACTAGAAAACACATCTCCATGATTCACCAACATTTGTCTCAATTGCACTTGTTGTTCCCAACTCAAATGATTTGACAATTCTAAATTTTCTACAGAGTCATGTCCTTTTACTTCACTCAATAAATCCCTATCCTGCAATTCAGTTTCGTCATCAACTCCAAACCACTCTTGCCCTTGTATCATATTGATGTGTACTTGCTTCAGTGGTTTAAGTCTATTCACATGGACCACTTGCGCCCTCTTGTGTCCCTTTTCAGTTCCAACCAGATACGTAGTAGAAGACAAACTTTTCTGAACAACATACCCCTCTTGCCATTTCGCTCGTAACTTATTTTCTCTAGCTGGCTTTAACAATAACACTCTATCACCCTCCTTAAAGGATCACTCCCTGGCAACCAAATCATATCGTGCTTTTTGCTCATCTCTAGCCCTTTGTAAATTCGACATGGCAACCTTTTGGATCTCTGCCATTGTTGTTTTTAACATGGACAGATATTCTTGAACCGTCACTGACGACTCTAAGTGATTTCCTTCGAATTCATATTTCAACAGATCTAACGGAGATGATACCTCTCTACCAAAAACCACCTCATTAGGACTACACCCCAACGATTCCTGTATTGTCCCACGATATGCAGCCATCAACAAAGGCAGTCCTCTATCCCAAACCCCTTCTGAATGTTCCATAACGTATGCTCTCAACATCTGTGTTATTGTTCCCTGCACCCGTTCCGCCAGCCCATTTGAAAATTGCGAACAAGGTGCAACCATGTTCAAAGATATGCCTAATGAAGAACAGAGACCTTGGACCAACTTACTCACAAACTGTGAACCTCTATCTGTTACCAGGACACGAGGCAAACCCAATACCGCAAAATGATTCAGCAACACTTTGGCTATTGTCGGAGCAGTAATATTGTTCAAAGCATAAGCCTCTGCATACCTAGACATATGACAAATCACAGTCAAAATGTATTTTTTTCCCGTTTTACTCGTTGGAAACGGCCCGAGAATGTCTAATGACTGATATTCAAAAGGGACATTGGGCAAAGGATATTGACCTAGTGGGGCACGCTTAACATCATTAGGCACACCTCTAACTTGACATGTTTTACAGCTTTCACAAAATTTTTTTACGTCAGCATATATTCCTTTCCAATAGAATCTTTGCGATATTCTGGCCAGAGTTCTTTTTACTGCCAGATGAGCTCCCCAAGGTGAAGCATGTGCCAATTGCAATATCATATGTCGGAACTTTACAGGTATCACTAGTTGCTTAGTTAATTTCCAATATAATGAGTGTCCCTGTTTACAATAGGCTCTATATAACAGTTGGTCCTTCCAAAAAAAAACTTCTTCTTGCTCTGGCAAATCTCTGCCTTCTGGAATGGCTTTATCACGACACACTTGCAGGGTCGGATCGGACTGCTGTAATTCCTGAAACTCCTGTCTAGCAGCCCCATTTTGCATTACTACAGCCCAAGCAGATGCCATTTCAGTCTGGGATTGCTGCATTAACTCCTTAATATCACTATTCTCATCAGAACCTATTTTTTCTTCTTGCATTTTTTTTGCTTGTGCCCTTGTTATAGGCAACATCCTTAACGTATGACAAAGCACATCGGCACCCAAAATAATAGCCGGGGCCTGCTGATTTTCATGTAAAATCATCAATAAAACAGATTGAAAATCTTTATATTTAATTGGCACCTTGGCTACTTGGACATACACTTTACTAGCTTCATGGGCTTGTACAGCCACACAACATCTTGGTTGTATCGCCTCAGGAGGAACCAGGCTTCGGTTTATAGAACTTAGGTCTGCACCAGAGTCTAGCAAAGCGTTCACATAAACATCCCCAAATATTTCTACTTGAGCATAACGCTGTTGATCCATCCATTGTCTCTGTTTCAAACTCACTTCAGGTTGTATTTCCACGTAACCCTCAGGTTTAGCAGAAAAAATAGTACATACGCGCACTGCATTTAACCCCACAGTCTCTTCTGTTTTCCTCCTCAACTTTCCTAATTCACCTTCTATACCCACAGTTTCTATTTTATTCAATTTCATACTCACATCAACAGAGAAATTCTGGGTGAGTCCCAGCTTTGCAACAGACTCATCTGAAGACACCTCTCCCTCTTTCTCAGCCTGCTTCACATTAAGAGTCTCTTGCAACTGCTGCTCCACTTCCATTTCAAAGTCCCAGTCCTCTTGAGTTGATTCTTTAAACTGACGTTTTTGATAATCCGCAGGCACAGGGCTAGGCTGTTGAATCATTCTAATTTGAGATTTCATTTTTTTACAATTTTTTGCTATATGTCCTATTTCTTGACACTGATAGCATCTAACAGGTTTTTTATAACCTTCCCTATACCTCTGCCCTGTTTGCTCAATGTTCCCAGCCTTATTTTCAATTTTCTTCATTACATTTGCTGGCCATACTTTAAATTCACCCTTATTCTCCTGCTTCACCTCAAGCTTGGCGGCCTCAGCTCCCCTCGAATAAAATTCATGCCCAGCTACATGTCTTATACGTCCCTTTTCTTTATCCATTGGTTGAATGGTATCCACTGGTCTACTCAAGAGTTGCGCTGCCGAATGTCGAACCGCCCACAACTCATCTGCACGAAACGCCATCTCTTGCAGAGTTGCCAGTTTCGCATCTTGTACTAATACAAATAAATGTCTGGGAAACACAGAAAATAACTGTTCCTTCAAAAATAATCGTTCAATATCTTGCACAGATTTAGCTTGAGCAGCCTGTTTCCAAAGTGAATACTTAAGCTGTATCTTGGCCAAATATTGCTGAAAATTTTCCGTCGGCAACTTCGTTTGTTGCCTAAACTGCACCCTGCGATCTTCCTCAGTTAAAATTGACTGATCTAATATTTGCTTTTTAAAGTCACGATAAGATACTGTTTCAGGCAGCTGTAATAACTGTGCAGTAATAGCCGGATCCTGTATTTGACCATGTAAATAACGCATAAAATCTTGCTCCGGCGTTTGGAATGATTTCAAAACTCTTTCAAACATTTGGAAAAAGTCTGAAACATCCATCCCTTTACTTAATTTCGGAAGGCATCTTACATCCACAGGGGCAATTCTTACCTCTCTTTCTCGCTCTCTCCATCGTTGTAACTCACGTTGTTCCTCGGCTCTTTCCTTACGCTCTCTCTCCAACTGCTGCTGCATTTGTTCTTGTAGCTTTTTTCGTTCTTTTCTTTCTGCTTTTAAACTGTCCTGCTGAGCTTTCATCATCTGTGCCATATACTGAAACCAAACTTCAGTAGTTGTTCCCACACCTCCCAACGAAGCTGGCGGCGGCAGATTTTCAGGTTCATCATCCTCTCCTTCACTCGAGCTGACCTCTCCATTTCCTTGCGGTCTTCTGCCTGTCGTCCTATTACCCCAAAGTGCATCCTCACGCCTCTGAAATACACTCATGGAGCACTCTGCGTTCCTTTGAGCTGCAGCTCTTTCCATCTCATCAGTTCTTTGCTCACGTTCCCGACTCAACTCCCCTTCGCCTCGTCCCCAACGCCCGGCAGCACTCAACTCGTCCCACTCTCGCTCGCTGGCGCTTTTTCTCTGCGTCTTCGGTCTCGCTCCCAGCGCGAGGGTTGGCACCACAATTTCCACTTCTGAAGCATCTGCTTCTTTCAGATTCACATTACTTTCCATCATCCGTTCAAATTCCTCTTGCTCCACGAGCCACGGGACAGTAAAATTTTGACTTTCTATTCTAGGCGGTGGAAGTTGCCGCAAATGGTCCTGATCCACCGCGTCCACACTCACAGCCCAAAAGACACGCTTGGCAGCTTCGTCGTCGTGTGAACTTACTAAATTCATTCCTCACTAGTCTTAAAACAAATAAAAACACTGTTTGTGCATCAATATCAGAAGAAACACCTTTCTCATACTTTTGCCACACTATTATTTTCCTTTTAATATCTATGGGGATACAGCACTACAAACCACCACAAAGCTAGAGAGACCACAGCTTGCCACCATGTTAAGGGGTCCGCAAAACAACAGATATGCTCCAAGCCTCAAGTAGCGAGCCCCCTTTTCTGTCTCTCCAGGACCTTGGTACACTGGCTCAACGCTACTGCATTTTGGGCTTTGAACGACCGGCTCCGTTACTTCAGCCGTCTGCTGTCGCCTTCTCCCCAGTCTCAGGTTCCTCTCTACTGGTGGCTCTAGTGCACAGTATCCCCCAAAAAATGGGAAACCAATTTATAGCAGCAAAAGGTTTTATTCACCATAAAGGCACATAAAGGAAAATCACTCCAACAAAGAAAACATCAGAGCTTCTCAAGGATTCTCCTTGAATCGATGCACAAATTTCAAATCAATAAAAACTGTTCTAACATCAGCTGATTAGTTCTCACCATTCTTGTGAATATGGCCGGCAAAGACTCCCACAGTACTTGCTTCCGTTTATTATTTCTTTCAACGGCCAACAAAATCCTCCTGAAAGGAAGGCGCCGGATCCAGAAAACTTTTTTCTAATTATAGGCCTTTAGCCAAACCCACGAGGGGTATTCACCAATCATCTTAGTTTTCATTTTTCCCGACCCATCAATCTTCAACAGGATATGTGGGAGAGGAAACACCAGATCTTCTCAGGTGTACATAATCAAGCCTCTCCCAAACATCTCCTGTTCAAAGATGTTCTCATCCAAATCTTACTTTGATTGCAAATGCACTCCAGCTGCCTCCGGAGATACTCACACTCCAAGGCCGCCTCTCAAACGCCTTTATCTCAGAAATGTAAATACAGCCATTTGCCAAGCTCCAGCTTTCCTCCCAGCATCTCCCAATTAATTTCTCCTCTCTCACAAGAATGCAAAAATATACTACCACCCAATATATACCCAACACCTTGACACATATATATTCCTAATCATAGTCAGAAATTTATCGCCAAATCTTGTCATAAATGCCGTCATAAAATTCCAATTTACATTATCAAAGGCTTTCTGGGCCTTAATCCTAATTTTTTATTAATCCTATTTTTATTAATTAATTAATTTTAATATTATTAATTATTAATATAGGTTAATAATAATAATTATAATAATTATTATTATATAATAAATATAAATATAATTTAATATAAATATATTATATATTATATATAATAATAATAATAATAATAATAATAATAATAAAATAATAATAATAATAATAATAATAATAATAATAATAGTAGGATTAATATTAATCCTAATTTTTTCCTGGATTCATTTCATAATATTCCAAAGTATCAATCAAACTTCTTACATTATTTTTTAATTGTCTTCCTGGAAAAAATCCTGATTGGTCTTGATGTATTATTTCATTTAGAATCTTTTTCAGTCTTGTAGCCAAAATCAAAACAAAAATTTTATAGTCTGCATTCAACAGAGAAATAGGTCTATAATTTTTATATCATTCTTAACTGTTTCCGCTTTATGAATTAAAGTTATTGTTGCGTCTTTCCATGTATCTGGTACGAGTCCTGTTTACCAGATGTTTTCTATTAATTTCTTGTATGGGATCAGTAGTACCTCTTCCATCTTTTGATAGTATTCCGATGGTAAACCATCTGGACCCGGCACTTTTTGTTTCTTTTGTTTTTTAATTGCTTCTACTATTTCCTCCATTGTTATATTCTGGTCCAAACGTTTCTTTTCTTCTTCAGTTAATTTCAATTATTCTCTTGTAGATATTCTAATTGTTTCTCTCTGTCAATCTTTCTTTTCCTTATAAATTGTAGTAATTTTCTACAATTTTCTTCAGATCTTCCTGCTGGTTTTTCTCTTCCCCTATTTCATTCTTAAATGTTAAAATTTGATTTTTCTGCCATTGCTTCTTCAATTTATATGCCAATCACCTTCCTGGTTTATTCGCATTCTCAAAAAAATTTTGTTTGGCAAACTTCAACTTTCTATTTCTTCTGTTTGTTTTATTTTAATTTCATGTTGTAGCATCTTTATCTTCTGTAGAATTCTTCCATCATCTAATCTATCTGTGCTTTTTGTTTCTTCCCTCTTTAATTTATCCATTAAATCTTGCATTTCTTTTTCAGTCATTACCCCAAATTAAAATCCAATAAGTCTATGGTTAGAGGTTTTTAACTATAGTTTCTGATGTTTAAAAATGTGGATGTTTAAAAATGCGGATTGATCTCCTCATCCAGCTCTCCCCCCTCTCCTCTTCCCCATCACTTCTCTTGCGCGTCCCTACAAAACTCCTTATTTTCCATCCACTTTAAAAAGAAAGAGGAGAAAAGTTTTACCTGTTATCTCAGATTCATTGCAATGGTTCCAGATTGTAGTCCAGATTGTAGTAAATTTTGTCTTCAGACATCTATAAACTTCTTTAGTAATAACTTCAGTGCCGTTTTCAATGCGCGAGGTGGGAGTTGGAGCTATTTCGAGCAGTAACGCTCGAAGCAGACTCTTTTCCCGCAAAAAGCAGCTCTGAGCCTTCAAAATGGCACCTCCATGTCATTTTTCTGGCCCAGAATGTGCATAAACCTTTCACTCTCTCCTGAGTTAGAAAGGCTCCAATAGACCCCCTAAAAGGAGAAGGCTTCAAGCCAGGGTCCCAGAGACCAGGAAGACCTGACTTTCCGCTCCTGACTTCAGGCTCCACCCCCAACTTGGAGCTCTCAAGAGACTGTCCTGCATCTAATACATTCCATTTTAAACTCCCTCCTCACCTTTTTGCTGTTCCTTACTGAAAAAGGAGAAGGAAGAAGGGCTGAGCTGAAGCAGGAATGGCTGGCAGGAAAAGCCAAGGAGGAGACCTGGGTGGATTAGGAGCAACACACGCACACACACACACAAGTTTCTTACTAGGTTTTTCTTGTTCTGCATTCCTCTGCATCTTCACTGATGGGAGCTTTATTTCTTTCTCTCTGCTCCCCCTCCTGCCCCAGAGGACCAATTGCTGCTTAAGTTGCTTGCTTACTGCTGGAGGGCAAGAGACAAGGTGAGCAAAATGCAGATCAGATAACAAGGATCTGCAGGCCTCATTTGTGAACTCATTATGGAGGCCTGTAAAGGACAGGCAACTCAAATGCAGGCCTAATGCCATTTTAGCAGGCCTAATTCAATCTTTAAGCTTCTGGGCCTCTCTGAGGGTAGGCAGTGAGTTAAAACAGGTCCTAGTGGGAAATCAATTTGACAGCATTGGTGCCTCAGCCCTTATCAGTTGGCCTAGGGAATTTTTTTTGGGAGGCTTCGTGAGACGAGCAACTCAAGGACACTGTGGTGCCATCCACCTCCTCCCCACATTCCCTCACAGGCAATCAGTCTGGATTGCAGGCAGGGGGTGAAGGCAGTGGTGGGATTCAAATAAATTAACAACTGGTTCTGTGTCCTTCAGAGCGGCCTTCAGGGCCATCCACTGCCTTTCTTTCCTCTCCCAACCTAAAATTAGCAACTGGTTCTGCGGAACTGGTGAGAACTGGCTGAATTTCACCACTGGGCGAAGGGCTATAAAAATCCCCTTTTGGCTTGTGTTGGGGTTCAGCTTTTCTCTGGCTGTTCCAGACATGGCTTGATCAGTTGCTGAGGAGAAGGCAAAATCTGCACGCTTGCTTCCTACAGTTCAACTTGGGTAATATCTGGCTAGGAACTTAGCGTTAAACAATGTTAGTCTCAGTAAGAATAGAAAGTTAGAATTTCTTATTTTTATTTGTTATGCATTGTATCTCATTTATGTTTGCCCTTGGGCCATGTAACCAACTGAGTCTTTGTTTTAATAAAAGTTTGTCAAGATTAATTGCTTGAAGATGAGTATGTTCTGTTGGGGGGAAGGTTTAGGGTGCTGGCTAAATCCAACCCACTCTTTGCCCATTACCATTGCAATAGAGACTGCTAAAGGATTTCTCTTTGTTTAAGGCTTTTTCCCAGACTGCCGCCTCTAGGTTAATTGAGGCTGGAAGTAGTGGGAATTGCCTTGTTTGCTGGTAAACTCAGCCTGAGCTGCTCCACTGAGGCTTGAGTCAGCAGTTATTGGAGCTGGTGGCGTTTTTAGCAGGTTTTCCTATTATCATCCATTTTGGCAGTACTCACGGCTGGACATGGAAGAATCAGAAGACAGGCAATTAACAAAAGTTTTGTTAAGGGCCTGGGCTTCTCAAACAACCACCCTGTGGCTGGTTCTTTACAAGGCCCACAGGCTGTATGTTTGACATCCCTGCATAATACAGTTATATTTTTTGGTTCCTATTTGTTTGTTTGTTGGCCATAATATGATGGTATTATTCTGTAAAATAGCAATTTTCAAAATTTGGGGTCCAGTGGTAACACCGCCCCAAGGATGGCACCTGGGGTGTCCTGCCCATAGGTAGCTATGCTTTGGTGTCTTACATTATGGTGTTTTACATTAACTCTGCATACAAAGTTGCAGAGTTGTATGTACAATCAAAGTGCATTGATTAATTGACTCTGGGTGATGGAGTAGAGACTGCATGAACTACCCTGGTGAAAACAACATGGAAGGGTGACGAAGACATGTAGTGGTTGTTGTGCTGGTGTCAGTGTGCTATTGGTACTGCCTCCAAATAGGATTAGGCCAGAATGTAATCATAATTCTAAGACAATAAATATCACTACTGGGTACTTTATTCTACTTAATACCAATGTCAGAAATGATTATAGCATAGATTTCTGAAGCAAAGGAGAAAATCAGAGCCATTAAGAATCCTTTGTACAGAGCATACTGGCGATTGATGTACAAGGAACTGTAAACAGTAAACAGTACTTTGGGGGAAAGGACTCAGAAAGATAATCATAATGTAGCCACCCATTCTAGACCCATGTCATAAATTCATTAGCTAGATCTGCTGGAGACATGTTCACACACATTTAGGAACACTTTTTGATAGATTTGTTTTAGCCCAATCCCATCCTTCCATACTATAGCAAGAAGGTGTGCCAAAACAGGTAGCACTGTAATGCTATGGTGGAAGGAATGACAAGGGAAAATATTTTCCCTTGCCCCTCCATAAGCCCCTTGATTGTCTATGGGTCTCTTTGGACCTGTGCCAGCTATATGGCTGTGAGACGTCTAAGGGGTGAAAGGGGGCATACCCTAACTTCAGAAGGATAGCAACCCAGCGCAAGTTGCTTGCACTGGGATATACTCTCTCCTAATTCCAACAGGCCTCCTTAGCCTTTCCCAGGGCAGATTCTGAGGCAGGAGAAGGATGCCTCATTCCGAGTAACCATTTGCTTTGACACAAGAAAGGCAGGATATACATTTCTTTTCAAATACATAAATAACCCCTGCTAACTGGACAAGAGGCACTTTTTCAAGTGGTGCTCCTCTTCTATTTAGCAGGGGTAGAGTAATTGTCCCTCTTCACCCCTGCGCAGTGTCTTTTGTGGTGGCTGTTGCTGGTGGGGTTCTGCATTTTTTTAGATTGTGAGCCCTTTTGGGACAGGAAGCCATTTAACTTTATTATCATTTATGTGTAAACTGCTTTGTGAACTTTTTGTTAAAAAGCCGTATATAAATACTGTTAGATGATCAATTGTAAAAAAAACTGATGGTGCGCCCTGACAATTTTAGTGCCTTGTCAGTGTGCCTTGAGAGGTTGCAAATCACTAGATTGGGGAAATGGTTAGTGATTACCTTTACTGATAATTGTAAGAGCTATGTAGATGTATTACCAAGCAGGGCATTTGAGGGCCATGAAGTGGAAGGAAAAGATATGTTGTTCTTAGATAGAAAACTAAATGTTTCCCTGGCTAAAAAGATTAGATCTGAGAATCTTTCCTGAGGGCAAAATTAGAACTACATATTCATTTATCAGCCAGAAGATTCTCCATAAAGCGTACTTCACCACTCTAGGTGGTAAGAAATGCAATTAATTAACTCCCAGCTTTTAAATGGGTATCTTTTCTATGCAACACATTTTTTT